>CM076581.1:254035218-254270342 GCA_034641835.2 Pinus albicaulis
AGTTTTAACTTGCCTTTGATAACTTAGAGAGAATGGGAATCCAATATAGAACAATGACAGAAAGATTTTATTCATTCACACTTACCTATATCCTAAACAAGCATTGAACAACTATACAAATCCAAGAATGTCTCACATTCCACCAAGAAACAAAATTTTTTGATTTTGATTGTAACCCTTGAGGCTTTCTCAAATTTGTAAACAAGTAACATCATAAATATTTTTTCTTAGTTTTCAAACCTTCTTCTATGTGGAGCTTGAGAAAATATGTGCATACACATATCACAATATAGCATGCTGTGGAGTACATTTACATGAAACAAATCATTCAAATTTTTATATTCTATCAAGATTGAGGCATGTGTTAAATACCCAATATTTTCATTTCTGCACAATGGTGTCTTTAATAATATGAAGGTTCTTGGCTTGCTAGTATGATCTAATTATTGCTTTGTGCAAGATGTTTTTTCACTCCTATTTTTAAAATTTTAATGTTTATGAATAGTATATAGATACAATGGATGCTTCGAATAATAAAAGAGGCAATTATTTTTCCATCAATAGAATTCAAGTATTTGCATATGGTATAAATTCAGTAGTTCTATTGGTGGTACTTAGGGTCAACCTAAACGTTTATTTCGCATGCATCAAAATAAGTACAAAATGATAATAGGAAGGACTCATGCGAACTTTTCTAATCGTACATGTTGAATCTACAAGTGTTAATGTTGTTGTGCTCAATTTCTTATTGGGGTACCTATCAACTGACAAAGTTTGTACAAATGTTTGAAATGATACTAAATAAGATGGACCTGAGGGACTAAAGAAAGAAAGCACAAGAAAATACTTGACTGAGATATATATATATATATAAAGTCATGGGCCTAGTTCTTACAATGACCTTTCCTAGAGTCTTACACCATAACTACTTTCCCATGTTAAACCATCATTTTGCGTCATTAGCAAGCCTTCTTTAGATAGTCCATTAGCCTCCGACTTAAATTATCTAGAAATATGATGGAATGATATCTTCAAGGACTGTGACTTGATTGTCTTCAACTACTCTAGAATGGGTTGCAAAAAAAATTATTCCATCCTAAACCCCCATTCAACCAATTGATAACCAAGGAATCCCCAAATACCTAGAATTTAGTCACCTCTCCTCTATTGCTACTGTTAACAAAAAATTTAGTGCCTTTATTTCATAAAAAATGTTAGAGTTTGTATGTTAGGTCCCTATATCACTAGTATAGTCCCTTATTATTGTTAGTGTAACCCCCTTATTGTTATTATTGAACCCTTGTAACCCCCATTTTGTTATTATTGTGCCCTTAAATTATTATTGTTAGGTCGGCTAGGATTACATTGTGGCTCACTAGGATTACATTATGGCCCCATGGACTCCTATATATAGAAAGGAGGTTTTGTAAATTGTATCATCCAAGAATTTTTCATCTATGTAATGTATTGGAGGTTTCCCCCTCGAAGTGGCTCATTTATAAGGCGTTGATATCTCTTTTCTTCTCTTTTTGGAGCTGGTTACACAACATTTGGTATCAGAGCTTTGGATTCTAGGGTTTCGCTGCTCCAAACAGGTCATCGTGGCATTTTCGCTATAACTTTTTTTCTACGAAGTTTCAGAAGCTGAAATTTTTAGGGTGCGAAGCTAAAATCCCGAGGAAGATTTTATAAAAATTTCAGAGCCTGGTTCGCAATATTTTCGGAGATATGATCTGTGGAAGTTAGGTCATTTTTTAGGCTCCTAAACAGGTAATCGTGGAATTTGCACTATAAATTTTTTTCTAAGAAGTTTCAGAATCTGAAATTCATATGGTGCGAAGCTGAAATCCTAAGGAAAGGTTTCAAAAAATTTCAGAGCTTGGTTCACAATATTTTTGGAGATATGATCTGTGGAAGGTAGTGCTTTTTCAGGCTCCTAATTGCATCTCAAAGAGGTGATCGCCGGAAAATTTCGATAACTCTCTCTGGGCATCGGATTAGAGTGCCGTAAAATGTGGTCACAAGTACACAGATTGTAGTTTCGCGGCTATCAATTTCAGAGATAAAGGACAAAACACTGAACCGGTCCATAATTAGGTCATTGTGGGAGATTGGACACAACTTTGTCTTGGAGAATCCAAATCAGGTCAGACCTGTGGCATTAAAAAGAGAATTCAGAGGGCTACTTCAGTGCTGAATTTCAGATATTGAAGATCCGTAATCACAGATATAATACAATTTCAATATCGAGCTCCTCAAAGCAAGTAAAAGGTGTGTAGTTTTTTCCGAATTGCATAAGTCTTGTTTGAAGAATCAACTTGAATTGATTGCAAGGGCCTGTTGTAGAATATATATCAATATTGGAGTCTAAAATGGCCCCTAAAAAGAATTCAACACCCATTAAGCCTTTATAAGACTCTACTATGACTCATGAAGACGAAAAATGGCAACATGACATATCAAAATTACAAGAGCAAGTGCAACAAATTTCGCTCTCACAAAGAACAACAAAAAATGAAATGGAAGTTTTGAAGAAGGGCGTGGAAACTAATATGGATGGTTTGAAGAAAGGCGTGGAAGCTAAGATTAATGGTTTGGAAGCTAAGATGGATGGCATGGAAGTGGGCATGGAAGCTAAGATGGATGACATGGAAGCTAAGATGGATGAAAAAATGAAAGACAACATGGAAAACATGAAGAAAGACCTAAAAGTAGACATCGAAGGTTTGGGAAAGTTGATATAAGAAATTTTTCCTAATGGTGAAAAGATAGTAGAGGAAACTCATGATGAGAACAAAATAAATGTTAATCGTGATTTCATAAACTCTACTGTTGGAGGGAAGAACCACCATATTCCAAAAATGGATATGAGGAAGTTTGATGGAAAGGATCCTGTAACATGGATACTACGGATGGAGCAATATTTTGATCTCCATAATGTGCAAAACACACAAAAGGTACGCATTGCAACTTTACATTTAGAACAAAATACATTTGTATGGTATCGATGGCTTTGCTACCGTAAAAAAATTGTCACTTGGTCAATTTTTACGGAGGAAATGATAGCACATTATGAGGATACAAAGAGCAACACCTTCTTTAGCCAATTGATAAATCTCAAACAAAAGGGTTTAGTGGGGCAGCACATTGAGGACTTCCAAAAATTGAATATAAGGGTAACTGATATTCCAGAGGAACACAGGATTGATCTCTTCATAGGCACTTCAAAGGATAACATCCAACATGAAGTTCGTGTTTTGGAACTGGATTCATTGGAGAAGGCATTCAGGTTGGCAAGAAAAGTTGAATGTAAAATAATGGCGACAAGGAAGCCTACCACTCAATTCTATAAAGAAGGAAGTGTTGCTATGTCTAGATTTCCACAACCTACAAGGTTGACACCACAACAATTGGAAGAAAAAAGAGAAAAAGGGCTTTGCTACAGTTGTGATAGCAAATACACTAAAGGTCATAAGTGTGCTGAGAAGAAAGTATTTTACATAGATTGTGAAGAGGAAGAAGAAAATGAAAAAGAAGAGGATATACACCAGGAACCAACCCTAGATGAGGAAGAAATGAATCCGACCATATCGTGTAATGCACTGTTAGGAATTACCACTCCTCAAAATCTCAAGATACAAGGAAAAATCAAGAAGAAAAAGGTAATAGTGTTGATTGATTCAGGTAGAACCCATAATTTTATTCATTGTAAGGTAGCCATGGAATTAAATTGTTTCCTATACCCAGCACCAGAATGTCAAGTGATGGTTGCAAATGGAGGAACTATAAATTTCTCTGGAAAATACCATAATATTAAGCTAACCATGGGAGAATATGTATTGACTAGTCCAATGCTTTCCATTCCTATGGGAGGTGCTGATGTTGTACTAGGAGTACAATGGTTACAATCTTTGGGGACGATAGCTTTTAATTTTCAAGAACTTTTCTTGAAATTTTTTTGAGAAGGAAAGGAAGTCGAATTACGGGGTATTGCAGGGAAGCCAGGAAGGATAATAAGCTCTAATGTCATGACAAAGCTTCTAAAGAAAGAACAGCGAGGCGTAATTGCACAATTATGCTCACTAGAAGTTCCAACATCAAAATCATCTATTTCTGCAGATCTCCAACAAGTCGTGGACAATCATTCCAAGGTGTTTGAAACTCCCAAAGGACTCCCACCTATTTGTGATCATGATCATGCTATTCATTTGATTCCAGGAAGTGTTCCTCCAAACATCAGGCCTTATATATATCCTTACTTCCACAAGATTGAAATTGAACGTATGATTGCAGAAATGTTAGAGGCGGGTATAATTCAACCAAATTGGATCTTCGTTCAGGATATCATCAAATTAGAATGAAGACTGAAGATATTCCAAAAACAACATTTCGAACTCATGAGGGTCATTATGAATTTTTGGTCATGCCTTTTGGCCTTACCAATGCACCTTCTACATTTCAAGGGTTGATGAATTCCATTTTCAAGCCCTTCCTTAGAAAATTTGTGCTAGTATTTTTTGATGATATACTAATCTACAGCAGGTCTTGGAAGGATCATGTTGAACATGTTGACAGGGTGCTCAAACTATTGCGGGAGAAACAATTATATGCAAAAAAATCCAAATGTTTCTTTGGAGTACAAGAGGTGGAATATCTGGGTCATATTGTATCTCACGAGGGTGTTAAAGTAGACCCTAACAAAATTAAAGCCATTAAGAAATGGAAAGTCCCCACAACCATAAAGAAGTTGCGAGGATTTCTCGGGTTAACGGGGTATTATCACAAGTTTGTTAAGAATTATGGGAGAATAGCAGCACCTCTAACAACATTATTGAAGAAAGATGCATTTTCATGGACTCCTGAAGCAACTAAGGCCTTTGAATGTCTTAAAGAGGCAATGTGCCTAGCACCGGTCTTAGCTACGCCGGACTTCACAAAAACCTTTATTGTGGAATGTGATGCCTCAGGAAATGGAATTGGTGTTGTTTTAATACAAGAAGGAAGACCCATTGCTTTTGAAAGTCGTCCAATCAAAGGAAAGTATTTACAGAAACCTATTTATGAGAAGGAAATGTTAGCAATACTGCATGCACTAAAGAAATGGCGAACTTAACTAATGGGAAGACACTTCAAGGTAAAAAATTATCATGATAGTCTTAAAAACTTTTTGGAACAAAGACTATCTTTAGAAGAGCAACAAAGATGGGTCACAAAGATGTTGGGTTATGACTTTGAAATAATCTACAAAAAAGTAAAGCTTAATGTTGTTGCAGATGCACTCTCAAGAAAGAATGAAGAGGTGGAAGCATTTCTTTGTGCAATTTCTATTATCCAACCAGATTGGATAACTGAAGCAAGAGATGAATGGAAGAAGGAAAAAGATGTATGGACAATCATTCAAAAGTTGCAGCAAGATCCTAGTACATCTGATACATTTAGTTGGAAAAATGATTCCTTATGGTACAAAGATCACTTATATCTTTGCAAGAATTCCCAACTAAAACAAAAGATTCTTCTGGAATTGCACACTTCTCCTTTAGGAGGACACTCAGGATTTTTAAAAACTTACCATGGGGTGAAGAAAGAATTTTTTTGGGATGGCCTTAAATCTGATATTCAAAAGTTTGTGGCGGAATGTTTGGTTTTCCAGCAGAATAAAGTGGAAACAATTAATACCCCGGGACTTCTACAACCTTTATCCATTCCAAGTCAACGTTGGGAGGATATTTCAATGGATTTTATCACAGGTTTACCTAAGTCCGAAGGAAAGAGTGTCATCATGGTGGTAGTTGATAGACTTACCAAGTATGCACACTTTTGTGCATTATCTCATCCATTTAAAGCAAGTACAATTGCTACTACATTTATGGATAGAATTAAAAAGCTACATGGAAGCCCAAGGGTTATTATGAGCGACAGAGATCCCATTTTTACTGGAAATTTTTGGACGGAGTTATTTTCTTGTTTGGGTACTCAATTAGCTCATAGCTCATCTTATCATCCTCAATCTGATGGTCAAACTGAGATCGTAAATAAATGTTTAGAAGGATTTCTTCGTTGTTTTGTATCTGATAAACAAACACAATGGGTCAAGTGGTTACCTCTTGCTGAATGGTGGTATAACACTTCCTTCCATACTGCAGCAAAAATGACCCCATTTATGGCACTTTATGGATATCATCCGCCATCCATCACATCATATTTAAGAGAAAATTCGAAGGTTCAAGTAGTGGAAGATCACATCGAGCATTAGCAAGAAGTTCTCCAACTCTTAAAGGATAACTTGAATTTGGCACAAAATCGAATGAAACAACAGGAATATCAACATCGTAGCGAGAGTAGTTTTGATGTAGGAGATTGGGTATTTTTACGGCTACAACCATACAAACAAATGTCCCTCAAGCAAGCTAAGAAGGATAATAAATTATCACCAAAGTACTATGGTCCTTACAAGGTGTTGCAAAAGATTGGTTCTATGGCATACAAATTGGAGCTTCCTGCTTCTTCGCGAGTACATCCTGTTTTCCATGTTTCATGCTTAAAGAAGGTTATAGGTGAAAATCTTCCAGTTCAAACAATATTGCCAGAACTTGATGAGGAAGGAAAAATCATATTGGAACCTGAAGTGGTCATGGAAACAAGAACTTGTCAGCTACGTAATCGATCAATTTCAGAGTATCTCATCAAGTGGAAGAACTTACCCACTAAAGATTCTACATGGGAGGATGAGAATTTTTTACAGAAGCACTCGGAGCTACTCAAGCGTTGAGGACAACACTTTTTTGAAGGAGAGGGGCATGTTAGGTCACTATATCACTAGTATAGTCCCTTATTATTGTTAGTGTAACCCCCTTATTGTTATTATTGAACCCTTGTAACCCCCATTTTGTTATTATTGTGCCCTTAAATTATTATTGTTAGGTCGGCTAGGATTACATTATGGCCCCATGGACTCCTATATATAGAAAGGAGGTTTTGTAAATTGTATCATCCAAGAATATGTAATGTATTGGAGGTTGCCCCCTCAAAGTGGCTCATTTCTAAGGCGTTGATATCTCTTTTCTTCTCTTTTTGGAGCTGGTTACACAACATGTTAGCCTGAGGCAAATTTCTTGCACTAACATGTCCTTTGTCACGTGCATTATGTTCAGTAAATGATCTTTATTTGTGTAGGGTGCTAGTTGTATTTACTTCAAAGTTTTTCTGAATATTTCAGTTAAATAACTTGTGTATAATAAAAACAAGTAGGAGAAGTAAATCAATATTTAGTAGTAGGATTTTTGTGCTCAGAAATTTTCACATCATATCAGAGCATTGCAGATCACGCTGAACCATCAACAAAGGCGCTGAAAATATTTGCTGCAAGATGGGAAGCTGAATCAGCCAGATCCAGAAGAAGCCAATGCATCACCAGAGGGACAACATAGACCCTGTAAGGGTAACACAGAGTTAGTATGCTCACGCAGAGGATGACGCAGCTCCAAAGAAGTGACACAGAGCCAGTCTGCTCACGCAAAGGTTGACACAACACTAGGAGAAGGACGTTGAGCCAATCTGTTCACGCAAAAGCTAATGCAGCACCAGGAGGGTGCCGTAGTCCAAGAGGGAGTGATGCTGTGCAGTTTTTCGGGGCTGGAAGTGTAGCTTTAGATCTTCATAAGTTTCTGGTGGGGCATAGGTTCTGTCAGTGCAGAACAGTGTCTAGCAAAGGTGACAAAGTGAGGAGAATAGTCTCTCAGCAGATTTGTGCCAAATAAATATGAGATTCGATCAAGAGGGTGATCGTAGTGGACTAATTTAGTATTTGGTGGAGGATTTGCGAGAGGGAAATTATTTGTTAGAGGGAGTAGCTACTCTAGAGGGTTTATATTAGTAAGAAACCTAGATCCGGTATTCTGTTGAGTGCAACAATAGTAGAAGGGAGAAGAGTACCTGCTTCGACAGTCACTGGGCAGAGATGGCCCCGTACGGACTGAGAGATAAGGATAGGTTGGATGGTGTGTCCAACTTTGCGATTTGGAAGGCCAGAATCCTAACAGTCCTGGAGGAGTACAGTATCAGAGACCACGCGTAAAATGTCCTAGCTGTGCCGACCGATGCGGACGCTCTGAAGAAGTTCAACGAAAATTAGACGCAAACAAAGTGCTTGATCATGGATGGGGTGAAGGATCAGATGGCCCCACACATTGTCGAGAAGAGGACGACACATGAGATGTGGACAACCTTGACCACGCCGTATCAAGGAAGCTCCGTCCAACGTAAGATGCTTCTAGATAACCAGATGAGGATGTTCCAGATGCACAAGGGAGAAGAGATCGATCCCTTCCTCTCAAGACTGCAGATGATCCGAGATCGACTGATTTCCATGGGGGAAACTCCGGATGAAGGGCTCTTGGTAAGGACTGCTCTAATTGCAGTCACTAATGAGGGGAGACCTTTGTCCAAAGCATCTTGGGTAGAGCACAAATCCCAAATTGGGGTGACATGTGGGCTATCCTTCGACAGGAGGAGATCCGGAGGGTGACCAAGAAGGAATTCAGCAGCGGAGGTGTCAAGGTGAAGAATGAGGAGGAGGAGGATGTAGCCCTAGCACCAAAGGGACAACGACAACAAGGGAAGAAGAATGACCTATCTAAGGTTCGATGCTTTAGATGTGGTGAACTTGGGCACTTCGCTAGCACTTGTCCTAAGAGGAAGGACAAGGAATCTTCCGATTCCGAGGCAGCAATAGCTAGAGAGGACAGTGGTAGTGAGGATGATGTGGCTATGAGTGCTCATGTGCCTCGAGAGAAGAGGTGGGGCGATATTGATTTGTATAGTAGCTACAGATGGAAGGTGGGATCCTTGAGGTGCCCAAACTCTTGGATCACATACGAGCTACGAGAGCCTTAAGATAGTAGCATGATGAATGGAGCAGTGGGTGTAGAAGATCATGATGAAGCAGAGGAAGTGCTGTGACGCTGGATAGTAGAGCAGCATAGTGCAGCAGTAACAACATGGAAGTAGCAGCGCAGAGGCTGATGGGACTTCAACAACGCAAAGGGGCAATGCTTACACAGTGCAAAGCAGCAGCAGTGCAGAGCGGCAGTGCTTACGCAGTGCAAAGGCTCTATAGAGACAGTGCAATGCAGCAACCGAGGGGGCTTCAGTGATGAGATGCAACCCAACTGACTTGCCTGTCAGAGATTGGGTGGTGGTCCTTCAGTTGCTCACTTCTCAGCAATTGAGTTGCAGTGCAGCAGTTGGCAGCATGATGCAACAATTTGAGAGGGAGTTATAGTTGTGATGTAGTAGTGTCAGTGCAGTGACATGGGCAGCAATATAGAGAGCAACAACGCAGTGGATGGGGGGCAATAGGCCAAGCATCAAGGCGGAGACCGATGCTAGAGATTAGGGCAATGGTTTAGTGTGGAAGTATTGTTAGAGCACACTCCTCACTAAGAGGGAGTGTTGAGATTTTGGGGTAGCATCGGATGTGCTCTAGCTTCGAAACTTTGTGGAGGGGCTGGAACACATGAGATCTCCAAGACCCTGAAAGCATTTGGAGAAATTTCATCCGGTGTAAAAGTTACTCAAATAATTAAATTTTTTAATGAGGATCCTAAGTCTAACTTAGGAAAATTAAAAAATTAAAGTGAATTAATTTACACGTCATGAGAACATGCTAAGTGACGTGGATCAAGCTACTTCTAATATTAGCTGTTGATTAGAGATTATATCAAAGTTGCTGACGTGTCAACGAGAAAAGTATAAAAGAAGGGCTTGGGGTCAGTTGGAGGACACACATAAAATATAAGAGATCAAATTCTTTTGATGGAGCCGTGCTCGAAAGATCAGATCTGAGTGATTCATAGAAGCAGTGAAGGGTAGATGCATTGATTGGTCAGGAGGACCAAGAGTACAACGCAGACCAAGGGTAGCAGAGATGCAGTGGAGGCAGCGCAACCATCAGAGGGTGTGATGCAGTCCCTAGAGAGGGTGACACAGGCCCACGAAGGGGTAGCACAGTGTCTCCAAGGAAATTCTGAAATTCTGCTGGAGGATGGGGTTTATGAGCTCGCAGGGCTGAAACCAGACTCCAGAGAAGCAAATCCACATAGAGCTATGGTGACACAGTCCCTCAGCCAGGGCCACACAACCTTATGCAGTGGCGGCATAGAGACTGTACAGAGCTAGCTGGGTTTTCACCAGTTGCTCATCTGGATTAGCCGGGACTTGCGAGAGAGGTATATCTCACATTTTTATCTGTAGCTGAGGTTTTCTGTGTTGGCTGAGCCAATTTGTGGCAGCCTAGACGTACTCAGAATATTGCTGCTTAATAATAATAAACCCTCATATCTACTGCACCAGTGTTTCCGTATTGGTTTTTTTTTTCTGGGGACATTTGTCCGAAAAATCTATCCTTTATCGCATGTGCGTGATGTGCAGTAAATTATTTGTATTTGTGTAGGCTGCTAGTTGTGTTTAATTCGAAGTTTTTTTGAATATTTTAGTTAAATAACTTGTGTATAATAAAAACAAGTAGGAGAAGTAAATCAATATTTAGCAGTAGGATTTCTGTGCTCAGAAATTTTGGCATGGTATCAGAGCATTGCAGATCAAGATGAACCATCAACAAAGGGGCTGAAGATATTTGCTGCAGGAAGGGCAGTTGAAGCAGCCAGATCCGGAAGAAGGCAGTGCAACACCTGAGGGACAACATAGACCCTGCAAGGGTGACACAGAGTCAATCTGCTCACGTAGAGGCTGACGCAGCTCCAGAGAGGTGGCACAGATCCAGTCTGCTCACGTAGAGGCTAACGTAGCGCCAGGAGAAGGACACTGAGCCATTCTACTCACGGAGAAGCTAACACAACACCAAGAGGGTGATGCAGTCCAAGAGGGAGACACGTTTTGCAGTTTGTCGGGTCTTGAAGTGCAGCTTCAGATCTTCAGAGGTTGCTGGTGGGGCATAGGTTTTGTTGGTGCAGAACAATACCTAGAAAAGGTGACAAAGTGAGGAGAAATTTTTCTTAGCAGATTTGTGCTAAAGAAATATGAGATTCGATCAGGAGGGTGACTGTAGAGGACTGATTCAGTAGATTTGGTTGAGGATTTCCAGGAGGGAAATCAATTGTCAGAGGGAGCAACTACTCTAGAGGGTTTTTATTGCAAAGAAACCCAAATTCGATCTTTTGTTGAGTGCAACAGTAGTAGAAGGGAGAAGAGTACCCGCTTTGACAATTTTTGAGCAGAGATGGCCCCGTACGGATTGAGAGATCTGGATAGGTTGGACGGTGTGTCCAACTTTGTGATCTGGAAGGCGAAAATCCTAATAGTCCTAGAGGAGTATGGTATCAGAGACAACGCAGAAAATTTCCTAGCTGTGCCGACCGATGTGGACGCTTTAGAGAAGTTCAACAAAAATTAGGCGCAGGCAAAGCACTTGATCATGGATGAGGTGAAGGATCACGTGGCCCCACACATTGTCGAGAAGAGGACGAAACATGAGATGTGGACAACCTTGACCATGCTGTATCAAGGCACCTCCGTCCAATAGAAGATGCTTCTAGAGAACTAGATGAGGATGTTCCAAATTCACAAGGGAGAAGAGATTGATCCCTTCCTCTCCAGACTGCAGACGATCTGAGATTATCTGATTGCCATGGGGGAAATTCTAGATGAAGGGCTCTTGGTAAGGATTGCTTTGAATGCAGTCACTGATGAGTGGGAGACCTTTGTCTAAAGCTTCTTGGGCAGAGCACAACTCCCAAATTGGGGTGACATGTGGGATATCCTTCGACAGGAGGAGATCCGGATGGTGACCAAGAAGGAATTCAACAACAGAGGTGTCAAGGTGAAGAAGGAGGAGGAGGAGGATGCATCCCTAGTATCAAAGGGACAACGACAACAAGGGAAGAAGAAGAAGGGCCTATCTAAGGTTCAATGCTTTAGATGTGGCGAACTTGGACACTTCGCGAGCACTTGTCCTAAGAGGAAGGACAAGGAATCTTTTGATTCCAAAGCAACAACAACTAGAGGGGACAGTGGTAGTGAGGATTGTTGAGATTTTGTGTATTTGGGGTAGCATCAGTTGTGCTCTATCTCCCAAATTTTGTGGAGGGACTAGAGTACACTTGATCTACAAGACCCAGAAATTGATTTGGGAAATTTCATTTGGTTTAGGAGATATTAAATTAATTAATTATTTTAATGTATTTCCTAAGTTAAAACTTAGGGAACTTAAATAATTAAAGTGAATTTAATTAAACATGTGATGAAATTGTATTAAGTCACACAGATCAAGCTTTCTTTTAATCTTAGCCATTGATTCAAGATCTGATCATGGTCGTTGATGTGTCAATGAGAAAAGTATAAAGGAAAGGCTTGGGGTCATTTGTAAAGACACACAGAGGCAGAGCACTGAAGCTAAACTGAGATTCTAGGGCATGGTTTGTTAAGAATACTCAGAAGTGTTTCAGCTGCAGAGAGGGGAATTTAGGCCAAGGGGATGATATGATCTCAGGGTGTAGAATACACAAGAGGCAAAGATCAGCTCAAGGACAATGCAGAAGAAGAGAGCAACAACAATAGCAAGGACAACACAGTTCCTCCAAGGACAACATTATTTTCAGTAGGAAACCCTCAGGGGTTACGCAGAGACCCTTCAGGGGCAGCGTAGTGACTGCGGCACCCAGTCTGGGGTAACGCAGTCTCTTTCGGAGCAACGTTGAGGGTTAGAGGGGCTTCAGACGCTGACGCAAAGGCTTTCAGGGGAAACACTAGGGTTTCTAGTCCCTAATCTTGGCTGAGTTCTGTAAATCTCGTTTGAGGGTGTGGATCAATCATTATTTTGGCCCTAGATCAGCCAGTGAGCTTTAGATCTAGTATATTATCTGTCGGGTTTTCCAGATCTGGAATCCAGATTTGTGTATCCAGAAATATTCTTAATAATAAGACCCTCCAGCAGCCAGAGACCAGTTTTCCCGCATTGGTTTTTTTCTGGGGACTATTTGTCCAGGAATAACTTTCACTTTGTCAATGTGTGCATGAACTTGTTCTAGATCTGGATTGGTAGAGACATGTTATGTGTTTTGCTTCGATTTTAACTTGAATTTATTCAGTTAATAACTTGTCTAAGTAGGAGGAGCATAACCAGATTAACAGTAATAATTTCTGCATAAAGTATAAAATTCAGGCATTTGTACATGGTATTAGAGCTATTGTAGATCTAGGAGGGTCACCAGCGGAAGAGACTGAAGGTTCTAGCTACAAGAAGCAGCTGGAAAAGCAGTAGAAACGCAGACCTGAAGGGACAACGCAGTTTTTAGAGGTAGATTCACGCAGAGGGAAGGGTGACGCTGTCCAGCGCTATGTCCTAGCAAGCCCATGCAATTACTATGCAGAGGCAGCTCAAAAACAATGCTGGTTTGGTTTGAAGCCAGCGAGTGTGATTCAAATCTGAATCTGTCAGATCCAGAAAAGACTGCAGAAAAGCTACAAAAATTCAGAAGAGCTGGTGGGTTTAAATTTCTGAAGTTTTCAGATTTTTAGCCTTAGCACAAGTGACAAAGAGCGGGAGGAGATCAGCTTCTCAGAGAGTTTTCTAGCCAAAAGAAACTTGCAGTTTGATCAGAGGATAAAAGAAGAAGCTGAATCATAGTTGATTTGGTATATCCAAGGAGGGAAATCAGTTGTCAGAGGGAGCAGAAGGTACCTGTTTCACCAAGGGCCTTAGATCCATTTCTCTAGCAAAGAGAAAAGGAAGTTCCGACAAATTCTGAGTAGACGGCTCCTCATGGACTGCATGATCAGGATAGGCTGGATGGCCTCTCAAAATTTTCAGTTTGGAAGGCAAGGATCCTGATAGTCCTTGAGGCACACAATATTAGAGACCGTGCAGAGCAAACTCTAGCCACACCAACAAATTCGGATCTCCTTCGGAAGCATAAGGAAGCTGCTAGGCATGCCAAGTGGCTGATTATGGATGGTATCAAGGACCATATTGTACCACATGTAGCTGAGAAGAAGACAACTAGCGAGATGTGGATGGCCTTGACTTCCCTATATGAGGGAAAATCTGTCCAAAGAAAAATGTTGTTTGAGACTCAGATGAGGTCATTCATGATGACCAAGGGAGAAGACATGGAGCATTTTCTCTTCAGATTGCAGTCAATCACGGGTCAGCTGACTGCAATGGGTGCAACGGTGGATGATGATGTGATAGTCAAGACTACCCTCAATGCAGTCACAGATGAGTGGGAAAACTTGGTCCAAAGTATCTTGGGCAGAGAAGACCTCCTAGATTGGGACAACTTGTGGTCAATTATGCGAGAAGAAGAACTCCGCAGATTCACCAAGAGACAACACAACCCTGCATTGAGCAAAGTGAAGAAGGAAGATGAGGAAGATGCAGCCTTGGCATCAAAGAAGTAGCCAAAGAAGAAGAAGGATCTTTCAAAGATCAAGTGTTTCCAGTGTGGTGAAATGGGACATTTTCTTAGCAATTGTCCGGAGAAGAAAAGGGACAAGGAAGCATCTTCTTCCAAAGTAGTTGTGGCAGATGGTGGGTCAGGAGATGATGCAGCCATGAGTGCTCATGAACCACGAAGGTGGGGTGACATGGATATGTAGAGGAGCTACATAGAAATAGGCGATATCCTTGAGCAGCTCATCTCTTTAATCACAAGCAAGCTACGACAGCCTTAAGACAGTAGCGGGACAAGTGGAGCAGTGGGTGCATAGATCACAGATGAAGAAAAGACAAATCTAAATACTGGGAGGAGCAGCGCAGAGCAGAGAAGTAGAAGTGTAGAAGCAACAACAACACAGAGGCTGATGTGACTTCAGTAGCACAAAGAAGAGCTGCAATAGAGCAGAAAGCTTCATAGGGACAACGCAGTGCAACAACAACGTGATAGATTTGAGCACAAGGGGCTGATGTGACTTCAGTAGTGCAGAGGTAGTCTGATTACGTAGGTAGAGTTGTAGCTGTGCATTGTTCTTTAGATGCCAACACAGATCTGTAGCCTATGGAGCTTCAATGATGAGGATGCTTCCCATCTGACTTGTCTGTCAAGATTGGGCAGGAGATTCAGTTGTTTCTCTCAACAACTGAAGTTGCAGTGCAACAAATCAGCAGTGGCAGTGCTATGAGCAACACAGATGCAACATATTGAGAGGGAGCTACAGTACAGAAGTTGCAGTGGCAGTGGTAGAATCATGGGTAGCAATACAGAATGGCAGCAATAGTGCAAAATCATGTAATGCGTAAGTGCGATGTATTGCTAGAGAACACCCTTGATGCTAAGAGGGCGTGTTGAGATTTTGTGTATTTGGGGTAACATCAGTTGTGCTTTAGCTCCCAAATTTCGTGGAGGTACTAAAGTACACTTGATATACAAGACCCATAAATTGATTTGGGAAATTTCCTCTGGTTTAGGAGATATTAAATTAATTAATTATTTTAATGTATTTCCTAAGTTAAAACTTAGGGAACTTAAATAATTAAAGTGAATTTAATTAAAGATGTGATGAAATTTCCTTAAGTCACACATATCAAGATTTCTTTTAATCTTGGCCATTGATTCAAGATCTGGTCATGGTCGTTGATGTGTCAATGAGAAAAGTATAAAGGAAAGGCTTGAGGTCATTTGTAAAGACACACAGAGGCAAAGCACTGAAGCTAAGATGAGATTCTAGGGCAGGGTTTGCTAAGAATACTCAGAAGTGTTCCAGCTGCAGAGAGGGGAATTTAGGCCAAGGGGATGATCTGATCCCAGGGTCTAGAATACACAAGAGGTAGAGATCAGCTCAAGGACAACATAGAAGAAGAGAGCAGCAACAACAGCAAGGACAACACAGTTCTTCCAAGGACAACGTGATTTTCAGCAGGAAACCCTCAGGGGTTATGCAGAGATCCTTCAGGGGCAGCGTAGTGACTTGTGTCACCCAGTCTGGGGTAACACAGTCTCTTCCGGAGCAGCGCTAAGGGTTAGAGGGGCTTCAGAGGCTGACGCAAAGGCTTTCAGGGGCAGCGCTAGGGTTTTTAGGCCCTAATCTTGGCTAGGTTTTGTAAATCCTGTTTGAAGGTGTGGATCAGTCATTATTCTGGCCCTAGATCAGCCAATGAGATGTAGATCTAGTATATTCTCTGTTGGGTTTTCCAGATCTTGAACCCAAATTTGTGTATTCAGAAATATTCTTAATACTAAGACCCTCCAGCAGCCAGAGACCGGTTTTCCCGCATTGGGTTTTTCCGAGGACTATTTGTCCAAAAATAATTGTGTCACTTTGTCAATGTGTGCGTGAACTTGTTCTAGATCTGGATTGGTAGAGATATTTTATGTGTTTTGCTTCGATTTTAACTTGAACTTATTCATTTAATAACTTTTCTAAGTAGGAGGAGCATAACCAGATAAATAGTAATAATTTATGCATAAAGTATAAGATTCAGAAATTTCTACAAGGATGATGTGGCTATGAGTGCTCATGTGCCTCGAGAGAAGTGGTGGGGCGATATTGATCTGTAGAGCAGCTACAGATGGAAGGCAGGATCCTTGAGGTGCCCAAACTCTTGGATCACATACGAGCTACAGGAGCCTTAAGAAAGTAGCAAGATGACAAGAGCAGTAGGTGCAAAAGATCATGATGAAGCAGAGGCAATGCTGGGAAGCTGGAGAGTAGAGCAATGCAGTGCAGAGGCAACAACAATGTGGAAGCTGCAACGCAGAGGTTGACGGGACTTCAACTGCGCAGAGGGGTAGTGCTTACGCAGTGCAGAGCAACAACAACACAGAGGCTCTAGAGAGACAACGCAACGCAGAGGATCTAGAGAGACATCACAATGTAGCAACCGAGGTAGCTTCAATGATGAGATGCAACCCAACTGACTTGTCTGTCAGTGATTGGGTGGTGGTCCTTCAATTTCTTACTTCTCAAAAACTGAGTTGCAGTGCAGCAGTTGGCAGCATGATGCAACAATTTGAGAGGGAGCTGGAGTATTGATGTAGTCGTGTTAGAGTAGTGACATGGGAAGCAGTACAGAGAGAAACAACACAGTGGATGGAGGGGAGCAGGTCAAGCATCGATGCAGAGATTGATGCCAGAGATCAGGGCAATGCTTCAGTGTGGAAGTATTGCTAGAGCACACTCCTCGCTAAGAGGGAGTGTTGAGATTTTGGGGTAGCATCAGATGTGCTCTAGCTCCGAAACTTTATGGAGGGGATGGAACACATGATATCTCCAAGACCTAGAAAGAATTTGGAGAAATTCCATCTGGCGTAAAATTTATTCAATTAATTAAATTTTTTAATGAGGACCCTAAGTCTAACTTAGGGAAATTAAAAAATTAAAGTGAATTCATTTACACATGTGATGAGAACACTCTAAGTGACGTGGATCAAGCTACTTCTAATCTTAGCCGTTGATTATAGATTAGATCACGGTCGTTGATGTGTCAACGAGAAAAGTATAAAAGAAGGGCTTGGGGTCAGTTGGAGGACACACACAAAATCTAAGAGATCGAATTCTTTTGACGGAGCAGTGCTCGGAAGATCAGATCTGAGTGATTCATAGAAGCAGTGAGGGGTAGATGCATTGATTGGTCAGGAGGACCAAGAGTACAACGCAGACCAAGGGCAGCAGAGACACAATGGAGGCAGCGCAACCATTAGAGGGTGTGATGCAGTCCCTAGAGAGGGTGACACATGCCCACGCAGGGCTCACACAGGGGCAATGCAGTGTCTCCAAGGAAAGTCCAAAATTATGTTGGAGACTGGGGTTTCTTAACCAGCAAGGCTGAAACCAGAATCTGGAGAAGCAGATCCACGTAGAGCTAGGGTGACATAATCCCTCAGCCAGTGCCACATAGCCTTATGAAGTGGTAGCATAGAGACTGTACAGAGCTAGTTGGGGTTTCACTAGTTTCTCATCCGAATCAGCCAGGGCTTGAGAGAGTGAGGTATATCTGACAGTTTTCTCTGTAGCCGAGGTTTTCTATGTTGGGTGAGCTAGTTTTGGCACCCTAGATGTACTAAGAATACTGTTGCTTAATAATAATAAACCCTCATATATGCTGCATCAATTTTTCCGCATTGGGTTTTTTCTGAGGACATTTGTCCAAAAAATCTGTGTCCTTTGTCACATGTGCGTGATGTTCATTAAATGATCTGCATTTGTGTGGCGGATAATTTTGTTTACTTCAAAGTTTTTCTGAATATTTCAGTTAAATAACTTGCATATAATAAAAACAAGTAGGAGAAGTAAATCAATATTTAGAAGTAGGATTTTTGTGCTTAGAAATTTTCACATTGTATGAGAGCATTGCAGATCAAGCTGAACCATCAGCAAAGGGGCTGAAGATATTTTCTGCAGGAAGGGTAGTTGAAGCAGCCATATCCGGAAGAAGGCAACACAACACTAGAGGGACATCATAGACCCTGCAAGGGTGACACAGAGTCAGTCTGCTCACGCAGAGGCAGACGCAACTCCAAAGAGGTGACGCAGAGGCTGACGCAACACCAGGAGAAGGACGCTGAGCTAGTCTTCTCACATAGAAGCTGACGCAACACCAGGAGGGTGACACAGTCTAAGAGGGAGAGACGTTATGCAGTTTGTCGGGACTGGAAGTGCAACTTCAAATCTTTAGAAGTTGCTGGTGTTAGCCACCTATAAAAATTTGCCATATCAAATGGTGGCTAAAACATTTGTAAGCCTTCAAGAAACAATTTTAAGGCCAAATTGTGAGTTCTTAAAGTCTTATGAAGTTAACTAATATTTTAGTTAATCTTCACTACTGCTTCCCTCATAATCCTGAAAAATCTGTTGTTTGCAAAGAGAAAGACTGCTGTAAAAACCCATTTTCCCCTTCATTTTACCCCTCCTTTCACTCATAATTAACCTCCATTTTTCATCCCCTTTCCTCATAAAAATCCTCCATTTCCCTCATTTTAACCTTCAAAATCACTTCAAGACCCTTTTAAAACCATTTGGTCTCCTACCATTTGGTTTAAAAATCCTTCATTCCCCTATCGGAACCCTCTGATTGGCTTAAAACCCCTTTTTTTAGCCTTAAAAAAAACTTATATTTCATTACATAGAATTTTAGCCCCTGAGGGCTTAACTTCTATTGCCCTCGCCACGCATAGGACCATAAGCCCCGCAATCGGGCGCTAAAAGTCCTTAAACCCTCGTCCAAAACCTTTTTCTCCTTTGTATTTTATAAAAAATCCGACATTTTTTGTGTTATAAATAAAACCCGACAGTTCATTTTTTTGGCGATTGTTAGCCGTTGATCTAAAAACCGATCAACGATCGTCGGCACATCGCATCGCAATTGTTCATTAGACGCATTTTAGTGGTTTATTGCCTCCCTCCGATTGCGACCCTGCAATTGTTTCCCGACCGTCGATTTGCTCTACTGTGCCCAGATCTGACGGTCCATATCGCTCCCCTTTCAAAAACCCACTCTTTTGCCTTTGGTCGTCACAATTAAATCCTGATCGTCGATCTAGTTTTGAGATCGACGGCTTTTACTCAATCACATTGCAATCTTCCCTTTGTTCTTTCTTTTTTTCCTCCTCCGATGCCATTCTTCCCGATTAAATCTTAGTCGTCGAATCCACAAGAACCGACGGCTAAGATCTCGTCACAAATCCGCCCATAATTCTCTACGTTTGTCCCTCCAATTAACTCTCAACCGTCGATCTGACTCCCAGATCCAACGGTCAGTATGTAATCGCATCGCAAGTTTTTCTTTGTGTTTCCCTCTTTCCTCTGCCGATTTGCGATCTTGCGATCAGATCTGGGCCGTCCATTTCTTAGATCCGATGGTCTAGATCGAACATGACTTCCTCTGTTATTTCATAAAGCCCTGACAGTGTAAATTCCTTAGTAAATATCCACCGTTGATCTTTGTAGATCAACGACCCACATTGCACCTGATCTCTGCCTGAACCCCCTGCCTCATATTCCTTTCGATGTTCCATCTTTCAATCTGGGCTGTTCATTCTGAACGTCTAACAATCTAGATTAAACCCGATAGGCCCAACTCCTTTAGGACCTACCTTCCCCTTCAATAGATCTCGATCGTTCATCCCTGAGATCCAACGGTCCAGATCTAAAATAACCTTGATCTTGCCCACATTTTTCTGCCCGTGCATATTACCTCCATCGCGCTCTCCTCACAACTGTCTGATCTAACGCTCAGATCTGACGGCTAGCGCGCGGTTTCGTGTGATTTCGTGTCCGGAAGTTAATGTTTTAAATTTACGCGATATGGGTGGTTTTAAAAAGCCACGTGTCAGACGCTAACGCATATCGCGTTCCAAAAAGCAATACCGCCTTTCCCCCTTTTTGCAGCGTGAAATCGACGGTTTTTTCAGCCGAAACCAACTTTCCCCATCATATTACATTTTCTCATTTAAAATCTCCGCCGTCCGTTCTTTTCATCTAATGGCCCAGATTGCATCTAACCATTAGCCCATCGCCCTCGACCATTCTTCCTAGAGATTTCATCAATGAATCTTCGTCATTGATCTTTGTTTGTTGATCTAATCCAACGGCCCAGATCGTTCTACGACCCCAAAATTTCATTTAACCCCTTTTTTTACTTCCGCCAAAGGTTTTCTCCCTTTTCCTTTGCAATTTCCTCCATTTCGCTCTAATGTTACCCCCTTTGCATTATATAATCCCGGTTGATCTCGATCGTTGATCTTCGCAGATCAACGACCCAGACTTAATCTCCACCACTGTTTATCCAACCGCCTCTCCATCTGACCCCAGCGAGCAATCCTCGCCGTTGGTGGATTTCATCCAACAGTCACGATCTAACCTAACCTCCAAAGAAGTTTAAACCCATCCACACAGGATTTTTATAACTTTTTGCTTGTTTGTGCATGTTTTAAAGGTTTCTCTATTGTTTTAAAAAGAAATCAATGGCCGGGGATGACGATCCCTCAGGCCATTATTTATGAAGACATAGAATCCGCAGGGTTCCAAGTATCATTTTATCATGCCTCATGAGCACTAAAAACACTATAAAACCCTCTTCGTGCCTGCACAGTAACAAAAAACGGTAAACCTTGATTCGATAAAGAGTATCAGTACCCAAGGATGAAATCAAAGCAGAAATCATGTTTGAAGATTGTTAACACATTTTTTGAGGGATTGAGGCCTAATTTCGACTATCTAAAGCCTAATCCACACAATTGAAGACCTGAAGATGGAGATTAAGCCAAATTAAGCCTAAAACACAGGATTAAAGCAAATTAACAGTGTTTTAGGTTAAAACAATGAAATCTATCAATTCGAGAAAGCCTCCATTGCCACATCAGAGGCTAATTGAATCCTCTATAGCTACCAAAGGCCACCTGCATATTTCAATAAATCTGAAGAAGGAAGAATTATTGCCTCAGTTAGTGATATTTTGTTTAAAGCGGCTAGATTTATTGCAGAGCCTTCCTAAAAGAGTTCTAAAGTCAACAAACTCTGCTAAGCTGCTTAATACTTAATGTAAACCAATTAATACAGAGGAAATAGCAGAAATCTTCTCCATTGAGTCCTTCAAAGGCCGAGAAGCGTTAAAATGTATTAATTGAACCTAGAGATCTTTTCTCTCATCCCACTTCCTCATTTCTTTTATAAATACTTCTTTAGAAGATGAGATAATGTTGGTCACTGCATATCTGTTGCCTGTAAATAGTTTTCTGAAGCTAATGTAAGCTCTATTTGTAATTGAAGATACCTAAATTGAGATGAGAAGTATGAAGCTGTAGAGAACCACTGGACTTGATGATTGTAACTGGTTTGAACATAGAATACAAGCTGATTTATGGGATCCTGGTCTATGTCAACGGTGATGTGTTTCTTATTGTAAATTGTTATTTTCTTTTTGTTTCCATTCTGTCCACTTTCTCTAATAAAGAAAAACAACATAGAGTTAGATTTACTCGTCAAAAGAACCCTACTCTCCTTTACCGATAAGCTGATTTTTGTGTTTTCCTCCAATTGTGTATTTAGGAACAGAGGTAATTAAATCCAAGCAGTTAAGGAATGTTGGTGTTCCCACGTCTTACTATCTGAACTTTAAACATTTTTCTTGAATGTTATTTTCATTACTTACTAAGTAGAGTTGGACTAGGAAAGTTTATGGTTTTCCGTGTCTTCTAGTTTTCCTCCAAAGGTTGTTTGAAAGTTTCCCTTAAGAGTATGTTGAAAGCAGGATAGGTTCAAAGTCCTTACCTAATCTTAGACTACTTTTTATGTTTATCATGAATGTTTTCCTTTTGAATATGCTGAAAACAGGACAGGTTCAAAGTCCTTACTTTATCTTAAGCTATTCTAAGTGTTTTAAATGTTTTCTATTGAAAGTGCATCAAAAGCAGGCTAGTTTCAAAGTACTCACCTGACCTTATATTACTTTTATGTCTTTCTTAAGTGCATGCAAAAAGTAGGATAGTTTCAAAGTACTTACTTCATCTTAGGCTGCTCTTTGTTCTTCATTTGTCTGATCCCTCTCCTTATTGTTTCATTCCATTCCATAAAATCAACTTAAAGAGATCTTTTGACATAGATGACTTGCCCCATAGACCACTCTTGAACCTTTCTGTTTCAATTAAATCCTACTATGACTCCATAGCCTAGTGGATTGAAGCTGCTTCTTGCTTATCATGTTATCTGAATCACGCTTTCACTTTCATACACCTTCACCCTTCATTTAGACTTCCTTCACCTTCATTTTATCTTTGCCCAACAAAAAACCAAACAAAACCTTGTTCTTCATAACTAGCCTAATATCATAATCAAAAGCCTTAAATATAAATCAATCTTTGCACTTATAGAGAGATCCCTCTCTAGATTCAGGAGAGCTAGATCCTAGAATCCCAAAGTGGTTCAAATGTTGTCTCTACAGCTTTAGTCTTGCCAATCTGCTAGAATTATAAGGAGCTAACATTTCTAGCGACTCCGTTGGGGATTTTGAGTCAATATTCATCCTAGAAAACCCCTAACTCCATTGAAAAACCCTTGATTCAAAGAACATTGCTAATGTTAATGCCACTGAGCCATCGTAACTAACATTTTTGGTGACTCCACTGGGACTTCGAGTGAATTTAATCTTAGATACCCTAAGATCTCAGAAAACTCTTGATTCAAGAGCATTGTTCAATGCGTATACAGTCACACTCTGCCAATAAACTACAAATGGTAATCATGATAAAACTTATTTGACCAAAGGGGGACAAACCTAAGAACCTTCAGGATTCTCATAAGAGCTTATCAAACCTTGTAGGAACTGGGCTTAGCTAGCCATAAGAGTAAACTTTCTTTGTCTCATCATCGTAGCTAAGTGTTGAAACAGATTTAGGACACTCTTTGAATTCATAGGACTGAAAAAACTTAGAAAACCCAAAAATATATTAGATTGGTATTCAAATAAACATGGTGGTGGACCATAAAACATTTTACCTCCAAAAGAGCTAAAAATTTCCACCTGGTGACTCCACAATTCAAAAAAGACCTTAAGACTCCACTGGGAAACCCATTACCGTCATAACATCATATAAACTCAGTTAAGAAGACTTTAAGCATTAAAGTTTTCTTGTTTAAAGATCAGTTAGCCTCCTAAAAGGTTGTCATATTTGGTTAAACTTTTCTTGTAAGTTGGGTCTAAAAACATAGCATAGTGGCTCCTAGAAAGATTCATACTAGAGCCTATCCTGATCCAAACCCTCCTGAGATAGTTGATAACCCTGAAAGAATTCTTAGGAAATCTCCTAAGGCCAAATATTCAACTATTGTCAGATCACTCCATAGAGCTAATTCTGTTCCTGAAAACCTTATCGTTCTACAAGATTCATAAGTTGATTTAAGAAACCCATTTAGAACTAGGTCACTTGATGATATAGATCAGATAGATTTAGAGCCTTCACTTTCATCCCAAAATAAAAGTGAACATCCTGGTAGCAGAGAAACTACTCCACCCGATTTACATTTCCTTCATAATTTTTGTTTCTCTCATCCTAGATCATCTCAACAGTCTTTTGCTGGTCCATCCACTTCTGTTATCTACACATCCACTGTTCAAACTACACCATTCCATCAACTTCCTCCACTTGTAAACCCCCACTTTTTCCACAACCTCCTATCATGGCAACATGGTATGCTCCCCTAGTCCTTCCTTTACCTTTAGTCAATCTTCCACAGGACTATCAGTCCAAGACACCATTGTATGATGCCAGTGGTGCTACTACTGCTTCACAACATGTGGATAAGATGAATGACTACTTTGACAGAAATGAGATTGATGATGAAACTGTCAAACTTAGAATATTTGCTCAAAGTTTAGGGGGAGAAGCAAGAAAATGGCTCAAAGGCTTAACCCCTCATAGTATTAATGATCTCCAAGCCTTCCATCAACTATTTTTAAACAAATGGGAAGTTAAGAAAAACCCTCTCCAAATACTTTCGGATTACAAGAATCTCCAAAGAAACCCTGGGGAAAGTGTTCAAGCTTATTGCACTAGGTTCAATAGTGTGTATAATGCACTTCCCCCAGATCTGAAACCTCCACAAGGCTCAGCTTTAAACAAGTTTCTTGAAGGATTCAATCCTGAAATGGCTTATCAACTTAGAGAAAGAGACCCTCTGACTCTAGAAGATATGCAGAAAGGAGCCTTAGCTGTGGAAGTTAATTTAATGGAGAAAAGAGCAAGAATGAGAAATGAGAAGAAAGTGTCTTTTAGGGAGGAATCTACACCTTCCACATCTAGCTCAAAGATGGAGAGAATGATGGAGGAGATGATGAAAAAGATGAGCATACTTGAGAGAGCACAAGCCAATCAAAACCAATCAGCTCCTCAAAACAGAAATCAAAATCAAAATCAGAACTTTAGGAGAAATCAGCTTCAAAACAAACCAAGGGAGGATGATCAACAGATTACCCCTCATTTTCATCAAAACTATGTAAGTGAGGTTGAAGAAACATCAGAATAAACAAAGGAATATGACATAAACATGTTGGGAGTAGACAATGATGATATTGAAGTTCATTACAATAGGAAACAAGGTCTATACACACCCTATGATGATAAAAGAGAAGAAGGTGAATTTTATTATCAAGAATTGGAAAATGTCATCATAGAAACCCCAAAAGAATATGACCTTAGGAGTAAAAGCAATCTCGAAACTCCCAAAACTAAGCTCAAATTAATGAAAAACAGAGTGCAGACCTTAGCAGTGTTAGCACCTCAGCTAATGCTCATGTTAAAACAATTTTGACCAATGTAAATAGAGGAAATCAACAATATGATTTTGTTGATATAGTGGTAGTTAATAAGGCTGAAACAAGCATTTTAAGAAATCAGATGCCTTTTAGTTTGGAGCAGGAAATTGCCAGAATCAAAATCTCTGTTCCTCTCACTGAATTGGCTGCTCAAAATGTATATCGATCACAAATTTTGAAGGCTTTTAACATAGAAGAGAATAATGACATTGTCAATCTTAATGATGACCAACCAGAGCTCATATTCGGTCCTAAGATTGAGGGTAGATATCAAGAAGGACCAGTTCCTCCTTTTTATGTTAGTTTGAAGATCCATGACAAAATTTTACACAACGCTATGCATGATTCAGGGGCCTCCCACAACTTAATGCTCAAAGTTGTAATGGAGAGCCTAGGCCTTGAAATCACTAGACCATACAAAAATCTTTACTCCTTTGACTCAAGCAAAGTGAAATGTTTAGGTTTGATCAAATACCTCTACGTAAACTTAGCACAAATTCCAGCGAAGTGTTTAGTAATGGATATTGTAGTGGCTGATGTACCCCCCAAGTATGGTATGTTGTTATCAAGATCGTGGGGAGCTAAGTTACAAGGAACAATGCAAATGGACATGACATATGCTACTATCCCTGTTTTTAATCAAACCAGAAGACTTTATAGGGAGTCTCATATGCAATACATGGTTACCAGCCAAGAGAGACCACAAGACTCTCCTCTTTATTATGTTCATACAGGCCTTGATTCATTTATCATTTTTAATGATGAAACATTCAGTGAGCAAGAAACCTTAACTGAATTAGTGGCAGATATGGAAAAAGAGGAAGACAAGACAAAATTATCAAAACAGTTTGCCAAATCTGAAAATCATAGCAAACAAATCACAGGTCTAGAGCTGCAAATCAGTCACCCATTACTTTTCAACCTTGAGAGTCAAGAAACGAATCCTCAATGCAATGAAAAACATGAGGAAATAAACAAATTCAACAAAGTGCTGATCTACAAGAACAATCCAAAAGCACACTAGATGAGGAGGATAGTAGTCAAACTAGTGAATCTGAAACTAGTCCTCTTTGGAGTATGAACTTTGATGGATCTTGCACTAAGAATGATGCAGGTATAGGAGTGTGGCTTCACAATACAATGAACAATCATACTGAAGGACATTCTTATAAATTAATCTTTCAATGCACCAATAACATATCTGAATATGAAGCCCTCCTTTTAGGCTTGCACTTATTAAAGAAATTAGGGACCAAAATAATAAAGGTTCATGGTGATTCTGAACTGATAATCAGGCAAGTGAATGGGGAATATACCGCAAAACATCCCAGACTTAGAGCATATCGAAATGATGTCATGGATTTATTGAAAACATTTGAGGAATTCAATCTGATTTTTGTCCCAAGAAACCAAAATATCCAAGCTAATGGTTTAGCTTTTGCTGCTAGAACATGCCTAACTCCTTATGAAACCAAACAATGCACAACTCAAATCAAATTTAGACCAGCTATCCCTGATAATGAAAAATATTGGCAAGTGTTTGATGGAGACAAACAACAGAAGACTTCCCACAAATTCATAAATGAATTTGAGCTACTAAGTTCGCATTCAGACTATGAATCCGATTGTCCATGGAAGAGAATCGTCGATGAAGAAGAGAACTCCAAAATGTGTCAAGTATAAATATGTTAGCTACTAAACTTGAACATACAATACGTAGATTAGTGCCGCATTTACCAAAAGAAGATTTAGAAACATTGCAATCTGACACACGAAGTTTGCCAAAGGGTCCGGTCCCTCTAGAAGAGTTGTTTGATTTCAACGATACACAAGAAACCAAAGCTGGGCCTGTTGAAACCGAGGTAGAAGAGTGTAATATGTACGCAAGCTAAAGCCAAAAATGATCAAACTGTCTAAAAATTTGCCAGCTCACATCAAACTGAAATACATTGAGCTGTTTAAGGAATTTTCTGATGTTTTTGCGTGGAGTTATGAGGATCTGAAGTCCTATGACACAAAAATAATGTTAGGTCCCTATATCACTAGTATAGTCTCTTATTATTGTTAGTGTAACCCCCTTATTGTTATTATTGTACCCTTGTAACCCCCATTTTGTTATTATTGTGCCCTTAAAATATTATTTTTAGGTCAGCTAGGATTACATTGCGGCCCCACTAGGATTACATTATGACCCCAGGGACTCCTATATATAGAAAGGAGGTTTTGTAAATTGTATCATCCAAGAATTGTTCATTTATGTAATGTATTGGAGGTTGCCCCCTCGAAGTGGCTCATTTCTAAGGCGTTGATATCTCTTTTCTTCTCTTTTTGAAGCTAGTACACAACATTTGGTATCAGAGTTTTGGATTCTAGGGTTTCGCTGCTCCAAACAGGTCATCGTGGCATGTTCGCTATAAATTTTTTTCTACGAAGTTTCAGAAGCTGAAATTTTTAGGGTGCGAAGCTGAAATCCTGAGGCAGATTGTCTAAAAATTTCAGAGCTTGGTTCGCAATATTTTCGGAGATATCATCTGTGGAAGTTAGGTGTTTTTTCAAGCTCCTAAACAGGTCATTGTGGCATTTTCGCTATAAATTTTTTTCTACGAAGGTTCAGAATCTGAAATTCGTATGGTGCGAAGCTGAAATCCTGAGGAAATTCGTCAAAAAGTTTCAGAGCTTGGTTCGCAATATTTTTGGAGATATGATCTGTGGAAGGTAGTGCTTTTGCAGGCTCCTGAATTTCATCTCAAAGAGGTGATCGTGGGAAAAGTTCAATAACTCTCTCTCTGGGTAGTGGATTTGAGTGCCGTTAAAAGTGGTCGCAAGTACACGGACTGTAGTTTCTCAGCTATCAATTTCAGAGACAAAGGACGAAACAGTGACACGTGGCAAGCCCTACAAGTTTGCTCTACTGAACCAGTCTAGAATTAGGTCATTGTGGGAGATTGGACACAACTTTGTCTTGGGGAATCCAAATTAGATCAGACCTGTGGCATTTGAAAGAAGCTTCAGAGGGCTACTACAGATCTGAATTTCAGATATTGAATATTTTCAATTACAGAGATAATTCAATTTCAATATCGAGCTCCTCAAAGCAAGTAAAAGGTGTGTATTTTTTTTTCCAAATTGCATAAGTCTTGTTTGAAGAATCAAGTTGAATTGATTCTAAGGGCATATTGTAGAATAGGTATCAATATTGGATTCTAAAATGGCTTCTAAAAAGAATTCAACACCCATTAAGCCTTCAGAAGGCTCTACCATGACTCATGAAGATGAAGAATTGCAACATGATCTATCAAAATTACAAGAGCAAGTGCAACAAATTTCACTCTCGCAAAGAGCAACAAAAAATGAAATGGAAGTTTTGAAGAAAGGCATGGAAGTGAAGATGGACGGTTTGAAGAAAGGCGTGGACGCTAAGATGGATGGTGTGCAATCTAAGATGGATGGCGTGGAAGCTAAGATGGATGGCATGGAAGCTGGCATGGAATCTAAGATGGATGAAATGGAAGCTAAGATCGATGAGAAAATGGAAAACATGAAGAATTTTCTAAAATTAGACATGGAAGGTTTGACAAAGTTGATACAAGAAAGGTTTCCTAATGGTGAAAAGATAGTAGAAGAACCTCATGATGAGAACAAAATAAATGTTAATTGTGATTTCACAAACTCTAATGTTGGCGGGAAGAACCACCATATTCCAAAGATGGATATGAGGAAGTTTGATGGAAAGGATCCTGTAACATGGATACTACAGATGGAGCAATATTTTGATCTCCATAACGTGCAAAAAACACAAAAGGTACGCATTGCAACTTTACATTTAGAACAAAATACATTTGTATGGTATCAATGGCTTTGCTCCCGTAAAAAAATTGTCACTTGGTCAATTTTTACGGAGGAAATGATAGCACATTATAAGGATACAAAGAGCAACACCTTCTTTAGCCAATTGATAAATCTCAAACAAAAGGGTTTAGTGGGGCAGCACATTGAGGACTTCCAAAAATTGAATATAAGGGTAACCGATATTCCAGAGGAACACATGATTGATCTCTTCATAGGCACTTTAAAGGATAACATCCAACATGAAGTGCGCGTTCTGGAACCTGATTCATTGGAGAAGGCATTCAGGTTGGCAAGAAAAGTTGAATGTAAAATTATGGCGACAAGGAAGCCTACCACTCAATTCTATAAAGAAGGAAGTGTTGCTACGCTTAGATTTCCACAACCTACAAGGTTGACACCACAACAATTGGAAGAAAAAAGAGAAAAAGGGCTTTGCTACAGTTGTGATAGAAAATACACTAAAGGTCATAAGTGTGCTTAAAAGAAATTATTTTACATAGATTGTGAAGAAGAAGAAGAAAATGAACAAGAAGAGGATATACACCAGGAACCGGCCCTAGAAGAGGAAGAAATGAATCTGACCATATCATGTAATGCACTGGCAGGAATTACCACTCCTCAAACTCTTAAGATAGCAGGACAGATCAAGAAGAAAAAGGTAATAGTGTTGATTGATTCAGGTAGCACCCATAATTTTATTCATTGTAAGGTAGCCAAGGAATTAAATTGTTTCCTATACCCGGCACCAGAATGTCAAGTGATGGTTGCAAATGGAGGAACTATAAATTGCTCTGGAAAATGCCATAATATCAAGCTAACCATGGGGAATATGTATTGACTAGTCCAATGCTTTCCATTCCTATGGGAGGTGCTGATGTTGTACTAGGAGTACAATGGTTACAATCTTTGGGGACGGTAGCTTTTAATTTTTAAGAACTTTTCTTGAAATTTTTTTCAGAAGGAAAGGAAGTCGAATTACGGGGTATTGAAGGGAAGCCGGGAAGGATAATAAGCTCTAATGTCATGACAAAGTTTCTAAAGAAAGAACAACGAGGCGTAATTGCACAATTATGCTCCCTAGAAGTTCCGACATCAAAATCATCTATTTCTGCAGATCTCCAACAAGTCTTGGACAATCATTCCAAGATGTTTGAAACTCCCAAAGGACTCCCACCTATTCGTGATCATGATCATGCTATTCATTTGATTCCAGGAAGTGTTCCTCCAAACATCAGGCCTTATAGATATCCTTACGCCCAAAAGAGCGAAATTGAACGTATGATTGCAGAAATGTTAGAGGCGGGTATAATTCAACCTAGTCAAATTTCTTTCTCTGCTCCTGTAGTATTGGTACACAAGAAGGATGGATCATGGCGAATGTGTCTGGATTATAGGGAGCTCAATAAGCTCACCATTAAAGATAAATTTCCCATTCCTGTGATCGATGAATTATTGGATGAATTACATGGAGCAATTTATTTTACCAAGTTGGATCTTCGTTCAGGATATCATCAAATTAGAATGAAGACCGAAGATATTCCAAAAACAGCATTTCGAACTCATGAGGGTCATTATGAATTTTTGGTCATGCCTTTTGGCCTTACCAATGCACCTTCTACATTTCAAGGGTCGATGAATTCCATTTTCAAACCCTTCCTTAGAAAATTTGTGCTAGTATTTTTTGATGATATACTAATCTACAGCAGGTCTTGGAAGGATCATGTTGAACATGTTGACAGGTGCTCAAACTATTGCAGGAGAAACAATTATATGCAAAAAAATCCAAATGTTTCTTTGGAGTACAAGAGGTGGAATATCTGGGTCATATTGTATCTCACGAGGGTGTTAAAGTAGACCCTAACAAAATTAAAGCCATTAAGAATGGAAAGTCCCCACAACCATAAAGCAGTTGCGAGGATTTCTCGGGTTAACAGGGTATTATCGCAAGTTTGTTAAGAATTATGGGAGAATAGCAGCACCTCTAACAACATTATTGAAGAAAGATGCATTTTCATGGACTCCTGAAGCAACTAAGGCCTTTGAACATCTTAAAGAGGCAATGTGCTTAGCACCGGTCTTAGCTACGCCAGACTTCACAAAAACCTTTATTGTGGAATGTGATGCCTCAGGAAATGGAATTGGTGTTGTTTTAATGCAAGAAGGAAGAACCATTGCTTTTGAAAGTCATCCAATCAAAGGAAAGTATTTACAGAAACCTATTTATGAGAAGGAAATGTTAGCAATACTGCATGCACTAAAGAAATGACGAACTTACCTAATGGGAAGACACTTCAAGGTAAAAACTGATCATGATAGTCTTAAACACTTTTTGGAACAAAGACTATCGTCGGAAGAACAACAAAAATGGGTCACAAAGATGTTGGGTTATGACTTTGAAATAATCTACAAAAAAGGAAAGCTGAATGTTGTTGCAGATGCACTCTCAAGAAAGAATGAAGAGGTGGAAGCATTGCTTTGTGCCATTTCTATTATCCAACCAGATTGGATAACTCAAGCAAGAGATGAATGGAAGAAGGACAAAGATGTATGGATACTCATTCAAAAGTTGCAGCAAGATCCTAGTACATCTGATACATTTAGTTGGAAAAATGATTCCTTATGGTACAAAGATCGCTTATATCTTTGTAAGAATTCCCAACTAAAACAAAAGATTCTTCCGGAATTGCACACTTCTCCTTTAGGAGGACACTCAGGATTTTTAAAAACTTACCACAGGGTGAAGAAAGAATTTTTTTGGGATGGCCTTAAATCTGATATTCAAAAGTTTGTGGCTGAATGTTTGGTTTGCCAGCAGAATAAAGTGGAGACAATTAAGACCCCGGGACTTCTACAACCTTTATCCATTCCAAGTCAACGTTGGGAGGAGATTTCAATGGATTTTATCACAGGTTTACCTAAGTCCGAAAGAAAGAGTGTCATCATGGTGGTAGTTGATAGACTTACCAAGTATGCACACTTTTGTGCATTATCTCATCCATTTAAACCAAGTACAGTTGCTACTACATTTATGGATAGAATTCAAAAGCTACATGGAAGCCCAAGGGTTATTGTGAGCGACAGAGATCCCATTTTTACTGGAAATTTTTGGACGGAGTTATTTTCTTGTTTGGGTACTCAATTAGCTCATAGCTCATCTTATCATCCTCAATTTGATGGTCAAACTAAGATCGTAAATAAATGTTTGGAAGGATATCTTCGTTGTTTTGTATCTGATAAACAAACACAATGGGTCAAGTGGTTACCTCTTGCTGAATGGTGGTATAACACTTCCTTCCATACTGCAGCAAAAATGACCTCATTTATGGCACTTTATGGATATCATCCACCATCCATCACATCATCTTTAAGGGAAAATTCGAAGGTTCAAGCAGTGGAAGATCACATCGAGCATTAGCAAGAAGTTCTCCAACTCTTAAAGGATAACCTGAATTTGGCACAAAATCGAATGAAACAACAGGCAGATCAACATCGCAGCGAGAGAAGTTTTGATGTAGGAGATTGGGTATTTTTACGGCTACAACCATACAAACAAATGTCCATCAAGCAAGCTAAGAAGGATAATAAATTATCGCCAAAGTACTATGGTCCTTACAAGGTGTTGCAAAAGATTGGTACTATGGCATACAAATTGGAGCTTCCTGCTTCTTCGCGAGTACATCCAGTTTTCCTTGTTTCATGCTTAAAGAAGGTTATAGGTGAAAATCTTCCAGTTCAAACAATATTGCCAGAACTTGATGAGGAAGGAAAAATCATATTGGAATCAGAAGCGGTCATGGAAACAAGAACTCGACAACTACGGAATCGATCAATTTCAGAGTATCTCATCAAGTGGAAGAACTTACCCACTGAAGATTCTACATGGGAGGATGAGAATTTTATACAGAAGCACCCAGAGCTACTCAAGCGTTGAGGACAACACTTTTTTCAAGGAGAGGGGCATGTTAGGTCCCTATATTACTAGTATAGTCCCTTATTGTTGTTAGTGTAACCCCCTTATTGTTATTATTGTACCCTTGTAACCCCCATTTTGTTATCATTGTGCCCTTAAATTATTATTGTTAGGTCGGCTAGGATTACATTGTGGCCCACTAGGATTACATTATGGCCCCATGGACTCCTATATATAGAAAGGAGGTTTTGTAAATTGTATCATCCAAGAATTGTTCATTTATGTAATGTATTGGAGGTTGCCCCCTCGAAGTGGCTCATTTCTAAGGCGTTGATATCTCTTTTCTTCTCTTTTTGAAGCTGGTACACAACAAATAATTCAACACAAGATACCTCTCAAAGAAAACCAAAAACCTTTTAAACAAAAATTGCGCAGAATCAACCCTGTTCATTTACCTTTGGTTGAGAAGGAAATCAAGAAAATGTATGAAGCTGGAATTATTGTCCCTATTAGATATTCAGAGTGGGTGTCTAATCTAGTGTCAGTTAGGAAGAAAACACGAGAGATTAGACTTTGTATTGACTTTAGAGACTTAAACAAAGCCTCATTGAAGGACAACTACCATTTACCCAAGATGGATCATATTTTACAAAGAGTAGTTGGTTCTAAAAGAATTTCTTTGCTAGATGGCTTCTCAGGATACAATCAGATATTAGTACATCCTAATGATCAACTCAAGACAACTTTTACCACACCATGGGGTACTTTCATGTATGTGAAAATGCCCTTTGGTTTAATGAATGCTGGTACTACATTTCAGAGAGCCATGGACATTGCATTCTCGGAAGAATTAGGCTACTTCATCATTATTTACCTTGATGATATCACTATTTTTTGTAAAACAGATGAAGAACACCTAGAACACTTGAGAATAGTCTTTGAGAAATGCAGAAAATTTGGGTTATCTTTAAATCCTAAGAAAACAATGTTTAGTCTCCAAGAAGGTAAACTACTTGGACACATCATATCAGAAGAGGAGATAAAGATAAACCCAAAAAGGATTGAGGCTATATTGCAAATCACTCATCCTAGAAACATCAAGGAACTTCAATCTTTCATTGGAAAGATTAATTTCTTGAGAAGGTTCATACTCAACTTAGCTGAACTCCTTAGAAACATTACAAACATGCTGAAAAAGGAACAAGGAGTTAAATGGACCTTGAAAGCAAAGAGATCTTTTGAGCTGGTGGAAAAAACATTAACCAAAACACCAGTCCTCATAAGTCCTGATTTTTCAAAAGAATTTTTCATTTTTTCATTCGCATCAGAACATACAATGGCTGTTGTCCTATTGTAGAAAAATCCACAGGGACAAGAGCAGCCAATTGCATTCTTTAGCAAGGCATTGAGAGATGCACCTCTGAAGTACAACATCATGGAAAAACAAGCCTTTGCCTTAGTCAAAGCCTTAAAAGACTTCATAGTTTACATTCTACACTCCCACATAATTGCATTTGTGCCAAATTCAGTTGTGAAAGACATTCTAACACAGGACCCAGATGGCAAGAGAGGTAAGTGGATAGTTGTGATACTTGAATATGACTTAGAAATCAAGCCCACTAAAATCATATAAGGCCAAGGACTAGCGAGATTAATGACTGAGTCTAATTTTGAAGCTCTTGATATAAACATGATAAATGCATTAGATGAACAAGAGGAATTGTCAACTCCCATTGTTGAAGATCATTTTATGAATTCATCTTGGTATGCTGATATTTTATATGTTTTGCTCAATTTGAATACGCCTCCTGGTTTGTCTAAGACAAAGGCAAGATTTTTGAAGTTAAAAGCTGTTAACTATTGCTTTTTAGATAAATGTCTATATTGGAAAAATGCTAGTGGGTTATTGCTTAAATGTTTTCCTGAGAATCAAGCATGAGTTCCACGAAAGAGAATGTGGAGGCCACCTCTATTGGAAGACAAATGCCAATAAAATCCTTAGAGCTGGTTACTATTGGCCCACCCTCTTTCATGATGTCCATAAAATGATTATTGTCTGTCATAAATGCCAACTTTTTGAAGGCAAAATAAAATTTCTTCCTTTACCCTTGCATCCAATCACTGTTGAAGCTCCTTTTCAACAGTGGGGTCTAGATTTCATAGGAGAAATCCATCCACCCTCCTTTGCCCAACATAGATGGATTCTCAATGCAACAGACTACTTTACCAAATGGATAGAAGCCATCCCTTCTAGGCAAGCCAATGAATCTGTTATTATAAAATTCCTTGAAAATCATATCCTATCTAGATTTGGCTGTCTAGGAATATTATCACTGACAATGCTGCTGCATTTGGATCCAAAAGGATGATTGAGTTCTGTCACAAATATCAGATTACATTGGGTCATTCTACTGCATATTACCCTCAAGGTAACGGGCTAGCAGAATCCTCAAACAAAAGTTTGGTGAACATAATCAAGAAGTTGCTGGAGGACAATAAGAAATCATGGCACACAAAGCTGGTACATACACTTTGGGCTGATAGATTAACACTTAAGAAATCAATTGGAGTGTCACCCTACCAGCTTGTTTATGGAATAGATGCAATTTTTCCAACCAGCCTAGGAGTGCCAGTCATGAAGCTGATCCAAGAAGTACAGTCTGAAGACAATGACATGATCAGAAGAATAAATCAGACCATACATCTTCAACAAACCAGAGAGGAGGTCTACAACAGAGCATTACAAAAGCAAGAAAGCATCAAGAAGCTTTTTGATAAAAGGACAAAGACCAGTGATTTCAGCATTGGTGACAAAGTTTTAAAATGGGATTCAAGGAGAGAAGATAAGGGCAAGCATGGGAAATTTGATAACTTATGGCTTGGCCCTTATCTTATTCATTCTGCTGCTGGTAACAATGTCTATTTTCTACAAGAATTGAATGGAGTTAAACTGTTTGGGGGTCCTGTCAATGGCAGGATGCTCAAACATTATTTCTCTTGACCATATCAGTTTGGAAGCCTTTTTATTTTTTCTTACTGTGAATATTACATCCATCATTGCATTCAAAGTTAGAAAAATAAAAAATAAAAAAATAATACAAAAGAAAAGAGGGCAGATTGTAAAAACAAGAAAGGTACAGCCCCATACCAAAAAAGAGAAACAAAGTCTGAAAGTGTGTAAGCTCAAATGCCACTCCTAAAAAACACACTCCTAGTTAGTCATACGACCTAATCATGACTAATTAGTTTTCAATTTACTACTGATAGGTTAGTGAAATAAATTTGCCAAACAACTTAATCTTGGCTTATCAGTTAGGTAGATTAAGATAGAGAAAAAATGGTGCAAACAAGCTCAAAATCTGAAACTATGAGTTTCAAAAGATGCACGGCTCTAATCTTTTTAAATCCCGAGCCAAACACAGAAATAAACTAGTTCTAATATGCCTAAAATTTGAACCAGAAAAGAAAAATAGCTCAAACAAAAGTCAAAAACAGAGTTGAAGGGAAGAAGAAGGATATCCTTAAAATTTTCAGATCTTAAGCCTTCACCATTTTGATTCAATTTTCTGCAAATAAAAATCTATGTGCAGCTTGTTTTTATACCATAGATCAGCAACAAGTTAGACTGTTCAATCCTGACTTGTCTGCTTTTAAATTTCTTGTTTTAGAAATTAGAGAATAAAAATATGTTAGACAGTCTAATCCTAACAGATAGTAGTGAGGTAGAGAAGCTTATGGACTCAACTGCTTAATCTGAGTTCATGAAGAAATAAGAAGTAGAAATAGACTAGTTTTATGCTTTCAAAAGAATAAAATGTTTGTAAAAAGAGTATGCTAATCCAAATGCACTCTGAAAGAAGAAAAATGTTAGATCATTAGGATTGGGTAGGTAGAAAGCTTGTTTTGATAGAATTCCATTGTTTTAAATGACTGCTAACATTATCAGAGCAAAAGAAGATCAACAAAGTAAAGAAAGTTGCAGCCTAATGGATAAGACATTGGTCAGCTTCCAGAGAAGATATCTCTGAGGTTCTTGGCACCTCTTAGGAGCTGCCATCCCAAGTTGGAGTCGTTGTTAGCCACCTATAAAAATTTGCCATATCAAATGGTGGATAAAACATTTTTAAGCCTTCAAGAAACAATTTTATGGACAAATTGTGAGTTCTTAAAGTCTTATGAAGTTAACTAATCTTTTAGTTAATTTTCACTGTTGTTTCCCTCATAATCCTAAAAAATCAAAGAGAAAGACTGTTGTAAAAACCCATTTTCCCCTTCATTTTACCCCTCCTTTCACTCATAATTAACTTCCATTTTTCATCCTCTTTCCTCATAAAAATCCTCCATTTTCCTCATTTTAACCTTCAAAATCACTTCAAGACCCTTTTAAAACCATTTGGTCTCCTACCATTTGGTTTAAAAAGCCTTCATTCCCCTATCGGAACCCTCCGATTGGCTTAAAAACCCTGTTTTTAGCTTAAAAAAACACTTATATTTCATTACATAGAATTTTAGCCCCCGAGGGCTTAACTTCTATTGCCCCTGCCTCTCATAGGACCATAAGCCTCGCAACCGGGTGCTAAAAGTCCTTAAACCCCCATCCAAACCCTTTTTCTCCTTTGTATTTTATAAAAAACCCGACCTTCTTTGTGTTATAAATAAAACCCGACAGTTCGTTGTTTCGGCGATTGTCAGCCGATGATCTAAAAACCGATCAACGATCGTCGGCACATCGCATCGCAATTGTTCATTGGACGCATTTTAGTGGTTTATTGCCTCCCTCCGATTGCGACCCGACGATTGTTTCCTGACCGTCGATCTGCTCTACCATGCCCAGATCTGACGGTCCATATCGCTCCTCTTTCAAAAACCCACTCTTCCGCCTTTGGCCGTCACAATTAAATCCTGACCGTCGATCTAGTTTTGAGATCGACGGCTCTTACTCAATGGCATCGCAATCTTCCCTTTGTTCTTTCTTTTTTTCCTCCTCCGATTCCATTCTTCCTGATTAAAGCTTAGCCGTCGAATCCACAAGAATCGACGGCTAAGATCTTGTCACAAATTCGCCCATAATTCTCCGCGTTTGTCCCTCCGATTAACTCTCAACCGTTGATCTGACTCCCAGATCCAACGGTCAGTATGTAATCGCATCGCAAGTTTTTCTTTGTGTTTTCCTCTTTCCTCCGCTGATTTGCGATCTTGTGATCAAATCTGGGCCATCCATTTCTTAGATCGATGGTCTAGATCGAACCTGACTTCCTCTGTTATTTCATAAAGCCCCGACAGTGTAAATTCCTCAGTAAAGATCCACTGTTGATCTCTGTAGATCAATGGCCCACATTGCACTTGATCTCCGCCCGAACCCCCTGCCTCATATTCCTTTCGATGTTCCATCTTTCAATCTGGGCCATTCATTCTGAACGTCTAACGGTCTAGATTAAACCCGATAGGCCCAACTCCTTTGGGACCTACCTTCCCCTTCAATAGATCTTGATTGTTCATCCCTGAGATCCGACGATCCAGATCTAAAACCACCTTGACCCTGCCCACCTTTTTCCACTCGTGCATCTTACCTCCATCGCGCTCTCCTCACAACTGTCCGATCTGATGCCCCAGATCTGACGGCTAGCGTGTAGCTTCGCGTCTGGAAGTTAATGTTTTAAATTTACGCGATATGGGTGATTTTAAAAATCCACGTGTTAGATGCTAACGCATATCATGTTCCAAAAGGCAATATCGCCTTTCCCCCTTTTCGCAACGCGAAATCGACGGTTTTTTCAACCGAAACCACCTTTCCCCATCATATTATATTTTCTCATTCAAAATCTCCGCCGTCCGTTCTTTTCATCCAACGGCCCAGATTGCATCTAACCATTAGCCCATCGCCCTCGACCATTCTTCCTAGAGATTTCATCAATGAATCTTCGCCGTTGATCTCTGTTTGTTGATCTAATCCAACGGCCCAGATCGTTCTGCGACCCCAAAATTTCATTTAACCCCTTTTTTTACTTCCGCTAAAGGTTTTCTCCATTTTCCTTTGCAATTTCCTCTATTTCGCTCTAATGTTACCCCCTTTGCATTATATAATCCCGGTTGATCTCGACTGTTGATCTTTGCAGATCAACGGTCCGGACTTAATCTCCACCATCGTTTATCCAACCACCTCTCCATCTGACCCCAGCGAGAAATCCTCGTCGTTGGTGGATTTCATCCAACGGTCACGATCTAACCTAACCTCCAAAGTAGTTTAAACCTATCCCCGCAAGATTTTCTTAATTTTTCTGTGTTTGTGCAAGTTTTAAAGGTCTCTCTATTGTTTTAAAAAGAAAATCAATGGCCAGGGATGACGATCCTTCAAGCCACTATTCATGAAGGGGATCATTCTGCAGAGTTTCACATCATGATTTATCCGTGCCTCATGAGCACTGGTAACATTATAAAACCCTCTACGCACCTGCAAAACCAACAAAACACAGTAAACCTTGATCCGATAAAGAGTATCAGTATCGAGGGATAAAATCAAAGCAGAAATCATGTTTGAAGATTTTTAACACAGCTTTTGAGGGGTTAAGGCCTAATTTCGACTATCTAAAGCCTAATCCACACAATTAAAGACAGTTTGAAGACCTGAAGACGGAGATTAAGCCAAATTAAGCCTAAAACATAAGATTAAAGCAAATTGACAGTGTTTTAGGTTAAAATAATGAGATCTATCAGTCTGAGAAGCCTCCACTGCCACATCAGAGGCTAATTGAATCCTCTCTAGCTACCAAAAGCCACCTGCACTCTCAAAAGAAATTAAAGAAGGCAGAGTTATTACCTTAGTCAGTGATATTTTGCTTAAAGCGGCCAGAGTTATTGCAAATTATGCCTGAAAGAGTTCTAAAGTCAATAAACTCTGCTAAGCTGCTTAATACTTAATGTAAACCAATTAATACAGAGAATATCAGAAATCTTCTCTATTGAGCCCCTCAAAGGCCGAGGAGCATTAAACTATATTAATTGGGCCTAGAGATCTTTTCTCTGATTCCACCTCCTCATTCCTTCTATAAATACTTCTGTAGAAGATGAGATAATGTTGGTCACTGCATATCTGTTGCTTGTAAATAGTTTTCTGAAGCTGCTGTAAGCTCTGTTTGTAATTGAAGATACCTAAGTTGAGATGAAAAGTTTGAAGCTGTAGAGAACCACTGGACTTGATGATTGTAACTGGTTTGAACATCAAATACAAGTTGATTTATGGGATCCTGGTCTATGTCAACGGTGATGTGTTTCTTATTGTAAATTGTTATTTTCTTTTTGTTTCCATTCTGTCCATTTTCTCTGATAAAGAACAACAAATATAGAGTTAGGATTTACTGTCAAAAGTACCCTACTCTCACTGATAAGCGTTATCTTTATGTTTTCCTCCAATTGTGTATTTAAGAATGATTTAATACAGTCCAAGCAGTTGAGGAATGTTGGTGTTCCCATGTCTTACTGTCCAAACTTTAAACATTGTTCTTGAATTTTATTTTCATTACTTACTAAGTAGGGTTGGACTAGGAAAGTTTATGGTTTGCCCTGTCTTCTAGTTTTCCTCCAATGGTTGTTTGAAAGTTTCCCTTAAGAGTATGTTGAAAGCAGGATAGGTTCAAAGTCCTTACCTGATCTTAGACTACTTTTTATGTTTATCTAAAATGTTTTTTTTTTTAATATGCTGAAAGCAGGATAGGTTCAAAGTCCTTACTTGATCTTAAGCTATTCTTTGTGTTTTAAATGTTTTCTATTGAAAGTGCATCAAAAGCAGGCTAGTTTCAAAGTACTTACCTGATCTTAGATTACTTTTATGTCTCTCCTTAAGTGCATGCCAAAAGCAGGATAGTTTCAAAGTACTTACTTGATCTTAGGTTGCTCTTTGTTCTTTATTTGTTTGATTCCCCTCCCTATTGTTTCATTCCATTCCAAAAAATCAACTTAAAAGAGATCCTATGACATAGATGACTTGCCCCATAGACCACTCTTGAACCCTGCTGTTTCAATTAAATCCTATTATGACTCCATAGCCCAATGGATTGAAGCTTCTTCTTGCCTATCTTGTTAACTGAATCAATCCCTCACTTTCATACATCTTCACCCTTCATTTAAACTTCCTTGACCTTCATATATCTTTGCCCAACCAAAACCGAACAAAACCTTGTTCTTCATAACTAGCCTAATATCACATTTCAAGCCTTAAAGATAAATCAATCTTTGCACTTATAGAGAGATCCCTCTCTGGATTCAGGAGGGCTAGATCCTAGAATCCCAAAGTGGTTCAAATGTTGTCTCTGCAGCTTTAGTATTGCCAATCTGCTAAAATTACAGGGAGCTATGGGGCATAGGTTTTGTTGGTGCAGAACAATGCCTAGCAAAGGTGACAAAGTGAGGAGAACAATCTCTCAGCATATTTGTGCCAAATAAATATGAGATTCGATCAGGAGGGTGATCGTAGAGCACTAATTCAGTAGATTTGGCGGAGGATTTCCGATAGGGAAATCAATTGTCAGAGGGAGCAACTACTCTAGAGGGTTTCTATTGCCGAGAAACCCAGATCCGGTCTTCTGTTGAGTGTAGCAGTAGAAGGGAGAAGAGTACCCTCTTTGACAATTTTTGAGAAGATATGGCCCCGAACGGACTGAGAGATCATGATAAGTTGGACGGTGTGTCCAAATTTGCGATCCGGAAGGCCAGAGTCCTGACAGTCCTGGAGGAGTACGGTGTCAGAGACCACGCGGAAAATGCCCTAGCTTTGCCGACCAATGTGGACGCTCTGAAGAAGTTCAACGAAAATCATGCACGGGCAAAGCGCTTGATCATGGATGGCATGAAGGATCACATGGTCCCACACATTACCGAGAAGAGGAAGACACATGAGATGCGGACAACCTTCACCACGCCGTATCAAGGCAACTCCATACAACAGAAGATGCGTCTAGCAAACTAGATGAGGATGTTCCAGATTCACAAGGGAGAAGAGATTGAACCCTTCCTCTCCAGACTACAGACGATCTGAGATTAGCTGATTTCCATGGGGGAAACTCTAGATGAAGCGCTCTTGGTAAGGATTGCTCTGAATGTAGTCACAGATGAGTGGGAGACCTTTGTCCAAAGCATCTTGGGTAGAGCACAACTCCCAAATTGGGGTGACATGTGGGCTATCCTTCGACAAGAGGAGATCCAGATGGTGACCAAGAAGGAACTCAGCAGCAGAGGTGTCAAGGTGAAGAAGGAGGAGAAGGAGGATGCAAACCTAGCATCAAAGGGACAACAACAATAAGGGAAGAAGAAGAAGGACCTATCTAAGGTTCAATGTTTCAGATGTGGCGAACTTGGACACTTCACGAGCATTTTTCCTAAGAGGAAGGATAAGGAATCTTCTGACTCCAAGGCAACAGCAGCTGGAGGGGACAATGGTAGTGAGTATGATGTGGCTATGAGTGCTCATGTGCCTCAAGAGAATAGGTGTGGTGATATTGATATGTAGAGCAGCTACAGATGGAAGGCAAGATCCTTGTGGTGCCCAAACTCTTGGATCACATGCGAGCTACAGGAGCCTTAAGACAGTAGCAAGATGACTGGAGCAGTGGGTGCAAAAGATCATGATGAAGCAGAGGCAGTGTTGGGAGGCTGGAGAGTGGAGCAGTGCAGTGTAGAGGCAGCAACAATGTGGAAGTAGCAGCACAGATCTTGATGGGACTTCAACAGTGCAGAGCAACAACAACGCAGAGGCTCTAGAGAGACAATGTAGCGCAACAACCGAGGTAGCTTCAGTGCTGAGATGCAACCCAACTGACTTGTTAGACAATGATTGGGTGGTGGTCCTTCAGTTGCTTACTTCTCAGCAACTGAGTTGCAGTGCAGCAGTTGGCAGCATAATGCAGCAATTTGAGAGGGAGTTGTAGTACTGATGTAGCCATGTTAGTGCAATGACATGGGCGGCAGTACAGATAGAAGCAACGCAGTGGATGGAGGGCAACAGGCCAAGCATTAACGCAGAGACCGATGCTAGAGATCAGAGCAATGCTTCAGTGTGGAAGTATTGCTAGAGCACACTCCTCGCTAAGAGGGAGTGTTGATATTTTGGGGTAGCATCGGATGTGCTCTAGCTCTGAAACTTTCTGGAGGGGCTGGAACACATGAGATCTCCAAGACCCATAAAGCGTTGGGAGAAATTCCATCTGGTGTAGAAGTTATTCAAATAATTAAATTTTTTAATGAGGACCCCATGCCTAACTTAGGGAAATTAAAAAATTAAAGTGAATTCATTTACACATGTGATGAGAAGACGTGGATCAAGCTACTTCTAATATTAACCATTTATTAGAGATTAGATCACGGTCGTTGATGTGTCAATGAGAAAATTATAAAAGAAGGGCTCATGGTCAGTTGGAGGACACACACAGAATCTAAGAGATCGAATTGTTCTGACGTAGCAGTGCTCGAACAAAGATTAGATCTGAGTGATCCAGAGAAGCAGTGAGGGGTAGATGCATTGATTGGTCAAGAGGACCAAGAGTAAAACCTAGAGTAAGGGAAACAAAGACACAGTGGAGGCAGTGCAACCATTAGAGGGTTTGACGCAGTCCCCAAAGAGGGTGACGTAGGCCTACGCAGGGGCAGCGTAGTGTCTCCAAGGAAAGTTCGAAATTTTTCTGGAGACTGGGGTTTCTGAACTAGCAAGGCTGAAACTAGACTCCGGAGAAGCAACTCCACGCAGAGATAGGGTGACACAGTCCCTCAACCAGGGCCACACAACCTTATGCAGTGGCAGCGTAGAGACTGCACAGAGCTAGCTGGGGTTTCACCAATTGCTCATCTGGATTAGCCGGTACTTGCGAGAGTGAGGTATATCTCACATTTTTTTTCTGTAGTTGAGGTTTTCTCTGTTGGGTTAGCCGGTTTTTGGCACCCTAGATGTACTCAAAATACTGTTGCGTAATAATAATAAGCCCTCATATCTGTTGCACTGGTTTTCCTGCATTGGGTTTTTCAGGGGACATTTGTCCGAAAAATCTGTGTCCTTTTTCGCATGTGCCTGATGTTCTGTAAATGATCTGTATTTGTGTAGGCTGCTAGTTGTGTTTACTTCGAAGTTTTTCTGAATATTTCAGTTAAATAACTTGTGTATAATGAAAACAAGTAGGAGAAGTAAATCAATATTTAGCGGTAGGATTCTATGCTCAGAAATTTTCACAGATCATAAAAACAACATGGAGGTAATGGTACGAGACAGTTGGAGTGCTAGACATGCGGTGAAGAGAATCTTAAGAGAGTTTGTCCATAAAATCACAGTGGTAGGCCTAAGATATCCAGTGCACAGGAGGCGCATACCGTTGGGGATGTTAGGTAGAGCATTCCTCTTATTTATGTAGTCATGGACAACAGGCAGGCATATCACCATGCTTCTATCATTGAGATGGACGGTAAGCTTTGTGATCAAGTTATTTCTATTTTGATTGACCCTGGATCTAATTATAGCTATGTTAGTCCTGACTTGGTGGATAAGTGTGGTTGCGTAAGGAAATGCATGCAGAATCTTGGTTAGTGCAATTGGCCACAGGTACAAAGAAAAGCGTTCGCCATTGGGTAAGAGCTTGTGCATTTGAGTTAAATGGTATGCCTACAACAGTGTATTTGAACATATTTCCATTGGGTTCATACAATATGCTATTGGGTATGGATTGTCTATATCTTCATAGGACCATGGTAGATTTCTATGACAAATCTATTGAGTGCTTGGATGACAATGGGGAACCAAGAGTTTTATAGGGAAAGAAGAAAGCCACATCAGTTAGGATGGTGACAGCGATGCAGGCCAGGCGTAGTCACAGGAAAGGGTTCGTGCTATTTGTGGTTTATATCTCTAGTGACAAAGGTAAGGAAGTTGAGGATGCGGATGTGTTGAAAAAGTATCCAGTTTTGCAGTAGTTTCAGGATGTGTTTCCAGCAGAGATTTCAAAGTTGCCACCTCACAGGGAGGTAGACTTGTCTATTGAATTGGTGCCAGGGGCATCTCCAGCATCAAACGTACCTTATAGGATGAGCACACCTGAGTTGGTAGAGTTAAAGTTGCAGCTGAAAGAAATGCTTGACAAGGGATACATTAGGCCAAGTGTATTGCCATGGGCTGCACCAGTGTTTTTTGTGAAGAAGAAGGATGGCACTCTTAGACTATGCATCGACTACAAACAGTTGAACAAAGTGACCATCAAGAATAGGTACCCATTACCAAGGATTGATGATTTTTTTGATAAACTAAATGGAGCAGCAGTGTTCTCTAAGATAGACTTGAGATCGAGATATCATCAGGTACACATCAAAGAGCGGTACATATATAAGACCAAATTCAGGACCATGTACGGGCATTATGAGTTTGTTGGAGTTCCATTCGGTTTGACTAATGCCCCAACTACATTTATGTGTTTGATGAATAATGTGTTGCTTCATTATTTGGGTAAGTTTGTGATTGTGTTTATTGATGACATATTGGTGTATTCTAAAAATGAGGAAGAGCATGTCGAGCATTTGGCAGCAGTGTTGAAGTTGTTGAGAGAGTATCAGTTGTATGTTAAGCTCAACAAGTGAAGTTTCTTCCAGAATGACGTACACTACCTGGGACATGTTGTCTCCAAGGAGGGCATTGCAGTAGATCTAGAAAAGATAAGGTCCATCATGGAGAGGGTAGCTCCTAAGAATGTAGATGAGGTGAGATCATTCATGGGATTGGGAGGTTACTACATGAGGTTCATCAAGACCTCACGGATTGTTGATCCTATTACATCATTACAGAGGAAAGGTAAGAAGTTTGATTGGACAGAGGGGTGTGAGGCTAGTTTTGAGCAGCTTAAGCAGTTCTTGACATATGCTTCAGTGTTAAAGATTGTAGACCTGGACAAGGAGTTTGTAGTGTGTTCAAATTCTTGCAAGAGAGGACTTGGTGGGGTCGTGTTGACGGGAAAATTTGTACTGCCAACAACAAGGGGTTCTCCCCGGTGAGAGGTACCAATTAGACCTCACGTCGTTTGGGATAGGAGCCCCATCCGGTATGTGGGCCCGGCTGCCGCTATAAGTGTTTTTGCTCTTGGCTGTCAGATGAGAAGGTGACGAGGCGAGGACAAGGTTGAAATGACCAAACAGTGAAACAAAATCAACCCAAGATTGACAAACTACAGACATAAATACAAGCAATTCTAAGCAGCGGTAAAAAGGGGTATTCCATGATAGGGATTAGTGAGTAAAAACCCACTCAAACGTACATGAAAGAGAACTTGCCAAAAGTTAACTGCAAAGTAGTTCATAATAGATCACTGACATGGCAAGAAACAAGTAAACACTAATTTGAAAGCAAAACGTACATGAAACCACTATGAATCAGTCCATAACATATTGCGTGTATGAAAGCACACATACAAATATAGCGAAATATCACACAACTAATATTCCCACCATGAGCAAGCATGCGAATCTATGTAGGAAAGAGAGAATATATTATTAATGTTGTTGCAACTTCAAATACATATCTTGCAACTCGTCGAAACCCAATAGTGGAACATGGGCTATTCATACCAGTGCTGATACCAAACCCTAGCCTCACTACAGCTCCCTCTACTAGCCACCAATAGTTGAGTGCCTTTAGCTCTCAAGCATAAGCTTTCTATCTAGTCCTAGCCTCAACTTAAGTGCTAAAAGTCCTTTACAAAATTTCCCAAACTTGTACATATATGCTGAAATGACTCTTGAGCTACCCTTGACTCTTGGTCTCTCCCACAGTTGGGCTGACTTGCGACTAGGGCCACTTGCGACCTGCGACCTGGGGGTCGCGACCTAGGGTTTTTCCTTTTTACCCTTCTCTTTTGGCGAGCTCAGACCTTGAAAAACAATGTCTTTTCTTGCACATCAGTGCTATGCAAATGACTGAGTGATAGATGTGCCTTTGAGCTTATAGTGAGGTTATTGGAGTTGTGTAAGGGACTATCTTGCTTGCCAAAGGAAACCCTCGCTTGTGCCATGCAACTCAACAAATTCTACTTGCAAACAAATAACATGGGTCACATGTCTTTATAATCAAATAATGATGTTGGAAGTGTATTCAATTAATTGAAAGAATCGTTAGTTTAAACCCCTGTGTGGTCTGTTCTCATGCCACGGTGTTATCATTGTATGTGGCTTGTATATGGTACTCTTATGCTTCTTTGGTCACTATGTTGTTCTTGGGCCTACAAAGGAATGAGTGTTGAATGTAGATGTGTAGTTTAACTGGTTTCGGGACTTATTTGTAGCTCCAGGTATTCAACTAATCATGTTCATTGTAATATCCCGAATAGGAAATAGACAACAATATAAAGAAACATAAACAAATAACTACAACAAATAGAGAGACATCATAAAAACACTGCAAATATGGAGAAACACTGAGCCATTTTATTATAATCTGAAAGATAACAATCGGTACAAAGGTGATCAGTATGATGGCACCTTGGCTTGCTCAAGGCAAGCTGGAAATACTCTCAGAATCTCCCACTGAATAGCTGCTCTCTCTATGACTGCGTAACTTCTGGAACTGTTGTTGCTGCTATTGCTGGAATGGAGCTGATCTTTGGGGTTGTTCCCTTGCTCAGAAAAACATGAAACTCAAAATATAAGCTTTCCTCCAATAACCCGGAAAAACCCAGGAAGGAATCCCAAAATGGTTGACCCCATAATTTGACCTCGCTTGGAAAATCACACACTCCAGGTGAGTACTCTGGCCTTGAACTGATAAACTGAAAATGATGGCCTCCTCCTACTACAAAATATAATTTGTGAAGGGTTGATCCCTTCACAATACTCCCGGGCTGAAATCCCTGATCTCCCTTCTCTCTCGGTGTTGCCTCCTCTCAAGATTGCGTAATCCCCAAGTGTGACTGCGCTGCCTTAGTGACTGCGTGGCCCTGGCTAAAGAGTGCCGAGTGTTATGCCCTGAAAAACAATGGTGGATCTCCTCACTTGAGCGGACACTCGAAGTCCTCCGAGGCTAAGGTTGGGATCTCTGCTTGGAGACACCCGTGTGCTGAACAACACTTGCAAACTTCGCTAAACAACAGAAGCGTGCTCAAGGTCTAAAGACAGAAAATCAAAATATTTTTAATAAAATGACTGAATGGTGAGCCTCCTCTCCCTTTTATGCTTGAGAGCCTAGCTCTACCTTGGGCCCCACTCAACTGCGTTGTCCCTGCCACTGCGTTGTCCCTGCCACTGCGTTGTCCCTGCCACTGCGTTGTCCTGGACCACGTTGCCACTGCGTTGCCTGACCCACCTTGCCCCTTTCCCTGCGTTGTCTCTTGGCTCTCCTAGGCCCCACACTGCTAACTATATTTTCCTAAGTGACTTTAGGGGATTATTATCTCCTAAGTGTGGGTTATGGGTCCCATCACCCCCTTTATTAACAGACTAACTTTAGGAAGGAAAATTCTAAGAAAAATTAATATTGCCAATTAGCTGCTGCTAATTGGGAATATTACAGTCCTCCCCGCCAAAATTTTGTTGGTCCTCAAGCAACTGCAAAGACGGATGCTACAAAATATTCTCACTCTCCCAAGTGGCATCCTCATCCGACAAGTTCCTCCACCTCACCAAGTAATCTCTAATTGTCCTGCTCCGTAACTGTCTCTCCCTGGTGTCTATGATGGCTTTTGGCTATAACACCAAATGCCCCTCATCATCTATAGGCGGAAGCTCCTCTGTTGCAGTCACCTACTGCCCCAGTGCCTTTTTCGGGCATGATACATGGAAGATGTTGTGGATCTTGCTACTTGTGGGTAGCTCCAACTCATAAGCAACCTCCCCTATCCTGCAGATCACCATGTAAGGCCCATAGAAGCGGGGCTGGAACTTCTCGGCCCCTTTCTGTTTTAACGTGGAATGTGGGTATGGATGAAGTCGTAGGTAGACCAAGTTCCATACCTCAAACTGCCTCTCTACTCGTCCCCTGTCGGCATACAACTTCTGCTAGTTCTGTTCTTGGCTAAGTTATCCTGAAGAGCCCGGAGTATATCCTAACTCTCTTGGATCCAATCCTTGGCCCTGGGGGCCTTGTTAGCTCGAAACATACCATCAGCAAAATTCAGAGCATGGTATCCATACAAAGCATAAAACAGAGACATACCAATAGACATGTGGAAAGTGTTGTTGTAGCAGTATTCTCCCAAATGCAGCCAACACAACCATGCGTTCTACTGCCCTGTGACATAGTTTCGCAAGTAGCCTTCCAACCACTTCTTTACTATCTCTGTCTTCTCATTTGTCTGAGGGTGATAGCTGGTACTCAGAGTCAACTCTGTACCCACCAAACGAAAGAGCTCCTGCCAAAATCCGCCCTTGAAACGACTGTCCCTGTCACGGACTATGGTCTTCGGGAGACCATGTAATCTGAAAACATCTCAGAAGAATAACTCTGCCACCTGTGCCACTGTGTACCGCGCGGATATGGTGAAAAAGTGAGCATACTTTGTCAGTCAATCAACGACTACAAAGATGCAGTCCTTGCCCTGCACCATAGGCAACCGAGTGATGAAGTCCATCGAAATGCTTTCCCACTTTCCTTCCGGAAAGGGAAGCGATTGTAGTAATCTGGCTGGGTGACTCATCCCCCCCTTGTTCCTCTAACATACCTCGCACTCCCTGCCATGCAGGAGTACGTCCTCCTTGAGGCCTCTCCAAGAGAACCTCTCGCTGATGGCCCTGTAGGTCTTCATGAATCCTTGATGTCCCGACAATGGTGAGTCATGGGAGGCACGCAGTATCTTCTCCTTGAGCTGAGAACCCCCAGTCAAGAAGATCTTTTCCCTGAAGTAAATAACCTCGTCCATCACCCTGTACCTGTCATCTGTGAGCTAGCCATCCAACACCTCATAGGCAAAACGGTCCTTGGAGTACTCCACCAGTAACTGAGCCCTCCAGTCCGTGTCTATGCTCATCAAAGACAACGCTGTAGGTTTGCGGGATAGAGCACTGGCCACCATGTTGTTCTTCCCTTTGACATAATCAATGTCAAAGTCATATGCCTAGATCTTACTGACCCACTTCTGCTGCCTCTCCTGCAACTGCTTCTGCTCTAGGAAAAACCAGAGGTTGTTGTGGTCTGTCCTCACTCGAAACCTGTTTCCCACCAGGTAATGCCGAAAATTGGCTAGTGCATGCATAATGGCCCGCATCTCCTTGTCGTATATAGGATACAACCTCTCATGCGGCAACATATTTCTGCTCTCAAAAGCTAATGGGTGGCCTCCCTGCATCAAAATTGCGCCCACTCCCTCTCCTGAAACATCACACTCCAAGATGAAGGGATGCGTGAAATCTGACAATGTCAATATTGGGCAGCTACTCATCACCTCCTTGAGCCAGTCAAAGGCTCTCTGTGATGTGTCCGTCCAACCAAATGCCCCATTTTTGGTAAGGTCTGTGATGGGTGCAACAAGTTTGGAAAACCCTTTGACAAACTTCAGGCAGTAGGTGCAGATGCCTACAAACCCCCGGAGTTCTGTCACATTCTTTGGCTCCAGCCATTCCCGAACGGCCCGGATCTTCTCCTCGTGGACCTTCACTCCATCCACACCAATGATATGCCCCAAATAGAGCATCTCTGTCAACCCAAACTCGCACTTGGAGAGCTTAGTGTAGAAATGCTGCTCTTCCAAGATACGCAGTAAAACCTCAATGTGCTGCAAGTGATCCTCCCAAGTGCAGTTGTATATAAGGATATCATCGAAGAATACCAACACGAACTTCCTCAACTGAACACGGAAGATGTGGTTCATACAAGACTGGAAGGTGGCTGGTGCATTGGTTAGCCCGAAGGGCATCACCAAAAACTCAAAATGGCTATAATGACATTTGAAGGTTGTCTTGGGGACATCCTGGTCCCTCACTCGGATTTGATGGTAGCTCGAACTCAGATCAATCATGGAGAAGAATTTCGATCCCCTCAGCTCATCCATCAAGTCATTAATCCGCAAAATGGGGTATCTGTTCTTCATCGTTTTCTTGTTGAGAGCCCGGTAATCGATGCACATCCTAAGTGTGCCATCCCTCTTCTTCACCAAAACAATAGAAGAAGAAAATGGGCTAGTACTGGGTTGGATGTGTCCCAGTGCTAAGAGCTCGTGAATGGCTCTCTCAATATCATCCCTGTAGGCTTAGGAATGCCTATAAGGTGTGGTAATCATAACCTGAATACCCTGCTCAAGCTCAATGGTGTGCTCAAACCCCCGATTCGGTGGTTGTCCTAGAGGTATATCCCCAAAAACCGTAGCATACTTGTCCAAGATCGATTGCACATCTGGGTGAACTGCTTGCCCTGTGGCCCCTGCCTCTGAAATACGCAACTCCACTGCACATTATATATCTCCCTTCCGGAAGTCTGCCTCCATTTGGTGTGCTGAAACTGTCTGTGGAGGATATGTGTGCATGTCTCGGATCATCACATGCTTACCGCTCTTCTTGTCCACCCACTCCATCTCCAAAGTCTCCCAGTCTATGTTGACCTTCCCCAGCGTGATCAACCACTGCACTCCTAGCACCACGTTGGTGTCTGCAATGTCAACCACAAAAAAATGATCTGTCATCGTATACGTCCCCATGGTCACGGCGAATGCCGAAACGTATCTGGCACACTGCATGGTTTAGGCACCCGATACCAGTACTGAGAAGCCATCAAAGCTCTTTGTCTGTATGCCCCTCCTCTCTACCAACTGGGCATCAATAAAGTTGTGAGTGGCCCCACTGTTGACTAGAAATGAAACACGTTGTCCCCGAACGGTGCCACGGACATGCAGTGTCAAATACTTCGTAACCCCTCGCAAGGATGCAAGGACTCCTCCTGTGGGTGCAAACGCTGCTCCTCCTACTCCTGGGGGAGGTGGTGGTGGATGATACCCTCTCTAAACCACAACGCTGGCCTCTGTCTCCATCCCCTCATAAGCATCTTCTTCCCCCTCACTGTCGGAGAAGACCTCTATGTAATGTGCCTTCCTCGCAACACATCGATGAGCCGGTGCCCATGGCTCCTGGCATGTGAAGCATAGCTTCCTCCATCCCAAGTCTCTCTAGGTATCATTGTCCCAAGGCCCTCGGCCTTGGTTCCCCTTTGGAGGTGGAACTCTCGTGTCCTTCCCCTTCGATTGAAATGACAGTCTCTGGGGGAAAGGAGCTCTAGTCCTAGGCAAAGCATCCTGCAAATCTCTAGTCCTCCTAAATGCATCTTGACGTGTAGCAGGCCTCGTAGATTTGACTAGTCCACATAGAGGTTCTTCCAATCTGTCAATGAACATGTAAATCCTCCTAGCTGAGGATAATCCAGGCACCATCACTGAAAGCCTCAAGAACTCGGAAATGTAAGTTTCCGAGTTCCTGGTATACTTGAGCTTGGTCAATTCAACAAAATGCTCTTCCAGATCTTTCCGGTCAAACCGCTCCACCAACCTCCATGTAAACTCTGCATACGTTGTCATTGCCGAGTGACCCAGCAGCCATCCCATGGAACCACCAGTCATGGGCCTCTCCCTCAAGGTGCAGCGCTGCCACCTTTATGGCCTCTCCCTTTGCCATCTGATTAAGCTAGAAATAAATTTCCAACTTCTCCACCCAAGCTTTCGCTGAACATTTAGAGGACCCGTCAAATGTTGGCAAGAAAAACTTGCCAACAGTACGTTGCAGCTCACCTCCCTGCGTGTACCCACCACCTTTGTTCTAGTTGCGGGATCTGTTGTCCTTCTCGAGCTGGTAAAAATCATGGAAAGTGAGAGCTTCACCAAAATCTTGCACATAGGATTGTTACTCTGCAAAATAATCCCCCAAATGAGCCACCTCTGGCTCCTGAGGTCCTCCTGTCCCGGTGCCTAAAGTCAGAAATGTGGGCATCATGGAACGTTGGGGAGTGAACGGTACTACATGCTGTGCCGTGATCTGCTCCTGAGCGTGATGAGAAGTGTGGATCCCTCACTGATGTGAAAACCCCTTGGGGTTTACCGCTGTCTGTGATCTGCGACAAACTTATGACCCATCTCCTCTATCCTCCTTGAGAGCTCCTGCACAGATTTCAGGAAGAGATTCCCGAACTCCTTCCCTTCATGTCTTTCCTCTGCCATAGGTTCTTCCTCCTCTGCGTCGACCACTGGAACGAAGTCCCCTTCTCCAAAAGTGGCCTCGAGTCTTTGCTCTTGGCTCTTGTACCTCCTTCCCCAGTAAGTGATATATGGTTTTCCACCTGGTGTCATAGACTGATCTACTCCACAGGCTGAGTCAAGTCTATGAGATCTGATACCATTGTAATATTTTGAATAGGAAATAGAAAGCAATATAAAGCAACATAAACAAATAACTACAACAAATAGAGAGACATCATAAAAACACTGCAAATATGGAGAAACACTAAGCCATTTTATTATAATCTGGAAGATAACAATGGGTACAAAGGTGATCAGTATGATGGCACCTTGGCTTGCTCAAGGCAAGCTGGAAATACTCTCAGAATCTCCCGCTGAATGGTTTCTCTCTCTATGATTGCGTAACTCCTGAAACTATTGTTGTTGCTACTGCTGGAATGGAGGTGATCTTTGGGGTTGTTCCCCTAAGAAAAATATGAAACTTGTAATATAAGCTTTCCTCTAATAACCCGGGAAAACCCAGGAAGGAATCCGAAAATGGCTGACCCCGGAATTTGACCTCCCTTGGAAAATCATGCACTCCAGGTGAGTACGCTGGCCCTGAACTGATAGACTGCAAATGATGGCCTCCTCCTACCGCAAAAGATGATTTGTGAAGGGCTGATCCCTTCACAATACTCCCGGGTTGAAGTCTTTGATCTCCCTTCTCTCTCGATGCTGCCTCCTCTCAAAAGTGCGTAATCCCCAAGTGTGACTGCGCTGCCTTAGTGACTATGCCCTGCCCTGAAAAACAATGGTGGATCTCCTCACTTGAGCGGGCACCCCGAGGCTGAGATTGGGATCTCCGCTCGGAGACACCTGTGTGCTGAACAACACTTGCAGACTTTGCTAAAAAATAAAAGCGTGCTTAATGTCTAAAGACAGAAAATTAGAATATGCATAATAGAATGAATGAATGGTGAGCCTCCTCTCCCTTTTATCCTTGAGAGCCTAGCTCTCCCTTGGGCCCCACTCAACTGCGCTGTCCCTCCTTGGCCACGCTATCCCTGCCACTGTGCTATCCTGGCCCACGCTGCCACTGCGTTTCCTGGCCCACACTGCCTCCAGGCTACCCCTTTCCCTGTGTTGTCGCTTGGCTCTCCTGGGCCCCACGCTGCCAACTAAATTTTCCTAAGTGACTTTAGGTGATTATTATCTCCTAAGTGTGGGTTATGGGTCCCATCACCCCCTTTATTAACTAACTAACATTAGGAAGGAAAAATTTGAGCAAAATTAATATTGCCAATTAGCTGTTGCTAATTGGGAATATTACATTCGTTGAAACCTTAATCTCCCAGCTTCTTGCATGAAACCCTAACTCCCTCCGTGCAAACCTTCCACCTTTTGTGTAACGGTGTTGCTAAAGCATGTGTCCGTTCCGAATTATATTTTTCCAGTTTCCCTGCTACGGTCATCACCCATGGACTTGCTATTTTACACGATAAAAGCGCTAAGCGTAGACCCATGGTCTTGAGAAATCAGAGGTATAACACTCTGAAAACTAGATGATGTCTTTCATCTTCCTCTGTTGGTCATGTGCCCGTCTTTCTCAATCATGTTTCACCCACAAAATTATTGCCATGCCACTGCATTACCCTGCAACTTAATTTCCTAGCAATGTCAAGGGTGCGACAACTGCATTTTGTGTACTGCTCCAAGAGGATTAATAAGTAATGGCACAACTTTAATAACACTTGTGAAGTAAACATTGTTGGGACCAATTGCACTTAATGCTTTGTCCACTTATGCTTTGTTGGCATTCTCTCTTCGATTTTATCCAACATTGATGCATGTAGGCTTCGTCAAAACATGTCATGCTCCATTACATTTTCACAAATGATCCCCTTGCTCTTTAGCCCAATGCCTCCTTCGGTGGTCGGAGAAATACAATGCCTTGGGTGAGGGCACGCAGAAATTTAGTGTGGTCTTGCATGCCTTTTGGTGCAAGCATCATCTAACAAAACTCGGTACTGCTTCCTATCCCGCCTCCCACAGTACGATGGCACAATTGTCCCTGCAATTCAAAGCGGCAAAGAAGGAGTGGTCGCTAGGTCGCAGCAATTGCAGGGTCGCAACGATTTTCGACTTTATAATTGCAGTTTTCTACGACTTTGCGACCTAAGCAGAGGTCGCACAGTCGCATTACAACATGAGTCGCATATTTTGGCTAATGCTCTAGAGTGTGATTTCACGACCGAGTGAGAGTGCGACTTACACGAGATCACATGTGAGGGGTGCGATTAAGGTCAGTGACATAATCGCATTTTAGTGTAATCGCGATTTCTGGCTTCATGCAAGGTGCGACCTTGCGACTTTAGTGGATGCGTGACCAATCAGGGGTCGCATGGTCGCATGACGTGGCTAGTCGCATTCCAGGGTGACTTGGCTGAGGGTGAAACTTTGCGACTCCACTAGGAGGTGCGACTCTACAATTGGTTGTATGAGCCTTAGGCATGCGTTTCATGGTTCTTACCAAGCTATCGTCCACCAAACATCAACACTCATTGCGGAGTGCGTGTAACCATCCCTCACTGATTCTATGATCAAATCTGTTTAAGACATGGTCACTCGATTGTATGACCGTGATTTTGACAAAATAACTTCACTAAATATTCTTGGACGGAGTCGTGTAAGTATGCGCACATTCTATACTAGTGGGACCTCCACCAACAACTTTAGAATGAAGTATTATTTCCCTATCTTCATCACTTAGTCGAGGCAAGCTTGCTCATCTTCAAAAAATCGACTATACTTCCCCCACACCTGAGCACCCTCGATCTCCTTCGAAAATAAAAGGCAGCATTTAGCCACCCCAAGAGCATTAAAGGTGTTTGATCCAACTCCCACAACGATAATCAGAAAATCATAATCTAGAAAAGGTATTCTCTCCGCTATGCTAAAATCAGGATTAGATCGAGAAATAATTTCCTTCTTCGCAACCAAACTCTCCAGGCACTCCGCTTCCCAGAGTCCCGCTTCGTTATTTTATATTTAACAGTCTTGCGAATGAGCTTTACAAAGCTCCTTGCTTCTATTGTTCCACATGTCACGCTTGAAATAAATGGAGTGACAGAAAGATCGTTGCAAGGAGAAACAATTTCCACATCGTATTTGGAACAATCCACTAGAGCCAACTCATCCTGTTCCGAGAACCACAATTTTCTTTTCCTTTAGATCGTTATCAATTTCTTTAGCAAAGTCCAACACTTGAGATGGACCAATATGTGCAACTGCGAGGAAACCACCACGATAAATTTGTCTAAACAGTATGACTGCATCCGCGAACACTACCATTTCTAACATCATTGGTTAACGCAGCTCGGTAGATCGCGATATCGACATGACCATCAATCATATATGAAACACTTATCCCCTCCACCATTATATGATTTTCATCAATATCATTTTCCAATGTGGTTGTTGTAGCTGTTTTCATATATGCAAGGGTCTTGTGATATATAGGTCCAATTTCCATTGTCTTCATAGGTGTCCACATTGGAGTAGCTGAAAGTTGTTTTGTGAGGTCTTAACCGTTGGGAAAAAGATCATGTATCCCTAGAAAGTATTTGTTATATCACCATTTTAAATTCATTTGTATATGTGTATAAGAACTGTTCTGCTTGTGCCTCCCAACAACTTGCAACACTAATTGAAAGGTTTGGGGAGAAGGTAACAGATGCCACATTTAATGGATCATCCACACCATCTGTCTGAAGAGTGTTAGTTGACTTTAGCCTTTTTGCAAGCCTTATTGGGTAATGTTTTGTATTAAATAAGCTTTTATCGATAAGTGGTGTTATTCAGTCATCTGGTTTAATTTTTTCCCCTTTATTGAATATGAAACCAAGGTAGTTCCATTCAATGCCTCATTTAGATCCCTAAGCAGCAAATGCAATGGGACAGGTTAGTTTATAACTTTGGACTTTCCAGATAAAGGTAAATGAAATAATGCTCGTGGTTAAGATGCATGGTTAGGATGCGGCATGTTTGATTCAAAAAAATAACAAAATATAGGTGTTAGGGTAATTGTAGATGATCTTCAAGATGATGTTGTAACTATGATGTCAGTCCTTGAAGCATTGGTGAAATGCATTCTATGGGTCAAGGGCCTAGTCACAACATGACTTAGGTGCGCATCAGGCCACCCTATGATGTCAAGGTGCAAAAGGCATGGTGGTGGCCTCACAAACCCAAAACGGTTAATAGAGAACCCAAAAGAAGCCTTAAACTATAGCTCAAGGTATCACCATCACATTGCAAGCATATTATGAGAAATAAAGCTAAGAGGCACATGCGTCATTAAAACAATAACTGAGAGTTGATATGTGAATTGACATGCTGAGATGTAACAACTTGAACTCGCCTCTGAACACTGAATGCCCACGCCCAGGGATATCATTGATAGACGAAGAGGTGCTTGCCAGATTTGCGGAGTGAAAGTGAGGATCAAACTATTCCATGTTAACCATGAGAATCTAGGGTTCTGAGACATATGAACAGAACGACATCCTTTCCAAACCCTAAAGCACTCAAAGGTGAAAGATTACATGCGCAATATGACCAATGGCGTGAACATATGATTTTCCTTTGCCAATGCATGTTGCTGGCAGGATAACTCCTGACAACAACTATTTGCACAAACCTTAAGGAAGTCAGAGGGGATGAGGACTAATGTGGTATGAGGCACCGTTTTGAAGTACTATCACAAACCCTAATGTGTATGCTAGGGTGCAGGACCAGTCAAGAGCCTAGGGGAGTATGTTCTGCCATGACTCATGTTGTATCTTAAGAAACAATCCCTTGGCTGTGATAAGGAATCAGTGCTCAAGACATTTATATATATATGCCACAAAAATATTATATCAAATGGTCTTTTCTTAATCACCTTTAGAGATAAATTATTAAAACCCTCAAGAATCTGATGCAATAAATGCTTCACAATGCCATTATCTGCTGATATTAATTAGAGTGATAAGAAGAACATAGAGGAAGCTCAAACTGATATGCTGATATATAGGATCTATCACTTTAAACTTCAAAGGAATTTTATAAAAGTGGAACAGTTAAAATGAAGGAGCGGCCATTAAGGATATTTAACTCTTATTCACATATGTAAAAAGGGACCTGCAGCTACATTACTTCATTTTATTTATAGAAGGAAAAACACAGAATGGAAACTGAGAAACATATCAATAACAACAGATGCAAGAATCTTGATCTTCATTCATTAATCATCAGAAAATTGGGTACAAAATTTGTAGTAGTCCAAAGGTCCAAAATTCAGAACCCTTTCCTTTCTTCTCTTTCTCTTTAAATACAATGTAAAGCAGTTTGTAACTGCTGAAACTACTCTTAACTTCTCAAACTACTTGAAACTGCTTAAACTACTTATTACATATCATCAAAATGTCTCCTTACAATTGAACTCTATTAATAAAGATAAAATAAAACTAAAACTCTAATCTATCTGCTGAATATGAATTTGCTCCGCTGCTGCTACATTTCCCTGATTATCTGACTTGTCCCTTTTAGAAGATGAGGGATCATTGAGTAGAACATCCATCCAAGCTCTGCATTTCTTCCACACTTCAATATTTGTCTTAGGTGAGTTGATCAACTTGTGGTAATCCAGCCTAAAGGCAATGATCCTGTTGAATGTTGGTCACTCTGTAAATAAGGTCTTCACCATCCATAATAACTGAAAATGCCTCTGAAGAAAGTTAATAATTGTTGCTCCTTCTAGGATCTGAGTCTTCTCATGAGTGTTATCCACCTTACTTTTTGCCAATACCAATAATTGTTCATAGGAATCCCATGTGTTAGCCACCTATAATATTTTGTTATACCAAAAGGTGGCTAAGATCTTTTTTGAGCCTCCAAGGAACAAATTTTATCACTAAAAATTGTTAGCTCTTGAAGTCTCTTTAAGGCCTCATGCCTCTGTCCCAAATCCTCATTTGCTGTCCCATTTTATACTCAGAAAATTCTGCTGATTTCATATAACAAACTGCTGAAGAAACCATCATTTTCTTCCCCTTTTTTCTCCATATTATTCCTCTACTTTTCATAAGTTTCTCCCTCCATCCATGAAAATCTTTCTGACATGGTTTAAAACTTCTTTTTGAGCTGTGCCGAAACCCTCAAATCCATTTAAAACCTTGAAATTTTTCATAAAAAACAAAGTTTTATTGCTATGGACCTAAGCTCCTTGGGCTAAGTCCTAAACCACTTCCCCCCACATGCCCATGCGTCGAAACCAAATGCCAAAGCTTGTCGACGCTAATCGCATCGGAAAGATTCAAGTGTGCATGTTTGTGAGCCATTTCAAAATGCCGATTGCGATCAGCCCCTCGTCATAAACCGCAGATCATATTGTTATTTCGTTTAACCCATAGGCCCGCAATCGGGTGCTAAACCATTGAAAAATCCCTCTCTGATCAATTTTTTCCTTTGTAAACCCAAAAACCCACTTTCCGAAGTTTTTAAGTTAAAAACTTAAGAACACGTGATAAATGAAAATGGGTTGATAAAAAAGACCAATCGCGCAATCGCGATCAGAGAAATTACAAATGGGTTGATTGAAAGACCGGGCCCGAATGTTCCGATTGCGATTAGCCCTAGTTATATAAAGCCCCGGGCCCATGGTACTCCATACTCCCAGTGGCCCCGCAATCGGGCGCCAGCCTATCATATATATTTTCTGCCCGATCCACTCAAAACCTTGGTGTTTATCGAAATTTTCGGGATTCTCGCAAAGTATAAGGGTCCCGCCGGTGCAAGAAATCAAAGGATCTGGATCGTCGATCTAGACCCGATCCGATGGCTATCGCCAAATCGCAAAGTTTTAATCGCATGTTGTTGTGTGACCTCCCCGATTGCGATCCTCCGATTAAATCTGGGCGTCCATCTCCCTGATGATCGGACGGACAGCGCTCAATCGCAAGTCTCTAATCGCAAGTTTCAAATCGCATGCGTTTTTGTTGCACCCTCGATTGCCGATCCCCGATCCAATCTGAGTCGTCCATCCTCCCGAAGATCCAACGGCCCTTATTCCCTCCGATCACAAGTCTTGCCCCGTTTCAAAAACCCTCCGATTCATCTTCCGCCGTCGATCTGATCTGCAGATCAACGGCCAGCGCTTAATCGCATTGGAAATTTACATCGCATGCACTTGCCTGCCACCCCCGATTGAGATCCTCTGATTAGATCAGGACCATCCACGTGTCCAGATCGGACGGTCCAAAACCACCCCGCCTTATTTCTTCTCCCCGCTCTCATTTTCCTGTTTTGCGCCGATCTCCACCGTTAGATATTTTTATCCGACGACTACGCTCCTCCCCCGCCATCTGAAGCAGTTTAAACCTATTTTTTCGCAGGATTTCTTAATTGTTTTGTGTTTGATGCAGGTGTTCTAAATGGTTTTCCATTGTATAACGAAGAAATGCCAAGGGCTGGGAATGACGATTCTCATGCCCTCGTTTCATTACAGAGAAGCCATCCACGGGGCTCTATTCCATGTTTCATTAGTACTCTATGAGTATTGATGCCGTAAAGCCCAGTGCGGGTCTGCACGTTGACAAGACACTGTTTTAATTCAAACACAGTTAGAGAGTATCAGTTTTGAAGACAGAGCACAACAGATGAAGATTGAAGACAGTTTTTATGGGGATTACGGCTAAGACAGTTATCAAAAGCCTAATCCCCATCTAAAACACAGTTTAAAGGAAAACCTAAAGTGTTTTATCAGACACAAAAGTTTCCACTGCTTCAACTGAGGCGAATTGATTCCTCAGCTACTACAAAGAGCCACCTGTCGCCTTAAACCATTCAAAACCGAGGCCGAAGTTATTGGTTCAGGAAATATCTGCCTCCAGCGCTGCCAAGAAGTTAATTTTGCCAAAGGAGTGTAATAGAAAATAGCTGCAGAGTTTCTCCAGACATAGTATAGGGCCTCAAAGTCAAATAAAGCTCCCACCGAGCTTTGATATTAATTGTAAAACATTAATACAGTGATCCACCTGTACACTTCTCCATCGAACCCCTCAAGAGGCCGAGAAGTCATTTAATCTGTATTAATGGTTCACGAGATATTTTTGTTAGTTCTCACCTCCTCATCTTCCTATAAGTACTTCTGCATAAGATGAGAAGTTTGGTTGCTGTTTGATCACAAGTTGTAATATTGAAACTCTCTGAAATAAATATACAAGTCTGTTGAAGTTGAAAATAATTTGGAGTCTTGGATGTCTTGATGATTCCGTTGCGTGTCTGTTCCTGAGAAGGCTCTATCATTGGATCCATGAGCTTGGCTGTTGGTGAAGTGCTCTGAACTGTTAAATGTTTTTTCCCTTGTTTTCATTATGTTCCATAATTTCTTACTACAGTAGGCTGAAAGTTTTAGGCTAAGAAATGACTCCTGGAAGCACCTTAGACTTGTTCACCCTTCACTGTTTTATGTTTTCTTCTGCTGAAGTATTTTAGAGGCTTTAAAACTTCTCTTTAGTCTTCATGCTCGTTTATTTCCTTGATAGCTCAAATAGTTGGTTTCAGCATGTTATGGTTCTCCTTGCTTGTCTGCCATCACTTGAAAGCCGTTATTGAAATCTCCCTTCGAAGTACCATTGTCTTAAGTTAACCAAAGAGGTCGGTTTTGATCTTACCCTTTGCCCTTGCTTAAACAGTTGTTTTGAAGGTCTTTATAGTTGCAAACACAAATGTTATTTAGGTGTTCCCTCTTCTATGAATGCAACTATCAGTGAATCTTTTATGTTTTCTAAATCCTTTAAAATAAGATCTTTGAGGAAATAGGGTGTTCCCCGAATCTTAGATTTCATTTTAAAAGTTGTCTTGAAATCATTATTTGCTTAAAGAATGTTTGTAGAATTTATGGTTAGCCCTGTCTATCAAATATCTCTTTATTGATAAGTTATGTTTCTCAAGTTCCCTTTGTTGAGAATTAAAATTCTTTTTCTAAATCATTAATGTTCATCTCATTCCAAAACAAAGGATCCTGTGGCCAAGTTAGATTTTCCCTTTGATATCCCATATCCCTTGAAGAGTTTGTCATGATCTTATTTTGACTCCATTGCCCAATGAACCAGATATTTCCTCTTTTTGTCTATCTTTCCTAGACCTTTCATATTCTGCTGTATCAACTCAACCCAACCAAACAAACATCTGCACGTAATAACTAGTCTAAAATTCCATAACCAAAGAAAACAAGATAAACCTTTGCAAACAAATATTTGAGAGATCCCTCTCTGAGAACAGGAGGACTAGATCCTGGAACTCTAAAGATTGGTTCTGATGTTGCCTTGTCTTTTGATTTGCCAAACTGTCAAAACACGGGGAACCAACACCATGATAAAAGACTACCTTTAAGGTCCCAGCAAGATGGAAATCCTACCCTGGCTCTTTTGTCATACAGATTATCAAATCTGTTCACTGCTTCTTTAATCTCTGTCAACTTCTTTTCAGTGGTCTTCCTACAAGTATTTTTAACAATCAACTTGTTAATATCTACAACATATAGGATCCTATCTTTCATATGATTTTCTTCTAACTCCCGATCAATCTTTGAATCACTAAAATCAATAAACTTCTTTGCCCATATGGCTCTGTTAAGAGTCTTCTGCTTATCTGCCATAACTTTCTCCTCAAAATCTCTGAAAATGCTTTTCTCTTCTGATACAATAATCAAAGATCCCCAGGCTGCTTTCATTTCTCCAATGATTTCATTCCATATGATATCTTTAGCCTGTATCAAAGTTATATTTCCCTTCAATTTCTCTTTCAGACTCTTGATTTCAGCATTAGCTCTTTGAAAATCTGTCCTATACTTATCAATTTCTCCATCCTTGGCCTGCATTATTTTTGTTACTATTTCCAGATAATTTTGTGCCTTTTTGAGATATTTCTCTGCCATTTTCAGTTCAGTGTTTAATTGAGATAACTGTGTTGTTGGATCATCATTTCCAGATGGCAAAATGATGGTACAGGAATGGGAATCAATCTGGTTATGAAGTTTTAGTACAGTTTCCTTCAACTTAGAAATTTCTTCTTCTTTCTGTAAGAGCTGCTTAAGAAGGCTTTCTTTTTCACTTTCCACTTCTGCCATCGAATGCTCCCTTGTAGGTAACTTCAAATTTTTCTTCAACATAGAAATCTCTGATTCTGCACTTTGTAGTAATTTCTGCACAACCGACCTATCATTTGGATCTACTCCAATCTTCACAATTATCTTCTTGAGTTCTTCATTTTGGGTTGTCAAAGCCCTGGAGTGTCTTTCTCCAATTTCAGTTGCTTAATCACCTTCACTAGCATATTCTCTGCCTTAAGAGCCATTGCATTAGTTTTGGTCAAATCATTCACTATTAATTGACCCGTTTGCATGTGTAAATTTACTTTATCAAGCAATGGAATCTTTCTCACATCAACAGTTGAATTTACAGTATTGAAATTACTTGATGACCCTATAGTCATATTAGAAGGGTGAGAGAGAGAAATATTAAACTGATATTTTTCTAGATCCATGACAGCCAACAATCTTGTCTGGTCTGGAGTTACTTGATATTCGGCATGTGCCTCCATGCTAGCCTTCATCTTTTGATTTCTTTCAACAATTTGAGCAAATACTTGTTTAATCAAAGGTATTTGCTCGTGAGCATCTCCATATCTTCTTGGTGAGGCTGGAACATTATATTCATCTCCCAGTTGAAGCAGAAAACTAGGCTGAGCACTTGTTGTGTCTTCATTGAATTTTGTTCTCTTTTAAGCTCTTTGCTCCTCATCTTCAGAATCTATAACTGCCTCTTTACTCCTCTTTCTTGATTTCTCATATATGATAGGAGTCTGTATATTAGAACCAACAGAACTTGCAAAACCCTTATTGGCTAGCTTCTTTATGTCAGGTCTATTTTGATGAACAAATGCTGAGTAAACATTTTCAACTTTCTTGTTTAAATTACTTTATGAGGGTCATAAGCCCATTTATCCCCTAACAACAAGTGCATGCCATCTAACATCCTATTAACTTCATCAGCTGCTTGTCTCATGTTGAATATAAACGGACCCACAGACATAGGTAATTTAAACATGTGACCCTTTTTCATAGGTACAAAATGTATTTGGTCAACATTCGGAATCTGCCTAATGAATTTTAAGGAAAATAATCTCATAGGAACAAATGTGGGAAGTCTATATGGTTCTATCCTAGCCCCATAAAGTATGATCTCTGAGTAATCTTCATAAAGATACCAATCTCCAAATTTAAAATTTGTACCCAACTGTAGAAATTCTTGAGCCTTTGGCAAAAAACATGGGGGAGAAACTCCATTCAAAATAGGCAGTAGATATGAAATGATTTGCAAAATCAAACAACCCCTCCTCATTTTGTTCCTCTCTTACTACATCAGTCCAAAACACTACTGACTGCCTCTTTTTATTTATATCCATGATGTTTAACCTAAAATGCAAGAATTCTTCCACATTTTGATATAAAAAGAGATAAATGATAAGAGAAGGGAACCTGAATTACCCAGTGAGTGATAAAATCATGAGTTGAGTATTTGTGACCTCCTGCTAGTAAGAAGGAATATCTAGCACTACTCTGGGCTTCATCATCAATGCAAAAAGTCCCAGAACTGATTTTTCAATTATACTGTCGTCCTCTTTTCCCAGTATCTTTAATATACACCTCAACATTGGCCGAACTTCTGCATCAAAGACTTCTATGGAAAACTCTTTACTATCTGGTGCAAACTGCTTTGTGTCTAGCCTTAGGAAGAAGGCGAACTGGGTGAATTCTTGACCTGCAAGATTATCAAAATGTGCTGCCAATGATTCGAATGTGAATTGAACATAAGACTTCGACTCTGGGTAACATAAGGCTTGACGAATTAACTGGGTCGAGACTTGTAGCACATTCTCTCCTAGACAATTCATTACAAAACATTTACCAGGATACATAATAGATACCAGCCAGTGCACAAACTCAGGAAAAAGATGAGTCCTAGGGATACCTACAGATAGTACGCCTGACTTGACCATGGCAGAGAAAATAGGACATGCTTTGTCATTCAGGCAGACTTGTTGATAAAATGGGAGGTTTTCTAGAGAGAAAACGGTATCTCGGATATCCCTTTTAGTGCCCATGAGAGGAATATGACTGGATGAGCTAGAAAGGGATGAACGTTTAGCCATGATATTGCTCAGGGTGGCGAAAAATGATGGAAGACACTGGTGCAATCAAGCTGACAAATACAGAGGAATAACATTTAACTTGTGAAAATAAAAACAGGTTTAAATAGATGGCGCAGGGTCTAGAAATTAAATGTTGATTTGACACACAAGAGACCATTAAACAGTACCGTGACGGGGCTGAAAGATGTCACCAACCAACAACTTACGTCACTGCGGGAGGCCCTTGGGATACAGAGCGCTCATCAGGGCCTTTCCCCCGCAGTGAATCTAGACCGTCGATCAAGATCGGCTGGTAGTCAACGGGGTCAACTGCGGAGGCACCCTCTTTGTTAACATGTGTGTTGAATGTGCCCACGGGTTGCCGTCTTTATCTTCTGACAAGAAAATCGTTGGATCCCACTCACTTACTTGCTCGAACCTTAACCAGAGCATTAGGACCCACCTTTGCATATTCTTCAAAGTGTTGTACTTTAAATTGACAAAAACATTACAATTTTAGTTAAGGTATGAGAAAGCTATACTTTAACACATATTTTATATATTTTTCCATTTTTTTGTATTTTCGAAAAATTAAAATAAAGGATATTGCAAATGAGCCACAACATCTGGTTCCACCTGGGGATAGTGTTTTTTGCCATGAAACATTAAGAATTGTAGATTAGTGCCTTCACTTCGGGCATGGAGTCAAATGTTGTTTGATGAAATATGAACAATGAGAAATCCAAATATGTACAATGGTGGACCATAACATCTCAATGTTGGAAATAATGCTTGAGATACTGCCCATTCACAGGTAGTTTGACTGTCTCTCCATCAAGGTTCTCTAGAATAAATGTATTATTTGATCTAACCTCAACAATCTTGTATGGGCCATACCAGAGTGGGTCAAACTTACCATGCTTTCCCTTCTCTTCTCTTTTGGTATCCCATCTTAATACCAAATCTCCAATTTGAAAAAGAATTTCTTTTGCTTTTCTATCAAAAATAAACTTCATCTTTTCTTGATAGGTGATCAGATTTTCTCTGACTTTGTTCCTGCTCTCACTTGATTCTATAACCTTGTTCAACCTCCTCACCAATGCATTAGGTTCTTCTTGTGCTTCTTGAAGAAAATAAATCACTGGTCTAGACAACTTAGTAGGAAATAAAGTTTGAGTTCCATAAACCAGTTCATAAGGGGACTTACCTGTAGATATTCTAGTAGTTACTCATACTGCCCAAAGAGCAAAGATCAATTTTGAATCCCAGTTTTTTTTATTTTCATTAATTGTCTTCTTCAAAATCTTGACCAATGTCTTGTTGGAATATTCAGCTAGCCCATTCCCTTGAGGATGATATGTTGTAGAATGAGATAGAATGACATTATATGTTTGACAAAAATTAATGGATTGAACTGAGTTGAATACCTGGGCATTGTCAGTTACAATCTTGATTCGACACCCAAACCTGCTGAAGATGTTTTTTTCCAGAAACTTCATTACCACCTGGTCACTAGCCTTTCTGGTAGGTATTGCCTCCACCCACTTTGTGAAATAGTCTGTGGCAGTCAAAATCCATTTGAACGGTCCACTTGATGGTGGATTAATTTCGCCAATAAAATCTGATCCCCATCGCCTAAAGGGTTCTTCAATGAACACTGGGAGAAGAGGTAGAGGAGCTAACCTTTTATTTTCTGCAAATAACTGACATTTCTGGTAGCTTCTAACCAGTCTGTAAACATCAGCAAACAAGGAGGGCCAGTAAAAACCTGATTTGAGGATTTTATGAGCAGCAACCTTCCAACTATAATGACCTCTGTTGTCGATCATCTGCATATCCTTTTCTATTTTGTCTTAAAAATTAGAAAAATAAAAAAAAATTGAAATTCCGAAAATGCATATGATGTAGTATAATGTTTTATGTTGTATTATAAAAAAAAAGAAAGAAGGAGAAGTATCCTTACAACCTCGATGCAAATTGAGTTTATCCTTAAACTTGATTTGAATGTACGTTTGGGTTTCATGCTTAAATTTCGAGCAACTTCCCGAGCGGAAGTAGTGATCGTCGAAGAATGTTTTCGGATGAGCAAATACGGGGGCGCAAAAAGCTCGCGCGTTATTCAATCCGGCACCCCCGCAGTTGACTTGTTGACTGTGAAGCAAATGAAGATCGACGGCCTGGATTCTTTGTGGGGGGCATAGGTCGAGGTTCTCCGTCGTACTCCAGGACCCCCCTCGGTGACGTCATCAAGTGAGCTGGAAGAACAGTTGTCATCCTCTTTCAATGGCTTTTTACACGTCATTTCGACATTTATTACGGGTTTTGCAGCTGTTAAATGATTCTTTTGTCTCATTCTCGTTCACTTGTAATTGTTTTCTCCCTTCTCGCCACCTTTTCGTTGATTCACTTCCCATGAATTGTTTCCATTGTCTGTCAGCCATGGCAAAACGAGTCTCTCAAGCTGGTTCATCAAGCCTCATTTCCCTTCTGGACAGTGAAAAAGATGTCCAAGATACCATGTCATCTGTCAATCATCCCTTATTGTATCACCAAGTGACCCTAAACGCCGAGAAATCCCCAGTGTTTTCAGCCATGAAGAATTCTGGTGTCTTGTCCGCCTGTATCCCAAAAGCCCACTTTTTTCCCGAGTTCATCTCATGGCTGGTCTCTTCAATGTACCCTGGTAAGTGTTTCATAATGAACTTGCGGGGAGAAAACGTTCTGCAGGTATCGACGCAATTAATTCGACAAGCGTTGTGCTTTCCCGAAAATGAGTCACCACTGCAATTTTCTGAAGATTCATTGGCTCGTTATTTTGAAGACCTTTCAAATGAAGAATTCGGTCTATGCATGTCATACTTGAGATCAAATTCAGGAGAGGTTCGGCTAGAAGGAGAAGAATTTAGTTCGGAAGCGTTCAAAGCTGAGTACAGGCCAATTCTAAGTTGCATTGCGGAGATTTTGGGCAAAGACAATGACCAGACAGTTGATAAATCAGTCTTGGGAATGTACGCGCTCATGATGAAGCCAGGGGTTGTTCTCGACATTCCATTTTTCTGGCAGGAGATTGTAAATTCTAAGTTGATGGCCTTTCCTCTTACAGGTTTCTTTAGATTTCCATCATTGCTTGTCTATTTGTTTTTATATCAGAATGTGGAAGAATTTATGAGCCTGGGATTGAATATAGTTGATGTCAATAAGCAAAAACAATTTGTGTTATTTTGGACTGATATGACTAGAAAAGAAGGAAATGAAGCAGGGCTATTTGAGTTTGCTAGTCATTATATGTCTATTGCTTATAGAATTTTGAATGGAGTTCCTCCTCCATGTTTTTTACCAAAAGCCCAGGAGTTCCTACAGATAGGACCAAGTTGCAAATTCGAAGATTGGTTTGTGTTTGAAGAGTATTCAGAGATAAGGTTGTATGGAGCTAGCATCGAGCCCTATAGGCTCCCAACTTTTGTACCCATGCAGCTTTTCGCCTTGGAATTCATAAGACAGAGCCTTAATGTGGATCAGGTACACTTTCTTCCCATGAAGAAAGGTTTTATGTTTAAATTGCCTATGAGTGTGGGACCTTTCGTGGTTAATATGAGGCAAGATTTTGATAAAGTTTCTAAAATGTTGGAAGAGACAGATTTGCTACTAGGAGAAAAATGGTCTTATGATCTGCATGGAGTAATTTCTCAGAGAAGAATTGAGAATGGATATTCTGCGTTTTCTCATGTAAGCAGACCTGATCAGGAGAAACTGGCAAACCCAGGCGAAATAAATACATCAAAAACGAGCATTCAAACACCTGTTATTACTGAAAGGGCAAACAAAAGAAGTAGGGAAGATGTTGTTGAAGTAGATGATGAAGAACCCAGGGAAGAAAAGAGAACCAAATTGGCTGAAGATCATTCTTCCAACTCGCCTGGTTTTACCTTTCATGTCAATGAAGAACAAAATTCCCCCTCTTCTCCTAGAGGACATGAACTTTACTCGGAGAAGATACCTTCAGTTAAGCAAATATTTACACAGATTGAAGAAATAAATCAGAGGATAAAAGCTAATGTAGAAGCTCAGGCAGAGCATCATGTAGCTGTTGATCAGGCCAGATTGTTGACTGTAATGGACCTTGAAAATGATCAATTTAGGATGGCTCTGACACATCCAACTGGGATGTCCCTTGGATCTTCGAGCAGTTTTAATGAGGTAAACATAACTATGGATGTTAAAAAGATCCCACTATGGGATAAAATGAATCTTCATATGCAGACTGGGCAGTTAATTGTAAATGATTTAACCAAGACTAATGCCACAACAGTTAAGGCTGAGAACATGCTTGCAAAAGTTATTAAACAGTTCAAGATAGAGAAGGCTAATTCAAGGGCCTTGTCAATTCAAAATGAAGAATTGAAGAAGATCATTATGAAAATTGGTGTAGATCCTAATGATAAAGCCGCGATTCAAAAGTTCATGAAAAGTGCAGAAATAGAGATATCCTCATTGAGAAAAAAGTTAAAGCTACCAGCTGCAGAGCATTCAATGGCTGCAAAAGTAGCAGAGGTAGAGAAAGAAAAAGAAGAGCTGCGTCAGAAATTGTTGCAGAAATATGAAGAATTGACTAAAGTAAAACAGACTGCTATTTCATTACAGAACCATATTGAAGGTCATACTTGCACTTTTGTTTTTCCTGCAGGTAATGCTGATTCTGATCCCCAAGCACATATTGCATAGCTCAGCACAGAGATAAAGATGGCAGAAGGAGATCTTAAGCGAGCTCAATCAGAGTTAGAAACAGCCACCAAGGTCATACAGGCATTAGAAAATGAAGCGAAGGTGAATAAGCAAAGATTTCAAAATGCTAAGGTTGAGATTAAGGATCTTAAAGAGAAGTTAAAAGGTAATATTTCCCTTATAAATGCTAAAACCATCATTTGGGGTGAGATTATTTCAGAGATGAAGTCAAATTGGAATTCCCTGAATATAGTTGCTAAAGAGAAAAGCCTCATCTCTGAACATGAAGAGGAAATATTATCTGAAAAGCAGACGACCATTAAAAGAGCAAATTGGGCTAGGAAATTTATAAATTTTGTCAACTCCAAATCAGATGAAGAATTAGAAGATATTGGAATACATGACAGATATTTTTATGCAGAAGAAGTCAATAAGATGATAATTAAGAATGAGCTTTGAAAGGTTGCAGAGAAAAGGTTACTGGGAATCAAGGAAGCAGTAAAGAAGTTTGATATATCATTTGACAAATTGACTAGAACAGGTTTACCCTCATGCTGGACTGAGAAAGGAAATATCATGTTATGGAAGTTTTATGAAGATCAGTTAACATTAGCAAACAGCAAGGCAGATAATAGGCACGAAAAGACAGAGATCTTAAAGGGAGACACTGTGTTTAACTTCTTGCATAGGCATTTTAATTTACTATGGATGGTGAAGACTCTCTTTACAGGGAAACCTACACACAGTCAAATTTTGGCGTTCAGGATAGAATATCAAAGTTTTAAAAATTCCCCGACAACTCAAAATGAGCTATGGAAGAAGTGCAAGAAATTTTCAGTGGACTCAACCAAAGAGCAACCAAAAGTAGCCGTTGATTCAACAACCGCTTTAGGAGCAATTGTTCTCATAGACTAGAAATTTTCAAATTTTCATTTTGTTATTCCTCAAAATTATGTAAATGTAATAGGAATTTTTCGAGGCATGTGCCTCTGTAACAGTTAGTAGTTTAAGCAGTTAGAGTTAGTTAGAGCAGTTAGAATCAGTTTCATTACTGGAAACTGTCTTGTGATACTGTATTTAAAGACAATTTCAAGAAAGATGAAGGTTCCGAGTTTTGAACCTTGAAGCCAAATTTTGTACTGGAGAATACTGAATCAATGAAAAGTTTTGCAAGTTTCTATCATTCTGCCCATGCTGAATAGTTTCCCAGTTTTCATGTCTTTGAATAAAATAGAGTAATTTGAGCTGCAGGTCTCTGGATACATGTGTATTTAAGAGTTAAATAAACCTTAATGGGCGCTCCTCTATTTTAACCTTGTCATTGCTTACTTCTTCAGGGTTTTATAATGATAGATTCTGTTTCGAATAGAATATCAAATTAGAATCCTTTTCTTTCTTGTTTCTTCCGTTCATTCACTTCAGCATAAAAAGAATATGGCATTGCAGAACATGCATGAGTTTAATATTTGAAGATTATAATTAATGTTTAAAGGTTTATAAAACATAGACAGTTATTACATTTGTTTGTGACATAATTTACTAATGTCTTGAGCACAAATTCCTTTACACAGCAAGGAATTGTTTCTTGAGGTACAACATAAATTGGCGCCATTGCCGGGGACGAAGATTCGAAGATTTTCCCTGGGTTTTGTTTCATATTTCCTCTGGTTGTTCAGAGAGGGGGAAATAATAAGCTGTGTTTGTTTTAAAATAGCTCTGGCTCCCAAGAAACCTCACATGAGGTCGGATACCTCTCAGCAAAAAGTTCCCGTTTTGCCTGATACTGAAAAGCTTGTTTCAAAGAAGGGCCAGAAACCAAAAATACTTGATACACCAGAAACTGCACTGCTCGCACCAGACAGCAGTTCACGCACTTTCATATCCAAGAAAGCTTCCAAGAAACTCAGTTTCTCGGAAGAGGAATCGTCACCCTCACCCGTTCGCTTTCAAGAACCCACATTAGAAGAGCAATCTTTGGAGTTTGTGTCTTTTCCTTTTATAGAAACTTAGCTCCATATAGTTGCCAGCTCTTCTGCAATCGTTCATACTCCAACTCCTATATCAGTTGTGCCACCTCACTGATCCCCACCTACAACTGGTATTCATTTTACTCCCGCTCAAGGAGTAGTTAATCCGGGCGTAAACATGGCAGTCCCTGCAGCCCCTGCTTTCTTGATGAATAGATATGCACCATTAAATCTACCTCAACCATTGCATGATATGCCTCAGGAGTATCTCAAGTTACTCCCTAGATTTACTGGTGAAGATGAAATAACTGCAGAGCAGCACTTGCCCCTGTTTTGCACATTTGCTGAGAATTTAAATGTCGAACATTTAGATGTTGTAATGAGACTCTTTGTTCAGTCTCTAAGTGGAGAGGCAAGGAAATGGTTCAAGGGATTGCCTAATGGTTCCATTAATGATTGGGATGCCCTAGAAAGGCGTTTCATCGAAAGATGGGGCGAAAAGAGGGACCACGGTTATTCTTTGACAGAATTTAATGCAATAAAGAAGAAATTTGATGAAAATATGAGTGATTTTGTGAAAAGGTTTAACAAATTGTATAATAGTTTGCCTACGGAAATGAAGCCTCCTCCTATTGGAGCAAGGGTCGTTTTTTCTGGTGCATTTGAGCCAGAGTTCAGTTTTACTTTGAGAGAAAGAAGGTCTCCTACTTTAGAGCATATTCAAACTGATGCTCTGGAGATCGAGGCTAATATGTCTGCTGCTGGTAAAGTTCAAGATAAAGGAAAGGCTAAAGAAGAAGCCTCATCTCAAGAACAAAGAATTGACGATATGACTAAGGTCATAAAAAATCTGTCTAATAAATTGGTGAAGTTGGAAATAGATAGTAAGCCTGCAAGACAGAATAGAGGGGTTTTTAATCCCCAATTTAAAAAACAGCCCCTGCAGATTCTACAAAGAGAGAAGAAAGATCAAGATCAGGTGCAAGCACCTTTGTATATAGAGGCAGCTCCATCCTGTTCAGCAGATGATGATGATGAAAGAGAGGATGATGCTCGAATTTCTGCTGTGTACATGGAAGATGATGAAACAGAGGAAGAAGTTGAGGAAGAAGGAGTGGAAGAAAGTGATCTTTCATTTGATCAAGAAGAGATAGATGATTACTGCAGATAGTTTACAGACTTCATGCAATCTGAGTTACATAAAAATTATGATTTGAGGTCAAAGAAGAGGCTAAGAACTCAAGAGAATGAAGAAAAAGAACCAGAATCAGTGCCTGCTCCAATGGCGACTCCATTACAGAAAGACCAGACTAAGAAATTAGATCAGGGGAAAAAGCCCATGAATGAAGAAAAAGAGAAGGAAAAGCAGCAAGCCGAAGCTTCTCAAACAAAGGTTAGAGATTCTAATATTTTGGAGAAAGTGGTTACTGTTTCTAATCAAAGTCCAAGTTCCAAGAAAGATCAAGAAGAGCCTGAAAAGTTGACAAAACCAAATCAAACTTTCAGTTTGGCAAAAGAGTTGGAAAAAGTGAAAATTCAAGTTCCTCTTCTTGAATTAATGAAAACACCTGGTTATAAGAAAGAGATTGTTGAATTTATTAATCTATCTCAGTCAGATGAAGTGGGTGATATAGTTAATCTGCAAGAAGAAAAACCAGTGGTTACATTTGGGCCTCATGTTGAAGAGGTAGATTCTGTCCCTCCTTTCTATATTTCACTTATGTTACACGATTTTGTTCTGCATAATTGTATGCTAGATTCTGGCGCATCCCACAATTTGATGCCATTGTGTGTGATGAAAGAGTTGAATTTGCAAATCACTAAGCCATACCGGGATCTTTATTCTTTTGATTCAAAGAGGGTGAAGTGTGTGGGTCTTATTAAGGATATGGTTGTTTTATTGGCTCAAATCCCAGTCAAGAGCATTATGATGGATGTGGTAGTAGCAGACATTCCAGCGAGATTTGGTATGTTACTATCAAGATCCTGGGGGGCAAAGCTGGGAGGAGTTTTGAAGCTAGATTTTACATATGCTATCATTCCTGTTTTTAATGGGGAAGAAAGGAGATTGTACAGAGAAACTAGGTTTCAAAAAAATGCCACCAAGAAAGATGCAGGTAATTCACCTATTTACGGCCAGGAAAATGATGACCTTTCTTGTTTCATGCTGCATGAAGATGCAGAATTTGCTGAAGAAACGCAAGGACAGCTCCCTTCAGCTATTGTACATAAGGAGCCACATTCGAACAGACTCTGGAAGTGTTATTTTGATGGTGCGTTTTCTAAAGAAGGCACTGGAGCTGGCTTCATTTTTATCTCTCCGAAAGGTAACCTTGTGCCTTTTTCTTTCAAATTAGAGTTTGAGTCCACTAATAATGTAGCGGAATATGAAGCATTAATCATTAGTCTGCAGACAACTAAGCACATGGGAATTCAGTCTATGACCGTGTTCGGCGATTCTGAATTAGTCATAAAACAAATAAAGAATTTGTGTCAAACTAAACATCCCAGATTAAGAGCATATAGGAATGAGGTCTGGGATTTGATTGAAAATTACTTTGAAGATTTCAACTTACAGTTTGTTCCAAGGGAAGAGAATAGAATGGCTGGTTCCTTAGCAGTTGCAGCCAGTACATTCAAGCCTCCAATTAATCCGAGACTGAGATATGAAATCGAGATGAGATATAGACCTTCAATCCCTGACAATGTCAAACATTGGCAGGTCTTTGAGGATGATGAACAGATTAAGCAGTTTTTGTTGATGATTGAAGATTTTGAAGATCATCAAATTGATTTGGAGACTGATGAAGATGAGTCGGCTGGTAAGACTCTCAGAAAGAAGATTGGTGGTCAGGATATTATTTAGTTGAAAGATAATTTTTTGCCAAGAGGCTTGGTGCCTCTCGAAAGACTGTTTGATGCAAATGATGTGGCTGTAAATCAGAAGAAAGCAAATCAAGATGAGAATGTGGAAGATTGTAATTTAGGAACTCAACAGGAACCTAAAGTGATCAAATTGTTCAAGGGAGTCCCGAAGAACTATAAAGAAAGGTACATAGATCTGTTCAAACAATTCAAAGACGTATTTGCTTGGTCTTATGATGATTTGAAGACGTACGATAAGAATATTATACATCATAAAATCCCACTGAAGGATGGAGTCAAGCCGCATAAACAGAAGCTCAGACAAATCAATCCATTATTGTTGGCTCCGATTGAAAAGGAGGTAAAGAAATTGCTGCAGGCCAAAATAATTGTTCCTCTCAGATATTCAGATTGGGTTTCCAATCTTGTACCAGTTCGAAAGAAAAATGGAGAGATAAGGCTGTGCGTAGATTTCAGGAACTTGAACAGGGCTTCATTGAAGGATAATTATCCTTTACCGAAGATGGATTTTGTCTTGCAAAAGGTGACAGGAGCATACAGATTATCTATGGTAGATGGATTTTCAGGATATAATCAGGTTGCTGTGGAGAAGGAAGATCAAAAGAAAACTGCTTTCACTACACCCTGGGGAACGTTTATGTATGCCAGGATGTCGTTCGGCCTAATGAATGCAGGAGCCACATTTCAAAGAGCGATGGATATTGCATTTGTGGGAGATGAATTCGTGGTTATTTATCTGGATGATGTCACAATCTTTTCAAACTCTGATGAAGAACATCTACAGCATCTGCAAAAAGCCTTCCTGAAGTGTAGAAAGTTTGAGTTATCGCTGAATCCCAAAAAGTCTTTGTTTGCTCTGGAGGAGGGTAAACTGCTGGGCCATATTGTTTCCAAACAAAGAGTGAAGATTGATCCGACAAGAGTAGAAGCAATCCAGTCAATTCCACTGCCCCGAAGTAAGAAAGATATTCAGCGATTTCTTGGAAAAATTAATTTTCTAAGAAGATTTGTTCCTAATTACGCGAGATCGTCAAGAAGATAACAGACATGTTGAAAAAGGATGCTGAAGTGAAGGGGGACAAAGAAGCAAGGGAGTCTTTTCAAAGAATTAAAGAGGCTTTAAAGGAAGCACCTGTTGTAATCAGTCCAAACTATTTGAAGCCATTTCAAATATTCTCATTTGCATCTCCTTCAACCATTGCAGCCGTGTTATTACAGAGAAATGAAGAAAAAGTATGAACAACCTGTAGCATATTTCAGTAAGGTGCTCCGAGATGCAGAATTAAAATACAATATATTGGAAAAACAAGTATATGCTCTGGTGAAAGCATTGAAAGCATTCAGAACCTATATCCTTCATTCTAAAATCTTGGCATACGTTCCTAATTTTGCTGTAAAGGATGTCTTAGGACAAAGCGATGTAGAAGGAAAAAGGGGCAAATGGATTGCTAAAATCCAAGAATACGACCTGGATGTTAAACCAACCAAATTGGTCAAAGGATTGGGATTGGCCAAATTATTAACAGAGTCAAATTTCCAAGCACTGGGAATTAATTTGTTAGCCCCTGTAGAAGAAGTCGTTGGAGAAATAGGTGATAATCAGCCAAAGCTAGCAATTAAATATAAATTTCTTTGCTTAGATTGGTACAAGGACATTGTTCATTATTTATGCTTTCTTTCTTGTCCTCCTTCAATAGATAGAACTAAATACAGAGCTTTGAAACTTAAGGCTCAACCCTATGTCATAATTGAAGCAAAGCTATATTGGAAAGATCCTGCTGGTGTGTTATTGTTATGTTTGACAGAGGAGGAAGTCCCAGAAGTAATCAAAAAATATCATGAATGCTTGTGCGGAGGTCACTACAGTTGCAAGGTAATTGCTCATAAAGTTTTCAAATCGGGTTTCTATTGGCCATCTGTTTTTGCTGATGTTTATAAAGCAGTCAGAAGTTGTCAAAAATGCCAGGTGTTTGCAGAAAAGAAAAAGTTAGCTCCTTTACCTCTTCTCCCTGTTTTTTTTGAAGAACCTTTCAGACAATGGGGATTGGATTTCATTGGAGAAATCAATCCACCATCCAGTGGACAATTTAAGTGGATCCGTACTGCTACAGATTATTTTACAAAGTGGGTGGAGGCAATCCCCACCAGGAAGGCAAATGATTTGGTTGTTATGAAGTTTCTAGAAGAAAATATCTTTAGCAGGTTTGGATGTCCAGTAAAGATTGTGACAGATAATGCCCAAGTTTTCAGTTCATTAAGGTTTATTAATTTTTGTCAGACTTACAATGTGATATTGTCTCATTCTACAACTTATCATCCACAGGGGAATGGATTGGCAGAATCTTCTAACAAAACATTGGTAAGAATTCTGAAGAAGACAATAAATGAAAACGAAAAGAACTGGGATTCCAAGCTAGTGTTTGCGCTATGGGCAACAAGGATGACCACTAGAAGATCCACTGGTAAGTCACCTTACAAGCTATTATATGGGACTCAGGCATTATTCCTCACCCAGTTGGTGAAACCTGTGATTTCCTTTCTTCAAGATGCCCAAGCAGAACCTAATGCCATGATTAGAAGAATGAATAATGTAATGGAGCTAAGTGAAAACAGAGAAAAAGTTCGGGATAATTTGCTTGCTTATCAGCAGAAAATGAAAACAATATTTGACAGGAAAGCAAAAGAGATCATGTTTCAGAAGGGAGACCTGGTATTGAGATGGGATACCCGAAGGGAGGACAAAGGGAAACACGGTAAATTTGATCCCTTTTGGTATGGTCCATTCAAAATCAATGAAGACAGGATGAATAACACTTTCATGCTGGAAAATCTTGAAGGAGAAGTACTAGATATGCCTGTGAATGGGCAATATCTAAAGCATTATTTCCGGCACTAAGGGACGGTTTCATCATCATTGTATATATCCGGTGTGATCACTGTACATTTTCCATCAAGCAATGTTTGACTCCATGCCCAAAGTGAAGGCACTAATCTGCAGGTTCTTAGTGTTTCATGGTAAAAACACTATCCCCAGGTGGAGCCAGATGTTGTCGATCATCTGCATATCCTTTTCTATTTTGTCTTAAAAATTAGAAAAATAAATTTTTTTGAAATTTCGAAAATGCATATGATATAGTATAATGTTTTATGCTGTATTATAAAAAAAGAAGAAGAAGGAGAAGTATCCTTACAACCTCGATGCAAATTGAGTTTATCATTAAACTTGATTTGAATGTACGTTTGGGTTTCATGCTTAAATTTCAAGCAACTTCCCGAGCGGAAGTAGTGATCGTCGAAGAATGTTTTCGGATGAGCAAATACAGGGGCGCAAAAAGCTCGCACGTTATTTTATCCGACACCCCTGCAGTTGACTTGTTGACTATGAAGCAAATGAAGATCGACGACCTAGATTCTTTGCGGGGGGCATAGGTCGAGGTTCTCCGCCGTACTCGAGGACCCCCCGCGGTGACGTCATCAAGTGAGCTGGAAGAACATCTGTCATCCTCTTTCAACGAATTTTTACACGTCGTTTCGACATTTATTACGGGTTTTGCAGCTGTTAAATTATTCTTTTGTCTTATTCTCGTTCACTTGTAATTGTTTTCTCCCTTCTTGCCACCTTTTCGTTGATTCACTTCCCCTGAATTGTTTCCATTGTCTGTCAGCCATGGCAAAACGAGTCTCTCAAGCTGGTTCATCAAGCCTCATTTCTCTTCTGGACAGTGAAAAAGATGTCCAAGATACCATGTCATCTGTCAATCATCCCTTATTGTATCACCAAGTGACCCTAAACGCCGAGAAATCCCCAGTGTTTTCAGCCATGAAGAATTCTGGTGTCTTGTCCGCCTGTATCCCAAAAGCCCACTTTTTCCCGAGTTCATCTCTATGGTCGTCACTGAACAAAATTCTGCAAGTGTTTCAATGAACTCGCAGGGAGAAAACGTTCTGCAGGTATCGACGCAATTAATTTGCCAAGCATTGTGCTTTCCCAAAAATGAGTCACCACTGCAATTCTCAGAAGATTCGTTGGCTCGTTATTTTGAGGACCTTTCAAATGAATAATTCGGTCAATCTATGTCATAATTGAGGTCAAATTCAAAGGAAGCTCAATTAGAAGGAGAAGAATTTAGTTTGGAAGTGTTCGATGCTGAGTATAGGCCGATTCTGAGTTGCATTGCAGAGATTTTAGGCAAAGACAATGACCATACAGTTGATAAATCAGTATTGGGAATGTACGCGCTCATGATGAAACCAGGGGTTGTTCTCGACATTCCATCTTTCTGGTAGGAGATTGTAAATTCTCAGTTGATGACCTTTCCTCTTACAGGTTTCTTTAAATTCCCGTCATTGATTGTGTATTTATTTTTATATCAAAATGTCAAAGAATTTATGAGTTTGGGGTTGAATATAGTTGATGTTAACAAGCAAAAGAAATCAGTTTTATTTTGGACAGACATGACTAGAAAAGAAGGAAATGAAGCAGGGTTATTTGAGTTTGCTAGTCATTATATGTCTATTGCTTATAGAATTTTGAATGGAGTTCCTCCTCTATGTTTTTTACCAAAAGCCCGGGAGTTCCTACAGCTAGGACCAAGTTGCAAATTCGGAGATTGGTTTGTGTTTGAAGAGTATTCAGAGATAAGGTTGTATGGAGCTAGCATCGAGCCCTATAGGCTCCCAACTTTTGTACCCATGTGGCTTTTCGCCTTGGAATTAATAAGACAGAGCCTTAATGTGGATCAGGTACACTTTCTTCCCATGAAGAAAGGTTTTATGTTTAAATTGCCTATGAGTGTGGGACCTTTCGTGGTTAATATGAGGCAAACTTTTGATGAAGTTTCTAAAATGTTGGAAAAGACAGATTTGCTACTAGGAGAAAAATGGTCTTATGATCCGCATGAAAGAGTTATAATAACCGTAATGGATATTTTGCATTTACCGCAAAGGCATCGATCGTGAGAAATCCTGCAAACCCAGGCGAAATAAACGCATCAAAAATGAGCATTCAAACGCCTGTTATTACTGAAAAGGCAAACAAAAGGGGTAGGGAAGATGTTGTTGAAGTAGATGATGAAGAGCCCAGGGAAGAAAAGAGAACCAAATTGGCTGAGGATCATTCTTCCAACTCGCCTAGTTTTACCTTTCATATCAATGAAGAACAAAATGTCCCTTCTTCTCCTAGAGGACATGAAATTTATTCAGAGAAGATGCCTTCAGTCAAACAAATATTTACATAGATTGAAGAAAGAAATTAGAGGATAAAAGCTAATGTAGAAGCTCAGGCAGAGCATCACGTAGCTGCTGATCAGACCAGGTTATTGACTATAATGGACCTCGAAAAGGATCAATTTAGGATGGCTCTGACACATCCAACCGGGATGTCCCTTGGATCTTCGAGTAGTTTTAATGAGGTAAACATAATTATGGATGTTAAAAAGATCCCACTGTGGGATAAAATGAATCTTCATATGCAGACTGGGCAGTTAATTGTAAATGATTTAACCAAGACTAATGCCACAGCAATTAAGGCTGAGAACATGCTTGCAAAAGTTATTAAATAGATCTAGATGGAGAAGGCTAATTCAAGGGCTTTGTCAACTCAAAATGAAGAATTGAATAAGATCATTATGAAAATAGGTGTAGATCCCAATGATAAAGCTGCAGTTCAAAAGCTCATGAAAAGTGCAGAAATGGAAATATCCTCATTAAGGAAAAATCTAAAATTACCAGCTACAGAGCACTCAATGGCTGCAGAAGTAGCTGAAGTGGAGAAAGAAAAAGAAGAGCTACGTCTGCAGTTGTTGCGGAAAGATGAAGAGTTGTCCAAAGTGAAGCAGACAGCTATTTCATTACAGAACCGTATTGAAAATCACACTTGCACTTTTGTTTTTCCCCGCAGGGTAAATGCTAATTCTCGATCCCCAAAAATGTATTGTACAACTTCAAATCAGAGATAAAGATGTAGAAGGAGATCTTAAGCGCCAATCAGAGTTAGAAACAGCCACCAAGGTCATACAGGCATTAGAAAATGAAGCGAAGGTGAATAAGAAAAGATTTCAAAATGCTGAGGTTGAGATTAAGGATCTTAAAGAGAAGTTAAAAGGTAATATTTCCCTTATAAACGCTAAAAACATCATTTGGGGTGAGATTATTTCAGAGATGAAGTCAAATTGGAATTCCCTGAATATAGTTGCTAAAGAGAAAAGCCTCATCTTTGAACATGAAGAGGAAATATTATCTGAAAAGCAGACGACCATTAAAAGAGCAAATTGGTCTAGGAAATTTATAAATTTTATCAACTCCAAATCAGACGAAGAATTAGAAGATATTGGAATACAGGACAAATATTTTTATGCAGAAGAAGTCAATAAGATGATAATTAAGAATGAGCTTCGGAAGGTTGCAGAGAAAAGGTTACTGGGAATCAAGGAAGCAGTAAAGAAGTTTGATATATCATTTGACAAATTGACTAGAACAAGTTTACCCTCATGCTGGACTGAGAAAGGAAATATCATGTTATGGAATTTTTATGAAGATCAGTTAACATTAGAAAAAAGCAAGGCAGATAATAGGCACGAAAAGACACAGATCTTAAAGGGAGAAACTGTGTCTAACTTATTGCATAGGCATTTTAATTTACTATGAATGGTGAAGACTCTCTTTACAGGGAAACCTACACATAGTCAAATTGTGGCGTTCAGGATAGAATATCAAAGTTTTAAAAATTCCCCGACAACTCAAAATGAGCTATGGAAGAAGTGCAAGAAATTTTCAGTGGACTCAACCAAAGAGAAACCAAAAGTAGCCGTTGATTCAACAACCGCTTCAGGAGTAGCTGTTCTCATAGACTAGAAATTTTCAAATTTTCATTTTGTTATTCCTCAAAATTATGTAAATGTAATAGGACTTTTTCGAGGCATGTGCCTCCGTAACAGTTAGTAGTTTAAGCAGTTAGAGTTAGTTAGAGCAGTTAGAATCAGTTTCATTACTGGAAACTGTCTTGTGATACTGTATTTAAAGACAATTTCAAGAAAGATGAAGGTTCCGAGTTTTGAACCTTGAAGCCAAATTTTGTACTGGAGAATACTGAATCAATGAAAAGTTTTGCATGTTTCTATCATTCTGCCTATGCTGAATAGTTTCCCAGTTTTCATTATGTTTTCATGTCTTTGAATAAAATAGAGTAATTTGAGCTGTAGGTCTCTGGATACATGTGTATTTAAGAGTTAAATAAACCTTAATGGGCGCTCCTATATTTTAACTTTATCATTGCTTACTTCTTCAGGGTTTTATAATGATAGATTTTGTTTCGAACAGCATATCAAATTAGAATTCTTTTCTTTCTTGTTTCTTCCGTTCATTCACTTCAGCATAAAAAGAATATGGCATTGCAGAACATGCATGGGTTTAATATTTGAAGATTATAATTAATGTTTAAAGGTTTATAAAACAGAGATAGTTATTACATTTGTTTGTGACATAATTTACTAATGTCTTGAGCACAAATTCCTTTACACAACAAGGAATTGTTTCTTGAGGTACAACAACCTCCACATAGATTCTCATGATATTCGTTTACAACTTCCATTGATTCACCTTCTGTCAAACACAACAACAAAATTCCAGCAGGATCCTTCCAATATAACTTAGCATCAATTATGACATATGGCTGGGATTTGAGCTTAATATCTCTGTACTTTGTTCTGTTTAGTGAGGTTGGACAAGAGAAAAAATATAAGTAATGAACAATATTATTATACCAATCAAAGCACAAGAATTTGTATTTTTTTGTTGCCTTTATACTTCTCTGACTCCTTTCATCAATAACTTCATCTAAGGGTGCCAGCAAATTAATCCCCAAAGCTTGAAAATTTGACTCTGTCAACAATTTTTCCAAACCCTGACCTTTGACCAATTTGGTAGGCCTGATATCTAAGTCATACTCTTGGATTTTAGCTATCCACTTTCCTATTTTACCTTCCACATCACTTTGAACTAACACATCTTTCACAACAGAGTTAGGAACATAAGCAACTATCTGACACTGCAGCACATAAGTCTTGAATGCTTTTAATGCTTTAACTAAATCATACACGTGTTTTTCCAAAATGTTATATTTAAGTTCAACATCTCTAAAAACTTTACTGAAAAATGCCACAGGTTGTTCTTTACCATCTTCATTCTTCTGTAACAGCACAACAACAATGGTAGTAGGTGATGCAAATGAAAATATTTGAAAATCGTTTTGATAGTCTGGACTGATTAGTACAGGAGATTCCTGAAGGGCTTCTTTAATCCTAGCAAAGGGTTCTCTAACATCCTTATACCCCTTTACTTTTGCATTATTCTTCAGCATATCTGTTATGTTTCTGACAATTTCAACATAGTTTGGGACAAATCTTCTTAAGAAATTTGTTTTTCCCAGAAACCTCTGAATATCCTTTTTACCCTTGGGAAAGGGAATTGTCTGAATAACTTCTACCCTTACTGGATCAATTTTTACTCCCTGATTTAAAACTATATGTCCTAACAACTTTCCTTCCTCCAAAGATTTCTTGGGATTCAATGACAGCCCAAATTTTTTGCATTTCAAGAAAGCCTTTTGTAAATGCTCCAAGTGTTCATCATCTGAACTTGAAAAAATGGTCACATCATCCAAATATCTAACTACAAACTTATCACCCACAAATGCTATGTCCATTTCCTTTTGAAAAGTGGTACCTGTGTTCATCAAGCCAAATGGCATTCTTGCATACATAAACGTTCCCCAGGGTGTGGTGAAAGTTGTTTTCCTCTGATCTTCTTTTTCAACCGCTACTTGATTGTACCTGGAGAAACCATCAACCATAGATAATCTATATGCTCCTGTCACTTTCTGTAAAACATAATCCATATTAGGCAAAGGATAATTGTCTTTAAGTGATGCCCTGTTTAAATTCCTAAAGTCAACACATAACCTTATTTCTTCATTCTTTTTCCTCACAGGAACTAGGTTAGAAACCTAGTCTGAATATCTGAGTGGAACTATAATTTTTTCTTGCAGCAATTTCTTCACTTCTTTTTCAATTGGAGCAAGGAGTAATGGATTGATCTGTCTAAGTTTCTGTCTGTGAGGCTTGATCCCATCTTTCAATGGTATCTTGTGCTGAATGATATCCAGGTCATATGTTTTCAAATCCTCGTAGGACCATGCAAACACATCCATATATTTTTTAAAAAGGTCAATGTACCTTTCTTTATAATTATTAGGGACACCCTTGAATAACTTGACAACCTTGGGCTCCTGTTGAGTTCCCAGATTAAAATCTTCCATCTCACCCTCTTGAGGTACCTTCTTTGGATCCAATGCTACATCATTTGAATCAAACAATCTTTCAAGAGGAACTAATCCTCTGGGAAATATATTATCTTTCAACTGGATTATTTTCTGATCACCTATTGATTGCTTAAGATTTTTCAAGTCTTCATTTTGATAAACCTGTTCACTTTCTTGGTCTATTTCAATATCTTCAAAATTTTCAATCATTGTCAGAAAATGATTTATCTACTCATTATCTTCAAAAACCTTCCAGTGCTTAGCATTGTCAGGAATAGAGGGTCTGTGCCTCAGTTCAATTTCATACCTCAATTTCGGATTTATAGGTGGCTTGAAAGTGCTAGCTGCAACTGCCAGTGAATCTGCCATTCTGTTTTCTTCTCTTGGAATGAATTGAAGATTCAAAGCTTCAAAATAATTCTCAATCAAGTCCCATACTTCGTTCCTATATGATCTTAGCTTTGGATGTTTGGTTTGACAAAGGTTTTTAATCTGTCTTATAATCAGCTCAGAATCACCAAAAATGAAAATACATTGGATTCCCATTTGTTTAGCAGTTTGAAGTCTCAAAATTAATGCCTCATACTCAGCTACATTATTTGTTGATTCACATTCAAGCTTAAAAGAAAAAGTTAACATATTACTTTCTGGAGATATCAGCAAAAATCCAGCTCCTGTGCCATCCTTTGAATAGGCACCATCAAAATAACACTTCCAAATTTTGTTTGAACACAACTCATTATGTACAATTGTTGAAGGGAGTTGCTTCTCTGAGTCTTCAACGAATTTTGCATCTTCATTCAACATAAAACAGGAAAGATCTTCTTTTTCTTGACCATAAATATGGGAATTTCCTACATCTTTCTTTCTGGTAGTTTTAACAAATCTTGTTTCTTTAGATAACCTTCTTTCTTCCCCATTGAAGATAGGAATAATAACATATGTGAAGTCCAGTTTTAAAACTCCTCCAAGCTTCGCTCCCCAAGATCTGGACAAAAGCATACCAAACCTAGCTGGAATATTTGCGACCACTACGTCCATCATGATACTTTTGGCTGGAATTTGGGCCAAGGATACCACCATGTCTTTGATAAGCCCAACATACTTCACCTTTTTTGAATCAAATGAATATAGGTCTCTATAGGGTTTAGTATTTTGTAAATTCAATTCTTTCATTACAAATAATGGCATGAGATTATGTGAAGCACCTGAGTCTAACATACAATTATGAAGAATGAAATCATGAAGAAGTAGTGATATATAAAATGGGGGAATAGAAGAGTCTACCTCCTCCACATGTGGGCCAAAAGTGACCACTGGCTTTTCTTCTTGCAAATTCACAGTATCACCAATGTCATCAGACTGAGAAAGATTAATGAATTCTGCAATTTCCTTCTTGTAACCTGGTGTCTTAGCTAGCTCAAGAAGGGGTACTTGGAATTTGACTTTTTCTAGCTCTTTCGATAAACTGAAAGCTTGATTTTGTTTGACAATTTTCTTGGGTTCTTCTTGATTTCTGCAAAGATTAGGAATCTGTTCAGGCACATTAACGACCTTCTCCAAATTACTAGTATCAATAGACTTGTTTCGGGAAGTCTCAGCCTGCTATATTTCTGTTCCACTTATTGGATTCATAGGATGTTTCCCCTTATCTGATTTTTTTATTGAGTTCTTTGATTGTGGAGTCGCCATTGGAGAAGGTACCGACTCTTGCTATTGTTCTTCATCATCCCACGTCCTTGATCTCTTTCTTGATCTTAAATCATATTTCTTATGTAACTCTGCTTGCATAAAGTTTGTAAATTGCCTACAATAATCATCCATCTCTTCTTGGTCAAAGGACACCTCAGCTTCAGTATATTCTTCTTAACATTCTTCCTTTTCCTCATCTTCTTTCATGTATATGGCAGATATATGATTTTTGACTTCCCTTTGATCATCTTCAACAGACTGTGAAGGTGCTGCTTCTATATACAGTGGTGCCTGAACTTGGTCTTGATCTTTTCTTTCCCCCAGCAAGATTTGCAGGGGCTGCCTTCTAAATTGAGGATTGAAAACTCCTCTTTTTTGTTGTGCAGGCCTTTGGAAGTTTTTATTCTCTATCTCCATCTTTACTAACTTATTCGACAAATTCTTGATGACCTTTGTAATGTCATCAATCCTCTGATCCTGTGGTGATTCTTCTTTGGCCTTGCCTTTCTCTTGAACTGACTGCTTTTCTTGCGTTTTCCTAGCAGCAGTCATGTTAGCTTCAATTTCCAAAGCATCAGTTTGGATTTGTTCAAGAGTAGGAGATCTCCTTTCTCTTAAAGTGAAACTAAAGTCTGAACCAAAGGCTCCAGCAAAAACTACCCTTGCTCCAACAGGAGGGGGTTTCATTTCTATGGGTAAACTATTATACAATTTATTGAATCTTTCAATAAAATAAGTCATGTTTTCATCAGACTTTTTTTTATAGCATTAAACTCCATCAATGAGTAACCATGATCTCTTTTTTCGCCCCATATTCAGTAGAACTGTGTCTCTAATTCCTCCCAATTATTAATTGAGGCATTTGGAAAAATTTTAAACCATTTTCTTGCCTCTCCATTTAGAGACTACACAAAAAGTCTCATCACTACATCCAAGTGTTCTACATTTAGATTTTCAACAAAAGTGCAAAACAATGGCAAGTGTTATTCTGCAGTCACTTCATATTCACCGGTAAAATGAGGAAATAACTTGAGGTATTCTTGGGGCATGGCATTCATAGGTTGTGGAATATTTAATGGTGCATACCTGTTCATTAAGAAAGCAGGGGCCGCCATGTTTACGCCTTGGTTAACCGCACCTTGAGTAGGTGGGGTTATTGAACCAGTTGTGAAAGTGAATGAAGGGGGTGAAACAACTGATATGAGAAGGGGTTGATGAATGACGGCAGAAGAACCATCAAATGTATTTGGTTGAGCTTGAGTGAAGGTAAATGAAACAGACTCAAAGGATTGTTCTTCTAACCTTGGTTCTTAAAAATGGATGGGTGAAGAAAATTATTCTTGTTATGAGAAAGTGAGTTTCCGGGAAATATCCTTAGTTGAAGGGTTATGTGAATTGCTGCCAGGTGCAGGCAGTGTAGGATCAAGTGTGGAAGGAGTTTTTGGTTTCTGAGCCTTTTTAGAAACCAAATTTTCAGGATCTGATAGAATAGGAACTTTCTGTTGCGAGGTATCTAACCTCGTATGAGGTCTTTTATATGCCAGAATTATGGAATTAAAACACAACTTGATATTTCCTTCTCTTTGAACAACTAGAGGAAATATAACAAAAACCCAGGGAATGAACTTCACTTCTTCGTCCCCAGCAACAGCGCCAAAAAATTTATCTTAAGAAACAATACCTTGGCCGTGATAAAGAATCAGTGCTCAAGAAATTTATATATATATGTTACAAAAATATTATATCAAATGGTCTTTGCTTAATCACCTTCAGAAATTAATTATTAAAACCCTCAAGAATCTGATGCAATAAATGCTTCACAATGCCATTATCTGCTGATATTAATTGGAGTGATAAGAAGAACATGAAGGAAGCTCAAACTGATATGCTGATATACAGGATTTATCACTTTAAACTTCAGAAGAATTTTATAAAAGTGGAATTGTTAAAATGAAGGAGCGGCCATTAAGGATATCTTTTATTCACGTATGTAAAAAGAGACCTACAACTACATTACTTCAGTTTATTTATAGAAGGAAAAACACAGAATGGAAATTGGGAAACATATCAATAGCAATAGATGCATTACAAGGAAAAGACCCTCTAGTGGAGGTTATAAAGGAGGTTTTTAGTGTTATAAAATTGGCCAAAATTGTCAAAAAAACATTTGCTACAACATCCATTTATGGTTACAGAGGTTTTGGTGGGGATTTTAACGGAAATTCAACACAACTAAAAAAAAATGGGCGGCCAGAGGTTACTACAGATGTTTTTTCATTGGTGCACTACTTTGGATTTAACGCACCGGTGCGTACATGTAGACGGGGCCCCGGGGCGGTCTCAGTCGAACGCACCAGGTCATTTAGGTGTAAAACCACACCGGGCGTAGTGTTGGTCATACAACGCACAGGGTGGTTCTAATTGGTCTTGGGATTTGTGCGGTGCCCATAGGTCGTATCAACGCACCGGTGCATATACTTATATAAACGCACTAGTGCACCGTATCACATAAATGCACTGAGATTTATAATTGGTATTGGTATTCGTGCGGTGCCCATTGATTGTAAAAATGCACCGGTGCGTATAGATACATAAACGCCCCGGTGCGCAGTATCACACAAACGCACCGATATTTATAACTGGTATCGGTATTTGTGCAGTGCCCATAGATCGTACAACGACACCGGTGCTTATAGACACATAAACGCACCGGTGTATCGTTACTGACACTTACCGGCTTTCATTTTATTTTCTTTAGAAACATCGACCTGTGACAGTCCAATTATTGTGACTGTTTTAAATTCATTATTCATCAAAATTCGACACATCTTATAACAATATTCATATTCATTACATTTTTATTAATGCATTTGAATGTGATGTTTGGATTAATTTGTTATATCATATCTTAATTATTGTGGTTTTTTAAAATTCATTATTTATCAAAAGTTGACACATATATATATTATAACAATATTTATATGAATTAAATTTTTATTAGTGCATTTGAGAATGACACTGGAGAACGCAATAGCGCGACAATGGAGAACGCAATACAATAAATTAAAACATATTTTATGATTATATATGAATAAGACAATCTTTATCATACAAAATGGGACAATTATTGGTATCCATTTGTCTTTCAATTTGGACACTATGTCCATTACATTAAACAAAATGTCTAATTTCATAGACATATTTCAAAAAATAAAACGCCTTGCTTTGATATCCAAATATAGTGATCATCATTCTTCGCTTGAACTGCTGTCACTGCTAGAGCTACTTCCATGATTTGGGTTATTTTCAGGAATGTGTTGTTCACGGCGTTGATTGTTTTCTTCTTCTTCACCTTCCATCTACAAACATAAAAATAAATTGAAATGAGTGTATATACATTGGTGAGAATAATGAAAATTGCAATATTAAATAATATACATCAATGTAAATCGAAAAGAAAAATGACATACCATATCAACAATTGACTCATAAACTATACACATTCTTTCAAAACCATGTACCATGACATCTTTCAAAATTTCATTTATTGGCGCAGTTCCATACTTTGATTCCTGCAAGTTTATACCCCATAAAAAAACATATATTTAAGATAAAAGATGTTTTTGTTCTATTAATTATAGACAGAGCTAAGTAAAACAAGATCGATAGATGGTTACAAATTCTACAATTAATTTCTGATATGCCAACATATACTCACAACCCATATTTAACCTAATTTCAATCATTTCGTCTGATGGTTCTTCTTTGTATGTTAGCCCCTGTTTGAAGACATTCAATGATGATTTTTGTAAAACAACTTAAAAAATACAAAAATGAAATCTAGTTAAGTTGTTATAAGGAAGTAACAATTACTCACAAACTTAGAGATCAACCATTTTCTTCTTTGTCGTCATGTTTTATGTGCTGAATGGGTTCCATTTTCTTTTCTTTTCTGCAAGAAAATTCTTGAAAATTAATATCTAATGTTAAATTGTTTATTTATTGTACTTAATGATCGAAAAATTCAATGATTACATATTACATTTGAAGAACATTGTTGGTGCGATGGCTCCTCCTGCGATGCAATTTTGTCCATTTCTTTGACCATCTCCTTGTACACCTTTTTGGACATTCCTACTGGCATATTTCTGATATCATCTCGTTCATCTTTTGAGATTTTCATAATCTTCCTGAAAATGTAACATGACAATAAAATATTTAATTTTTATTTTGATATATGAAAAATAAATATAACAAAAGTGATATTTATAAATAATTCTAGACAAACATTTAAATGAATATTACTTTTTCATTCTTTCTTTCTTGTAGTTGTACGTTTTTTTTATTAAAATTTTGACATGTCCCATTGACCAATTCTCTGGAAACTCTTCTTGTAGTTTCGATAAAATTTGGTTCTTGGAATCATTGGATTGATTTTTGTATTGTAAGTGGAAATAAAGTCTATACATTTGTTCCATTAGATCTCTCAAATTTTTGTAAAAGTTCCCCCCCCCTTCGTTAACTTCCAGCACCACTCCAGATGAGCTAAGGAGAAATTCATTTTTATTTGCATGTTCTATTTTTTTCTTTTCTTAGAACAACATTCATTTTCTGAGTTGGTGGTCCCTGTAGAATATTAAATAGATGTGAATTACTAGACTGTTTGACACATGTTATCTAATAATTTTAAGTATATTATTAATGATAATTAAAAAAAGAAACTCATATTGGATCAATAGTATTTTTTCATTCACCTATTTCATCATTTTGTAATTTTTCCATTAAGATTTTACACTATTTTGGTCCTAGAACATAAATAATCATATCGAGCTTCGTCATTTTGTGGCTTTGCATGATACACAGTAAACAATACATATTAGTTAAACCTACATATAGTTCAAAATTAATATTTTTTATAAAAAAATTACAAAGAACTTGTTTTTTTTGTTTTTCTTGATGTGTTATCAGTATTTTTGTTACTTGATCTCTTGTCAATCATTTCTTTATCAATCTGAAACCTGTACCATATCATTCATTAATATATTTATAAATAAATTCTCAACTTTTCAGGTACAAAATAAATCTCAAGACACTGGTGCGCCTTTCATAAGGTACGCACCGCGACTGGTGCGTGGGGATATTAAAAACACACCACAAAACAGTATAATAGACCGTACGGTGCGTTGGGTATTATAAACACACCGCAAAAAAAATGTAATGGACCGTACGGTGCGTGGGGTATTATAAACGTACTGCAAAAATAGTGTAATAGACCGTACGGTGCTATTCTCATAAAATGGAGCACCGATGCCCTATTTCAGATATGGCGCACTGATTTAGAAAATTTGTTTTCAATTTTTTTATTACACAGTACTTGAGCGGTCCGCTGTATAATATATTGCACCGATGTGCTAGGGTATGCAGGGCGCATCGATAAAGAAAAATCCATTTTCCAAAAATTCACACAATAGCCGAATGGATTGGGATCCGACTATGCGAGCCGTCTCGTGGGTTGGATGTCAATCTAAAATGAAAAACCCTAATTCTGAAATCACAGAAACAGGGAGAAGAAAGGGCAAAAAAAAGAAAGAAAGAAGGGTTTAGGGTATAAATGAATAAAACTGTAGAAAAAGTAAAAAAAAATAATCAAATTTAATCACGAGATAGTTTGAAATTCTATGATGCAGGGTTTGAATCACTAGAGGTTTGGTTTCTGATTGTCTGAATGCTTCTGTTCGAACGTATTTCGCTGCTCCACAGTGCTCTCGTGCTCTCTTGTTTCAGGTTTGTCTCCTACAAATATCTGGCTGAAAATATTAGCAAAAATAGTGAAATAATGAGTATTTAAATATTTCTTTTATGAAATTAGATTTTCGAAAATATTTTGCAGCGCATTTTTCAAATTGCCGTTTTTTTTTTTTTTTTCACTTAAAGAAAATAGAGTTGCGTTTTTTTTATTTGCATTTATTCATGACCGGTGCGGAAGAGTTGTGAAACACTGGTGCGTCCGAGTAATACGACGCACTGGTGCATGTTATGATGATAAGCACACCAGACTGTATAATGTTCTTTTTTTTGTATGTAAGATCATAATAAAATAATGATAATTCTAAAGTACATGAATTTATTTTCATTATTTTCTAAACTTTATTATGTTACAAAAATTCATATTATTTTAGATTTGTTATTTTACAATTATTTGCAAATTTACAAATTTAAATATTTCAATAAAATCATTGCACATTAATACAATTAAAATTTTCACATTAATAGAATTAAAATTCTACAAATATTTTACATACAATTACAGTTAAAATTAGAATTAGAATTACAATTTTATATTAATTTCACATACAATTAAAATTAGAATTAGAATGACAATTTTAATTTTACATACAATTACATTTACATAGAATTACATTTACAATTTTACATAGAATTACAATTACAATTACAATTACAATTTTACAAATATTTTACATACAATTACAATTAAAATTACAATTACAAATACAATTACAATGTTAGAATTTTACATACAATTAGAATTAGAATTACAATTTTACAATTTTTCATATATACAATTACAATCATTTCACAATAAATTAAATATTACAATTACAATTAAAATTTTACATTAAATATTTTACATACAATTACAGTGAAAATTGCAATTACAAATACAAATACAATTTTACAATTTTACATACAATTAAAATTTAAATTTAAATTACAATCACGACATAATATTTTATAAATATCATGGTCATTTAATATTAAATTAATCAATAAACATCATCATGATCATTTAATATTAAATTAATCAATAAACATCATCATGATCATGATAATCATCGTACAAACATCATATTCGACTAAAAAACACATTCAAACATCAAATTAACATTATATATTAACATCATCACAACACAAACATCAAATATACATCTCATGTCAAATAACTCATGCGATCACATATACACATCTATCTGCAAGTTGAACATTAAATGAACATATCTAACATGACCTAACAATATGCACATCATGATGATCACCAACATGTAAATTAAGTGCCACTGCAACATGAACTTAAAATACATGGACCATATATAATATATAACTGAATAATGTTAAAAATATACAACTATAATATAAATGTCATGGATCAGCTAGTGGTAGTACAACATCAATAACAGTACAAGTGGAGGCCTGTTCAGTAAATGGTGCAGCCTTGATGGTCGATGGTTGAGCCTGCTCATGATCATGACTAGTATTGACAGATGCATCGGCTGGTGTTAGTACAACATCAATATAAGCAGCAGTAGTGGAGGCATGCTCAGTGAATAGTGCAACCTCGACGATTGATGGTCCAGCTTGCTCATGATCATACTAGTATTGATGAATGCAGCAGGCTGCTAACTAGACGTGGCCGATGGTCTAGCCTCATCTCCATGATGACTGCTAAATGCTGCTAGTGGAGCCTCATGCTCATCAGGGGTGGCGCGAGGTGGACGATCATGAGATGAGTTGCTGCTCGCGAACTGTCCATCACGTGTCGTGGCTCGACTACGCCTATAACGTGCAACAGTCCTCCTCAGTCACGTAACAACTGTCGTAGCTCCTACGACATCTCGCATCAGGTTGTACATGTCATGCGGCATGCCTCTCCACATCCGTAATAGCCTATTATTGGCTTGTATGTCTCTGTAATGAGCAGGCCTGATGCTCGCCTCAACAATCAATGCATTGAGTTGGTTGCTCAACTCCATCCTATATCTAGTCTCAGGTTGATCGTGCCTAGCAAAAGGTGGTACTGGTGCACCAGTAGGAGCATGTCTCTCTGCACCGGCCTCATCTTGATCACGATCCTCAGCATCGGCCATGTTCTGATCATCATCAAGATCCACACTTAGATCATGTGGTGGTTCTGGCATCTCCACGCCATCAAAAGAGCCAACGTCTGCAAAATATATACAAGTACACAACAATAATTAGACAATTTCATTACACAATTTAATAAAAACAAGTTAAAGAACATGTTAGAATAAATATAAATAAAACAATAATATTACCTCTATCATCTAGCGGCTCATCATCTGTGAAGAGGATGTTGGAACACCCTCGCCAATCTAATCCAGCATAAGGACATGGGACCATAATGAAGGGATGCAGCTTGTAAAACCAGCTAGTAAGTCTAGTGCATCATGCGATATCCTGGCTGGAAACATAATGTCTTCCCTCTTGGGCATCATCTGCCCCCACCTGTGCATCCGGGCCTCCAACATCGGCCTACGAGGCTGTCAAACAAAACTAGGCCTTATCTCTGGAAACTTCTCAAAAAATAAACAAAACAGCTCTGAAGCAAAAGGGAAGTTGACCCTCCCTTGTGCATGAGCACGACATCTATCTAAGGCCGTACAAAACTGCCGCAAAAAAATGGCAGAGCACCTGACAAGTCATGGCTCTTGTACTAAAGAATCAACATAATATAAAAGCAAGCAGCTAATGCGTTGCCTGTCACTGGTGTAGTGCGAAATGGTCGAAATGATAAGTGAGAGGCACTGCATGTCCTGTCTACCAAATGCACCTATACGTAATTGACCTCCAGGTACCTGAAACTCTGAAGGAGACAGTACATGTGCTCCAATGTATCTTTGGGAGTAAACTAACTAACTCCTTGCTACAAAACCAGTTGGCACCTCTAGGAATGAGGGAAAATCCACCCCTCTCCTCGATAGTCCTGTAATAAAATAAATATCCTCTTCAATGGGTATGTACCACTGGTCAAGACCAACGTGGAAAGCCTGTCAGTGGGCATTCCACCTACGGATAAGATATCTCAAAAGCACACTATGAGCCTTTAGGGAAGTAGTCTCCTCATAGAACTTGAGGAGGCATACCTGCCTAAGAATCCCCTGGGTATCTGCTGTAATAGGGGAGGGTATGCATCTCTCTCCCTCTCTCGGGCCTCCCATTGAAGAATAATGTCATACTATTCCCCCTGTTGTTGCTGTTGTTCCTCCTCTTCTGTTTGAATCATTGACATATTAAATACATTTTTTTATTAAAACATACATGTATTTAGGAATATACACACATATTTTTTTTTTGAAAAAAAAAACAGACCAGTCGGTGAGCCACAAAAACAGTCATGCACTGGTTCCGATGCAGCTTAAGTTTGTAGCACACCGGTGGCGGTGCCCCAAATGAAATACAACGCACCGGCCTCGGTGCAGCTGAATTTTTTTCAAGCACCGTTGACTATATCTGAGGTCAGAATAGTGGTGCGCTGACTGAAATATACGCCCCAGAGCGTATAGTTGTGTCAGCGCACCAACGTCCTGACAATTACATAGTCAACGGTGCGGTCTTTTACCCGACTGCACCGTTGACCATTTCGGAATGCTGAATGCGGTGCGTTGACAAACACATGGGTGGATAATTCCATCAACGCACCACACTACTATTCCCATGGTCAACGGTGCGCCTGGCTAAATGAGCGCACCACATTTTTTTTTTAATTTAAAATTATGCGGGGCGCCTTTCGGTACTGCCCCGGAAACGGTGCGGATACCGTTAGCATCGGTGGCGGTGCGGCCTGTAAATTTTAAAAGCAGCACCGCTATCCAGTGTGAGCCGAACGGCTCAGGCGCACTGTTCGACAATTTTTTTCTTTTCTTTTTTAATGGTTATTTCATTTTCTAATTCGCTAAAAAGCTTAATTATGGAAAAACTAGAAAAATACTTGTACATTTCGCCGTCGAGGAGGCATATTGGCTGTAAAGTTTGCAAAAGAAAATTTTCCCACTGCTTTTCAAAATGAAAGCTGGAGATTGGTGGCCAATGCAGAGCAGTAGTGCGTGCAATGGGTGCAATGAGAGCATCGATGTCAGGGTGGCTCAGAGAAGGGGAAATGGCACCAGTGCTTGAGAGCTTTGGAGCACTGAGAAAAGTGAAAAATGCTGTTTTTTGGCCGTAATTTTTTTTATTTAACCCTGTTCCGATGCACGGGGTTTTATAGGCGCACTGATATGCTTACTTACAACCACACTGGGCAGTGTCAGACTTGGTGCGTTGTTTATGATGCATCGGGGCGCTTCCCTAACATCACACCGGGATGTTTCAGTTTTGGCGTGATGTTTTGATGATGCACCGGGGCGGAATATCCGTAAAGCACCAGTGTGGAATAGTTGTAAAGCGCCGGTTTTTTGGCCTTAATTTTTTTTATTTAACGCTATTCTGGTGCGTGATTTTAATAGGCGCATCAATTCTTTTGGATAAGAATGCACTGGCACGTTTCTGTTTTGGCGCAGTGTTTTATGATGCATCGACGTGGAAGAGTTGTGAAGCACCGGTGTGTTACCGTAATAGGACACCCCAGACGGGTGTGTACGTCGAGCACGGTGTCCGGTGTGCCAATGTTTTGTGCACATCGATGCTTTCTATGGTAGAGCGCACCGGTAATTAAGAGCTCAGGAGCACTGGAAAAATGATAAATCCGGGTTTTTTGCCGTAATTTTTTTTTTTATTTAACCCTTTATCGGTGCGCATGATTTATAAGCGCACCGGTGCTGTTTCTTACGAACGCACTGGTCAGTTTGTGTTTTGGCTCGTTGTTTTATGATGCACCAGTGCAGTTTCTTTGTACTGCATCGGGCGGTTTCGGTTTTGGCAGGGTGTTTTATAATGCATCGGGGTGGAAGAGTTGTGAAGCACCAGTGCTATAGAATAATATGACGCATCGGGCGGGTGTGTATGGAGTGCACGGTGTCTGGTGTGCCAATGTTTTGTGCGCATCGGTGCTTTCAAGATTCAAGAGCACTGGTGCGACATTTAATGATAAGCGCACCGATTGGAAAACATCCGCAAAACTCTCCGCCTGCCAACCTCCTCTAGTAACCTCTGCTAGAAACAGATGTATGAGGTATTTTTCTGTGGGGTTCCTCAAAAACATCCGCTAAAGGGTATTTTCCTTGTAGTGATGCAATAATCTTGATCTTCATTCATTAATCATCAGAAAATTGAGTACAAAATTTGTAGTAGTCCAAAGGTCCAAAACTCAAAACCCTTTCATTTCTTCTATTTCTCTTTAAATACAATGTAAAGCAGTTTGTAACTGCTGAAATTACTCTTAACTACTCAAACTACTTGAAATTTCTTAAACTACTTATTACATATCATCAAAATATCTCATTACAATTGAACTCTCTTAATAAAGATAAAATAAAACTAAAACTCTAATCTATCTGCTGAATATGAATTAGCTCCGCTGCTGCTACATTTCCTTGATTATCTGACTTGTCCCTTTTAGAAGATGAGGGATCATTCAGTAGAACAACCATCCAAGGTCTGTATTTCTTCCACACTTCAATATTTGTCTTAGGTGAGTTGATCAGTTTGTGGTACTCCAACCTAAAGGCGGTGATCTCGTTGAATGTTGGTCGCTCTGTAAATAAGGTCTTCACCATCCATAATAACTGAAAATGCCTCTGAAGAAAGTTAATAACTATTTCTCCTTTCAGGATCTGAGTCTTCTCATGAGTGTTATCCACCTTACTTTTTTCCAATACCAATAATGGTTCATAGGAATCCCATGATAAAATACTGCCTTTAAGGTCCCAGCAAGATGGCAATCCTGCCCTGGCTTTTTTGTCATACAGATTATCAAATTTGTTCACTACTTCTTTAATCTCTGTCAACTTCTTTTCAGTGGTCTTCCTACAAGTATTTTTAACAATCAACTTGTTAATCTCTATCGCATATAGGATACTATCTTTAATATCATTTTCTTCTAACTCCTGATCAATCTTTGAATCAATAAAATCAATAAAATTATTTTCGCATATGGCTCTGTTAATAGTCTTCTGCTCATCTGCCATAATTTTCTCCTCAAAATCTCTGACAATGCTTTTATCTTCTGATACAATAGTCAAAGATCCCCAGGCTGCTTTCATTTCTCCAATGATTTCATTCCATATGATATCTTTAGCCTGTATCAAAGTTATATTTCCCTTCAATTTCTCTTTCAGACTCTTGATTTCAGCATTAGCTCTTTGACAATCTGTCCTGTACTTATCAATTTCTCCATCCTTGGCTTGCATTATTTTTGTTACTGTTTCCAGATCATTCTGTGCCTTTTTGAGATCTTTCTTTGCCATTTTCAGTTTAGTATTTAATTGAGATAACTGTGCTACTGGATCATCATTTCCAGATGGAAAAATGATGGTACAGGAATGGGAATCAATCTGGTTTTGCAGTTTCAGTACAGTTTCCTTCAACTTAGAAATTTCTTCTTTTTTCTGTAAGAACTGCTGAAGAAGGCTTTCTTTTTCACTTTCCACTTCTGCCACCTTTGTTGCCATCGAATGCTCCCCTGTAGGTAACTTCAACTTTTTCTTCAACACAGAAATCCCTGATTTTTCACTTTGTAGTAATTTCTGCACAACAGACCTATCATTTGGATCTACTCCAATCTTCACATTTATCTTCTTGAGTTCTTCATTTTGGGTTGTCAAAGCCCTTGAGTTGGCTTTCTCCAATTTCAATTGCTTGATCACCTTCCCTATCATATTCACTGCCTTAAGAGCCATTGCATTAGTTTTGGTCAAATCATTCACTATTAATTGACCTGTTTGCATGTGTAAATTGACTTTATCAAGCAATGGAATCTTCCTCACATCAACAGTTAAATTTACAGTATTGAAATTACTTGATGACCCTATAGTCATATCAGAAGGGTGGGAGAGAGCAATCTTAAACTGATCTTTTTCTAGATCCATGGCAGTCAACAATCTTGTCTGGTCTGGAGTTACTTGATATTTGGCCTATGCCTCTATGCTAGCCTTCATATTTTGATTTCTTTCAGAAATTTGAGCAAATAATTGTTTAATCAAAGGTATTTTCTCTTGAGCATCTCCATATCTTCTTAGTGAGGCTGGATCATTCTATTCATCTCCCAATTGAAGCAGAAAACCAGGCTGAGCACCTGCTATGTCTTCATTGAATTTTGTTCTCTTTTCAGCGCTTTCCTCCTCATCTTCAAAATCTATACTGCCTCTTTACTCCTCTTGCTTGATTTCTCACATATGATAGGAGTCTGTATATTAGAACCAACAGAACCTGCAAAACCCTTATTGGCTAGCTTCTCTATGTCAGGTCTACTTTCATGAACAAATGCTGAGTAACCATTTTCAACTCTCCTGTTTGAAATTACTTTATGAGGGTCATAAGCCCATTTGTTCCCTAACAACAAGTGCATGCCATCTAACATCCTATTAACCTCATTAGCTGCTTGTCTCATGTTGACTATAAATGGACCCATATACATAGGTAATTTAAACATGTGACCCTTTTCATAGGTACAAAATGTATTTGGTCAACATTCAAACTCTTCCTAATGAATTCTAAAGCAAATAATCTCATAGGAACAAATGTGGGAAGTCTATATGGTTATATCCCAGCCCCATAAAGTCTGATCTCTGAGTAATCTTCATAAACATACCAATCTCCAAATTTACAATTTGTACCCAACTGCAGAAATTCTTGGGCCTTTGGCAAAAAACATGGGGGAGAAACTCCATTCAAAATCTTGTAGGAAGTAGACATGAAATGATTTGCAAAATCAAACAACCCCTCCTCATTTTGTTCCTCTCTTACTACACCAGTCCAAAACACTACTCACTACCTCTTTTTATTTATATCTATGATGTTTAACCCCAAATGCAAGAATTCTTCCACATTTTGATATAAAAAGAGATAAATGATAAGAGAAGGGAACCTGAATGAACCAGTGAGTGATAAACTCATGAGTTGAGTATTTATGACATCCTGCTAGTAAGAAGGAATATCTAGCACTACTCCCGACTTCATCATCAATGCAAAAGTCTCAGAATTGATTTTTCAATTACGTTGTCGTCCTCCTTTCCCAGTATATTTAATATACACCTCATCACAGGGCAAAATTCTACATCAAAGACTTCTATGGAAAACTCTTTACTATCTGGTGCAAACCACTTCATGTCTAGCCTTAGGAAGAAGGTGAACTGGGTGAATTCTTGACCTGCAAGATTATCATAATGCATTGCCAATGATTCGTCAGTGAATTGAACATAAGACTCCGAATCTGGGTAACATAAGGCTTGACAAAATAACTCTTGACAAAATAACTGGGCCGAGACTTATAGCACATTCTCTCCTAGACAATTCATTACAAAATATTTACCAAGATACAAAACAGATACCAGCCAGTGCACAAACTTAGGAAAAAGATGAGTCCTAGGGATACATGTAGATAGTACACCTGACTTGACCATGGAAGAGAAAATAGGACATACTTTGTCATTCAGACAGACCTGCTGATAAAATGGGAGGTGTTCTAGAGAGCAAACAATATCTCGGATATCTCTCAGAGTGTCCATGAGAGGAATATGACTGGATGAGCCAGAAAGGGATGAACATTTAGCTATGATACGGCTCAGGGTGGCGAACAACGACAGGGTGGTGAACAAAAATAGGGTGGCGACAACAATGGAAGACACTGGTGCAATCAGGTTGATAAATACAGAGGAATAACATTTAACTTGTGAAAATAAAAACATATTTAAATAGATGGCGCGGGGTCTAGAAATTAAATGTTGATTTGACACACAAGAGACCGTTAAACAATATCATGACCTGGCAGAAACATGTCACCAACCAGCAGCTTACATCACTGTGGGAGGCCCTTGGGATACGAAGAGCTCATCGGGGCCTTACCCCCACAGTGAATCCAAACCATTGATCAAGATCGGTTGGTCAGTCAACGGGGTCAACTGCGGAGGCACCCTCCTTGTTAACCTGTGTGTTGAATGTGCCTGTGGGTTGCCGTCTTTTTCTTCTAACAAGAAAATCGTTGGATCCTGCTCACTTACTTGCTCGAACCTTAACCAAAGCATTAGGATCCACCTTCGCGTATTCTTCAAAGTGTTGAACTTTAAATTTACAAAAACATTACAATTTTAGTTGGAGTATGAGAAACCTATACTTTAACACATATTTCATATAATTTTCCATTTTTTGTATTTTCGAAAAATTAAAATAAAGGATATTGCAAATGAGCCACAACAACTAACATCGTGGTGTCGTGCGATGCTAATGACCATGCACCCCAAAGGCGTATGAATTGGGTCAACACAGGAAGGGGTCACTTTCATGCCAAATTAGGGTTTTCTCCCAAACCCTAGTATGGTCAATCATAAGCTAGAATGAGTCCCTGCCTTTTCGGGCTGAGTGACCCCACCAATTGGTGATGACTACTATGGATAACCTAGCTTCGAATCCATGGAGGAACAAGCCCCCAAACCCTAATGCAATCATGAGACAACGAGAAAAGGGAGAGCGGCGAGCATCATAGGAATGAGCACAACGACAGGGTTTGATAGGAATAGGTCATGGGGAGATGAAACGAACAAAACCCCAGTCGAAAACCTAAATGGATACGCGAGTTGAGGGGGACCTGAAATTTTGAATATACCCAAAATTTTGAGTGGTGTTGTAGTACTTACAATATTTCCTTATGGAGGATGGACAGGTGGTATGTTATGAGTCACGAAAATTAAATGATCATGCACAGAAATACTCGACACATTATCTTGAGCTAGCAGCAATCATTCATGCACTGAAGATGTGGACGCACTATCTTCTTGGAAGGCGGTTTGTATTGATGAGTGACCACATTGGATTGAGGTACTTGTTTGACTAGCTGAAACTAAATGTCAGGCAGGCTAGACGGTTGGGCACGATCATCAAGTTTGACTTCGAGATCAGGTACATCAAGGGAAAGGAGAACATGGTCGTAGATGCTCTTAGCAGGCGGGTACAGGTAAATCACTTAGAAGAAATGAGCTCCTATGGGATAGACTTACAGGATAGGACCTTGTAGGCAGGTCAACGAGATCACAGGTATATGGAGATTATGCAGAGGTTGCAGCAGAGTACATGTACAGGTACAGGCGTTGTTACAGGTACAAGTACATGTACAGGTATAGGTACACATGCACAGGATTTGTATTATCGTCTTACAATAGATGGCTTGGTCAGGTTTAGAGATAGGATATATGTATCAGAGAACAGTGAGCTAAAGAAGTTGATATTGCAGGAGTTTCATGCGAAACCATATTCGGGTCACCCAGGCTACCAGAAGACATTGACTGCAGTGAAGATATTCTATTATTGGCAGAATCTAAAGAAGGATGTGGCAGAGTTTGTAGCTAGATGTTTGGATTGTCAGATGGTTAAGGCAAAGTGTAAACATCTAGGTGGACTGCTACAACCGATTGAAATTCTAGAGTGGAAATGGGAGGTCATTTCCATGGAATTCATCACAGGTTTTCCTAATACAACTAGACAGCATGATTCCATCATGGTTGTTGTGGATAGGTTAAAAAAGGTTTCACATTTCATACCGATGAAGACTACATACTCAGCTAGCAATGTAACACAGGTGCTCATCAGGTACATAGTCAGATTGAATGGTGTTCCAAAGAATATTGTGTTAGACAGGGATGCAAAGTTCAATTCCAAGTTTTGGAAGGAGTTGTTTGCAGGTTTGGGCACCGAGTTGGCCTTCATCACAACTTATCATTTTCAGAGAGATGAACAGATTGAGAGGGTCAACAGGATATTATAGGATATATTGAGGATGTATGTTATGCACCAGTAATGCAAGTGAGAAGAATGTCTTCCACTGGTAGAGTTCACTTACAACAACAGGTATCAAGAGTCGTTAAAGATGAGTCTGTTTGAGGCTATGTATGGGCGGAGTTGCAACACTCTGTAATGTTCCTAATTTTTAACTCAATCTAAAGGGAACATTATAGTTGGCACATTTTTATTTTGTTTAATAAAATGGGTAAGGAGACCCCTTAACCCCTTGGTGATAGAGAAATAACACTCCTTATGAGTAAGGAGGATAAAGAAGCAGCTGAAATAAACACCTAATGGTGTGAACATGATGAGGATCACCTTGAGTTGGCCATCTTTGACCAAGTCAACAGCGCTGCCTTATAGGGGTGGCTTGCCTTAGAAGACAACACAGTTTTTGGAGGGAAAGCATTCAAAAGTGATTGGAAACCCTAATTTTGGGACCTATGGTGAGAGAGAGTTCATTTTATTTATAAAAGAGAAGATAGCAACTCATTTGGTTATGTTTTGATTCATAAATTTCGTGGTGAAGCCAAGACTTGCACATCCGGGTTGTTTAGTAGGATTGCAGTGCTCTTGAGCACTGGGGGTGTTCCCGGTCGGGAATTCCCCACCTCTTCCTCAAGGAAGGAGAGGATTTGAGTTGCATTTCCTCATTCTGACATTTGGCCAAGCTCACTCCTTCAGTTGCAGCGTTATTTCTGTAGTAGAGTAGTGCTGTGTTGCTGGGGCAGCAGCAGAGGAACTCTTAGAGCCTTTCTTGGCTTGTTTTTTCAGTGGAGGGATGATCTTTTCTTTGGAGGGGTAGCAGAGAAGACTCTTGGGCTATATTTAAGATCAGTGGCATCAGACCACACTCTCATCATCTCTCACAGTGCAGACCATGAGAGAAACTGCGTTATTTCATGGAGGCAGTGTTGAGGGAGATTCTTGTTCTCATCAGGAGGAGTGCTTTTGAGTAAAGGGGATCAACTTCTTTTCCTTGAGAGCATTATCAGAGGAGGGCATCATCATTTCAGATCAGCCATAGCCTCATACTCTTTTTTTCATTTGCAGTGACAGTTTATTTGTCACTTGTATATTATCCAGCATTTCTAGAAATCTCCCTGAGATTGGCTAGAAAGCCCATAGTTCAGCCCATTTTTCCATTTGTGGGAATTTATTTGTACTCCTTCAGCTACATTATCATTTTGTATGTATTCAGAAGTTGCATCTCTCATAGGGACTGCGCAGTTACTACTCTCCGGCATTTTGTACAGCAGCAACATCTCATGTATTACACTGCTTATTCATTGGAGGTTGGTTCTAAAAGCTTGAGGGCCTTGTTCCTCATGATATTTGTATATAATATTGCTGATATATTAATATAATGATGGCTGTAGTATTTACCCTCTCATGATACATTCATATTTGCAGAGTTTCAGATTGATTTTTTGCATATTGCTGTAGCTCACTTTTTGCGCTGATTTATGAGGTACCTAGGTTGGGGAGATCTGTTTAACCCACCTAGATTTATTTGTTTCAGCTCTCTTTCTGCATTTAGACTCCATATTATAAGTAAAAAGGGATCCCAACCCCGAGCAATGTTTTATTTGCATAGAATTCCTTATACAACGTTCCCATGGGAGGCAATGCAGAAATTCCTTGAAGGGAAATATTAGCTTTTAACAAGTTCTATTGGCAGAGTCTGCTAGTGGGCCAGGTAGCCTCTGGATCTCATCCTTCTTTGTGGAGGTGACAAATCCAGTAAATTCCCCTACAGTCAATCTCTGAAATAGTTCAGTGTTGATTGTTAATACGCCTGAAGCTGGAATTTGGAATATCTCAAGATATTCCCGATGGAGCAGCAAGTTCCTGATTTGGAACATTACACACTCCTATCAGTTGGAGTGATCTGGTTAACATGGTACTGATTGGGATAGAGATGTTGGTAGAAATGGAACAGGAAATGTAGGTGATCAAGAAGAAATTGAAGGCAGCATAGGATAGGCAGAAGAGTTATGCAGATAGGAACAATTTGTTCAAGGAGTTTCAGGTTGGGGATTAGGTGTACTTACACATCAAGCCCAATAAGAGCTCCTTGTGGATTGGATCGTGTCCCAACCTGGCACCATGATTTTGTGGACCCTTCAAGATCATTGAGAGGATCAAACCAAAGGCCTCTCGACTTGCACTTCCTTCCACAGTGAAAGTACATGATGTTTTTCACATATCTTTGCTTGAGAAGTATGTTAAAGATGTTGATCACGTGATTGACTGGTTTGTATTGCAGGTCGAACCCAATGGACAATTCTAGTTGTAGCCTCAATGTATGTTATAGGTCAATTTTGGTGCCATTCCCAATGACCTGGTTAACTGGACATAATCTCCAGAACCAATGAATAGGATCTATCATCCCCTATCATTTCAGTTGTTACATGCCATAAGACAAAGAACAAGACAAATCATCTATGACTTTCATTGTAAAGGTTTCCAAGGTATGAAGTTTATCTTATATCATATGAGAGCTCACCAACGCTGCCTCTCAAGGGACTAAGTGCATTACATATGTAGGTAACCCCACTCAAGGGTGCTTTGCAAAGCACTTCCCAACATTCATAGGTGCGTTGGTCACATTGGGAGTGAAATTCTCATTGTTTTGGAATATCCACTTGGCCAGTGCCTTCTAGAAGAGTTCACGTGTCAAACTTCGAATCCATGTGTCCATTTGACATCTCTAAGATTGGGAATATGTATTTCCTATTATTAGAAAGTCATTGATTGTAAAACTACCTTCAGCTCATCTATAAATTGAGCACAGATCCTAGTGCTTGAGGAGGAAAAATTTGAGTAGAGAAATGCTGGTGAAATTTCAATTGAGGAATTGATTTGAGTGACATGTTGCTGGAGATGTGTGCATTGTGATGAGGCTGGGATGCTGCTAGAGATGGTGACACTAAATCAACCACTGGGTTGTAACCTCCCCTTCTATCCATTAATAAATATTGCTGCTTACTTTCCCACATATGTATCTGTATAAGCTTTTGTCTTTCATATTATGAATTATTATTTGATGTATATGGTTTATGTTTCATTGATTTAACTAAATAACTTGAATAGACATCTTTATTATTGCTATATTTTGTTGTTTATTGTTCATCTTTGCAGAAAATATTTTGGCAATCTAGCTCAGATTTGAAGCTACAACAAAAGTGACAGAAGGAGAGTAGGAAGCGCTTTGACTCCAAGTAAGTTCTTTGATCAGTTATGTGTGTCTATTTATAGTTAGGAAAAGTAGTTGCAAAGTCTTTAATCTGTTGTTCTAGATGAGCAATACATCTAGGGAAGAATGTTTTATCCGTAATCCATAATTCTGCTTAAGAAATTGGCAACTCCGCTGGGGAGTTTACCCTTCATCTTTAGTGTATTTGCCTCTAATTTTCTCTGTTTATTCACCCAGTAGCATTTTCTCAGAAATATTAGGCTTTTTAAAATCAAAATTTGCATTAGAAGTCTGTTAAACAGTTGAGTTTTCATTCTTTGACTGCGCTCAATGCACTGTTGAACAAGACACAGTGCTTTTCATAGCACTGTCTCCCTTCCTGGGGTGTGTTACAATGCTATGTTTCCCCTTAGAGACTGCATTGCCCCCTAGAATCAACCAAATTCCATTGAGTTTTTCATTTCATTTGCTTTTAGTTTATTGTTTGTTGTGTTTTAAAGAGACTGATACCTCAGATTGACTAGTGACCTTACCTACTCCTTCCTCCTTTGAAAGAAAAGTTTGTTCAATGTTTATTTAAAGTGTTTTTCTTTATCATTGACAAATTAATTTTAAAGTATTTTCATTGCTACATTAGATCCATTTTCTTTTGAAAAATGAAATTGTCGTTAAATTCTTCGTTTCGTGATAGGAGAAATTGTTGTTAAAATCCTCATTTTTCCTTCAAAAGAGAAATTGTTGTTTAAATTCTTCATTTCTCAAAAGTAAAAGGCATTCGTTTTTATTGATTTGATGCACTTAGTTTCCTTTTCTACATTCATAACATTAAAGGGAATGAAAAGAAAAACGTGCATTTGCATGTAGTGGATTTTGTGTTTTGCAAAAGGAACAATTAGGAAAGCTGCATTTTAGTTTGTGCTCTTTGATTGTTTGCTCTCAAATTGATTGCTTTTTCCCTCTAGTAGCTAGGATTTTCATTAAAAAACTAAAAGTGAAAGATTGCTTATCATTTTAGTTTGCATTTTAGGAATTTCCAATACATCATCGCGATGAATCTTGAAAAGCAAATTTATAAACAAGATCAACTTAGAATTTATCTCCATTTACCTAACAAAGAATTGGAACCATAACGATAACATTTAGAAGGTCTAGGCTAGAGGCATGTTCCGACGTCATAAAACATAGAAGCTGTCGTTAATTTTCTGCGATACATTCCGAGTGTGATACCTCACTCCACGTACGTAAGTATATCGTAGCTCATCCACGTAATTTTGGGTATAAAGGGGTGCTTTCACTGTGTAGTTTCGCATTAGACAGTGCTAATAAAAACTTGGGCCTCCATGTACCTTTGGGTATATTTGGGAGGAAAAATTTAGGTTGCTATCCATCCATAGTGAACCGAGTCGGCCGCATTGTAAATTGCAATACACCGAACACAACATTCGGGGAGATTGCCTGCCCATATTTCTTGGTTCGCCAGGAGGTATTCTGCAGTTCACAGTTTCTTAGTAAACATTTTTCCTAGCATTACCCTTTTATTTTGTTTATTTGTTTTTGGTTAAAATAAATCAGTAATCGTGGAAGAATAAAATCCTTTCCCCCATCGTTCGCATAGATTAGCATTGAAACCACCTTTACCACCAGAAGTTACTCCTGATTGGCGAAGGCGACAACACTCTATTGAATCAAGTACCATCAATACCTCTAGTGAAACATCATCTTCGCATATACCAAAGTTGGCACAAGTTGTTTCTACATATCCCAGTTTGTATACTATTTTTGAAATGGAGTCTTCATAGCTACCCGTGGTCACGATCCATCCAAACAGTGAGAGGATACCTCTTGGACCTGACGTTGTTCAACCAGAAGTTGATCCAGATCCTGTCCTTTTTTCCAGAACATCTGAATCTCGAAGTCGAACAACCCGAAGTTGTTCCTGCATTGGTCATCCCACAATTTTCTGTAGCCATTGGGTCTTCCATAACACATAGTCAACCTCTTAAAATATACTTTGGGCTTGACAGTGAAATACTTCCATCTGGTTTAATTTCGATTGAAGAAATCCCACAAGACGAGACACCTTGAACTCCAACCCATTTTGGGGAGGATCTTTACCTGTACGTGTCTTTTCCTTGTTGGAAATGTTGTCATTGATGGCAAAAGGGACGGCAAAAAAGGAAGACAACACCTAAAATATCCATAAGGAAAAAGAGACAGAGAGGTAGCAGATGAAACAAAGGAATTGAAGCAGAAGCAGCAGAGGAATTAGAGATAGAGCAGTGAATATTGGAAGGGCCTGAAGGAGTTTAATACAAAAGTTTATTTATGTATTAGGGGTTTAATACAGTTTGCAGATGAATGCTGGAGAGGATAGAATTAGAGTAGACCTGGAATAAACTCTGCATGAAGAATTCTGTGTGGATATGCCTTGAATTTCCTGGAAATTGTGTATAAATGAACTCTGTGATAGGGGTTTTAATTTGAAAGCTCTGCATATAATTGGGGAATCGATATTGATTAATAAGACAATGTTAATACTGATCCTGTGTGGTTAAGTTGAATATAATAAGGGTTGCATCTTTTGTTGATGATATTTGATGAAATACATTGAAAACTCTATATTGGTATTGAAAACTGTGTGTGAGTACGACATATGACCTATAGTCCTTAAGAGGTTAAGATATGAGAGGCGATCCAAGTAAATAATGAAAGGCTAGAATAACTCCAGTGCTTTTGGTAAAACATGGGGGTTCCTTCAACCCAGTTTGGAATATTGGAAGCGTGACCAATTAAGAGATGGTCGATGAGAGGCGAAGTCTATTGTTTAACCTTGTGCGTGACTAAAGGAGTGATGAACTATGCGTGAGGCTATATTACGTGGAGAAACCATGCTAAAAGAGATGGCGCGGAACCTTGAAGAACCGTGGAACCAAGAGGGAATAATGACGGTGGTTTCGAAGGAAAAACCAGCAGTATCGCGCGCCCTTGCGAGTGGTAAGCGGTAACACCTTTTTGGATGCAATACATGTCTCTGTGTGACACGTGGCAGAGGGCTGTATTGTAAAACCATTTTCATCGCGTGAATTCTAAAGATTAACCCTAGTGCTTCTAATCTACGCGATATTTGTCGGTTACCGTCGAATCTGTTGGATGGGCGCGACGAGATTGTGACTGTTAGATGAAATCTTATGTATGCCGTGGGTCCAATGTTTTTTTTAAATGTTGATGGTTGGCCTTTTATTTAAAGTTTGGGTTATGCACATATGAACGCACATTCATATGGGTTAGCATCATTAAGAAATGCTAAATACAGATCATAAAGGCCGTGGATCGAAGTTTAGCGTTGGGGTTTAGTTTTGATTAAAGTCAAGGAAATATTAAGAGGAGGGGTCCCGCACGTCCAAGATTGGAATTGAACGATTTAATAATAAGATCCAATATTTTTGATAGTTCGACTCGAGAAATCATAAGTTTTCCAATGGTGGAGGAAGTTAAGTGAAATCAAGTTATACGCATATGAGTGTGTACGTTGGGTTAATAAACTTGGAATTGACATGAATCACTAAGTTGGGCACACCACATTTATATACACATGCTGTGGGGCCTGAGGAAATTATATAAGCGTTCACTGGGGATTTAAATACGAAAACAAAAGGGTTCATTATAATGTTGAAGGCGTCGTATATGTTGACATATGTGAAAAGCGAGGATTTATTGTTGGTTTGTTATATGTAATGTAGACCAACATATATTATGAAGAATTGGGATATATCAAAGGTAAAGCGACAAAGTATATACATATGCAGCGCTTTATATATAAAGTACCATAAGGTGGGACCCTCACAAATCGCATCGGAGAAACTTATGGCAGCGGAACATGTTAACAAAAGTTCCGATTGCGATTAAGTTCCAGACCCAATTCATTATACATGGGAGTCTCATATTTGTTTGAATTCCGACTTAAAGCGCATCGGAGCGATTCATCGCATCGGAGGTAAAAGTGTAATTGAACAAACTTTTGAATATTGCGATCGCGATTGTGCGATCCAATCGCAACTGTCAGATCATTGAAGATTGCAACTGTTGGATCTAAAGAAATTCAGAGTGGCGTCTATAGTGACCCATCGCATCGGCATAGTGAAGTGAACAGTGATTAATCGCATCGGAGGAGAACATAACATCAGAGCATTCTATTGAAAGCTACGATTGTGATTATCACATCAGGTCTTTCGCAAAGGCATTAATTGCATCAGCAAATAGAAAAGAAAAGTTTATAAAGCTGTGGGGCCCAAACCTTTCAAAGGTTAGCGTTGGGGTTCGAATATGAGAGCATATTATATGTGTGGTATTGTTTTAGGTTGAACCATACGATAAAAATGAAACCTTTGTTTGAAAATTGTATGAAGACTTAGTGTTGGGGTTGATAAAAGGGTATATTATATGAAATGAGGGGTTTATGACCTTTGAGGAAATAGTGAGATATTAAAGTTCTGCACTCATTTAAATTTCCAGCTCAGACAATAAGATGGAGGTGTACTCTCGTATGAATTGAGAGAGGTATATATACTATTGGAGTTAAAATCTGGGGATGCATTCTTCTATACACCGAATTGAAACAGCAGAAAGGGGACTATGGGTTTAACCGGCCATCATATAGTTTTGATAAACGAAACACCGCTTATGAAGATTGAAAAGTTAAAAGTTTTGCAATGGTCCAATTGTAATATTCAAATGATAATTCGATATATTATATGTAGTTGTGGGTTGCGCTTTAATTCCGGGATTGAAATAAAACATTGACTGGATTTTATAAGAAGAGCATAGTATGTGCTTTATGGGTTTTATAACCACGAGTATAAGAAGCTTCCGCCAGCCCAAGAAATTAGAACCTTGAGAGTTTGCCCAGATTCAAAGGCAGCAGTTATATATATTGTAATGCAGTTATATATATACAGCAGACACACTATTGCAGTGAATAGGTGAATATGCATAGGAATAAGAATGTGTTTTTGACAGGTGTACAAGCACAAAAAACTGGAGAATATGTAGAAGACAGTGAACAGAGTATGCAGAATAGTTATATGAAAGCTGCAGATACACAATTGCAGTGAATAGCAGAGAAAGGCAGAACAATTACCTGACAGCAGCAAAAAGGACAAAACCAGCAAACCAAGTGCTGGAAAGAAGACTGAGTGAAATTTACATACGTAACTTAAAATGAGAATGTAAATGTTGTAATTGATTTTATATTGTTTGTGATGCATTGGAAAGTCTCCGGAGGAAAACAAAACTCCCACTGTAATACTGAAATTAATGCATATTGTTATAATTTTTTTGAATGAGCGGGTAAAATAAATGAGAAGGCAGAAGGCAAAGAGGCATGGCTGTCCATTTCAAAATCCCTTAGGAATTCTAACAGTAAAAAAGAAATCCCTATAAATGATATCACCTTGATATGCGTAGAGAAGTTAGAGAGTGAGGAAAAAGAATGGAGAAATGAAGCAGTGAGGCAGAAAAGAAGGAGGAGCTGAGCAGAGAAGAAGGTGAAGCTGATAGAGAATCCGAGAAGATGCAGAGATGATACAGGATAGATATGAGGACTGATGAACAACAGAAGAGAAGGTACAGAACATAGCTGATATCCAAGGTAAATTAGCAAGTGTTTTTCTTTCGAAAGAGTAAGGAAGTTGGAGCTTCCCTATCAAGTTGTAGCTTGATAGATGTCAGTTGTAGCTGACTGAGGTAGGAGCCTCCTGTAGGTTGGTGCCTGCAGAAAATTGATGGGAGTTGGAGCTTCCTTGCAAGTTGTAGCTTGCATAATTGAGGTTGGAGCCTCCTGTGGGTTGGTGCCTATAGAAAATCAGTGGTGAGAGGAATTTGGAGCTTGCCTTTGCATCACAACAATAATAAGATGTGGTTTTCTCCCTTTATGGGTTTCCACTTATATCTGATGTCTATGTGCATGATGTTTATGTGTTGATATGATATATCTATTCTGCTAATACGGTTTGTTGCTCACATATTAAGACTACTGGTACATTATCTAATCTGCTTATTAAGTGCTACTCACAAATAAATATTGCTCACACATTATGTTAATCATGAAATGAAGGTGTTAATAAAGTTTAATGAAAAGTTTTAAAAGTCCATGAATGTGTTAAACTGATTCACCCCCCCCTCTTAGTTTAACTAAGGGTTCAACAATTGGTATCAGAGCCAGTTCCTTTGGAGTAAGCCTAATAGCTTGAAGGAGATCTGGTTGAGTCATGGACTATCAAAATGTACCTGTGTTAAATACAACAAACTTTCCTGAATGGAGAGATGAGGTTAAAACAGGATTATCAGCTTATGAACCTGAGGTATGGAAACTTGTATGTGATGGTTACTGCACAGACTCTTCCTCGGTGCAAGAACAACATAGGAATGCCAAGGAAAAATGTGTGATATTCAACAGTCTTCATAACAAGGATCTTGAGTTAATAATGGATTTAACCTCTACAAAAGAAATCTGGGATAGATTGCATTTCATGCATGGAGTAGACACTAAGGACAGTAGTGTCAAGAAGGAGAAGAGAATTAAGAAGAAGAAAAATTCATGAAAGTAGGAAAATGTTCAATCAAATGAAGTACCTACTAGTGTGAATGGAGATAAGAACCATGAAGAAATTATAGCTGAAGAAAAGGCCAAACTTGACACTACTTTGACTGAAATAGAAAGATTGAAGAATGAAAACAAAGACCTTAAGACAGTGGTGCAAATATGTGATGATAGAGAATATGAGGATAATAAAGAAATTGTTGGCCTAAAGACACACCTTGAAGAAGCAAGGAAAATAGAAGACACTCTACTACAACAAATGAGAGAGAAAAATCTGGAATGTGAACAATTGGAAGAAGAAGTAGTGAGCCTGAGAAAGAAATTAGAAAAGGCCCAAAGAGAAGTATTAATGAATACACCTAAAATGAAAAGCTCTGGAAAGTTTAACCAGATTCTAAAGGCTCAAAGGTCACCTCTCATAAAGGCTGGGATAGGATATGAAGGTGAAACCAGTAAGTCCAAGGTTGCAGATAACAGGAATGTCATTTTTGTAAAAGCTGTAAAAGACAACGAAGTAGCTTAGCAAATTTCCATAGAAGAAGAAGCCAGCAAGAACAAGATTTGTAAGGAAACAAACAGAATCAAGCAGCAATATGAAAAAACAGAGAATGAGAGGATGAAACAATCAGCTACTAAAGGCTCATAAGCTCCTGAAGATGAATTGAATAAATTTTGAAGATGTCAAAGAAGTTTCTTTCCTCCTATGGGAAGTATTACGTGTTTTTCCTGCCACAAACTAGGACATGGTGTAGCACATTGTAAGACAAAGAGAGTCAATGATAACCAACAAAAGATGCAGCAAATAAGAAGAACACCTCAAGCAAGCAAAGGGAAAAGACAATCTTTCACCAGGTACACAAATCATCTCCATGGCTACTGTTATGCATGCAATAATTTTGGACATAAAATTGTTGATTGTAAAATGTATTCAAGAAGGGGAACAAAGTATTATACATTAGCACAAATGTACTTTGACAAAATAAGATGTTATGTATGCCTCAAGCTTGGCCACAAAGCAAAGGACTGTAAACTTCCATATATATTAAAGAACTCTAGATAGATGATGGAAACAAAGCAAATCAAACAAAACTATGAATCTAAAAGAAGTGAAGACATTATGATGAACTCCAATAAAGTATGGAAGGAAAAGAGAAAGGGGGAGCCTATTATCTCAATAACATAATGAAAACTTCATAGTCTCAGGGGGAACTGCTCTAGGAAACAAAACTAATATCCAACCAGTGATAAATATGAAGCAACATCTCAGGGGGAGAGCAGTTTATAACTAGTCCCCACAAAAACAGTCTAAGAAGAGCTCCATGAAATGAGAACAGTTATGAGAACAGGAATGAAAAGAAAAATCCCTCTAACAGAGAACTATTGAGGAAGAAGATGATCTGAAGCATTAAATAGCTGACATATTGATGGAAGAAGAGGAGACAAGAAGCAACCATGATGGTAAAGGGAACCTCAGCCATGGGCATGTAAGCTAAGAATACATCAGCACATTTAGTGATGATCACATTGTGCATCATACTGCTAGAATTAACAAATGAATCACATTAAGAAGGATGAGTAAGAAAAGTGCCCATCATCTTTTCATTACATCTTTCATCTATGAACAATATCTATGAAAAGTCCCCTTGGAAGAATGCAGTTAAGTGAGTGATAAATCTCTGAGTGATTAGTCCATGAAGAGCCATAGTACAGAGATTGAAGATGTCTTCCCAAAGATCTTTATGTTGGAACAATTGAAATTGAATATAAAGCAACGATGATTCTAGAGCAGTCCTAGAAAGGAACATGCAGTGACATTCTTTCAAATCAGGATGAAAAAATAAGTAGCAGGTTAATGACGCCAAGGTCTAATTCAATATATTGATGGTTTTTGGTGTGAACAGTGAAAAGATCAATAGTAGAAACTATGGGTTCATGTGCAAGCTAAAGTGAAATCTCTGCATATTTTATCAAGGTAATATAAATTGGTACTTGGTACAAACAACATGCCTATCAACAAAATATCAAGTGTTATCATGGAGCAACAATAAGGTACAGGTCCTTAGGATCAAAGGATTATGGCAAGAGTACATCCAGCATAAAAGGGTCAATGAAAAGGCTAAAGGATCAATATTTTGTTTAGTCTTGAAACATGATATTGAGCATTGAAACGATATTTTTTTTATTTGCATGCCTTCCTGAAGTTAGTACATATACATATCAGGCCTCTTTTCTTAAGATCATTCATAACATCGTGTGAAATCTGTTTGCTGAGATTCAAATTAAAACATCTTGAATATGTTTTTTTGTTGAAGATCATCATGATAGAAAGTTTAAGTATCGAAAGTATGAAGAATTAGTTGGGTCAGTTGAAGCTCAAAACTCTGTCATTGAGTCATCAAGAACATACTTCAACAAAAAGGATTTGCTGACATCTCACCATTAAAGAGATATTGAGCATTGACATACGTAACCCCCTTATGTCATTAAGAAAATTGCATGGTTAATAAGTGAGATTGACCAATACACTGAATGCATCTTACTTCAAGGTTTTGTTTTTAAAGTACATTATGCAAGCAGTAAAGGGATTTGATTTCTTAGATCAAATTCTGGTTGATTCATTGATCACATCTGGAACAATAACCTTCAGCTATTAAGGGTAATATCATTATCAGCCTCCTAGCTCATATCATCACCAACAGGCAGGAAAGGTGTACCACAACAATAAAAGATATATTGACTTCATCACAATTGAACAGATGTTGTACTGCAGATGAGTATTGTAGAAGAAGACATATTCCATCTACAATCTTCCTCAACATAAATATATTAGCTCACTACATCAGATAGATACTGAAGTATATTTGAAGCATTATCAGTATTTTAGGTTTAATCCAATGATGCAGCTCTGATTAGAATTGTATCAATTCACAATGTATATTCAAGTTCAATAATCCTCAAAAGTGTTTTCTCAACAACACCAGTTTGGAGCAGCTAGTTACAAAGTAAGAAGAAGAAGGCCTAAACACATCTCAGAAAGAGGAAATGAAGAGATAGAAAGCACACTAGGAGATGTGCAACCCTTTGCCATTGATGTCAAAGGGGGAGGAAAAGCAAGTAATAGAGAGAAGTAGAGGAAGTGCATTGCCATCAATGCCAAAGGGGGAGACTATTGGAAATGTTGTCATTGATGGCAAAGGGGTGGCAAAAAGGGAAGAAAACACCTAAACTATCCATAAGGCAAAATAGACAAAGAGGCAGCAGAGGCAGCATATGAAACAGAGGAATTGAAGTAGAAGCAGCAGAGGAATTAGAGACAGAGCAGTGAAGATTGGAAGGGCCTGAAGGAGTTTAATACAGAGGTTTATTTATGTATTAGGGGTTTAATACAATTTGCAGATGAATGCTGGAGAGGATAGAATTAGAGTAGACCTGGAATAAACTCTGCATGAAGAATTCTATGTGGATATGCCTTGAATTTCCTGGAAATCGTGTATAAATGAACTCTGTGATAGTGGTTTTAATTTGAAAGCTCTACATATAATTGGGGAATCGATATTGATTAATAATACATCGTTAAAACTGATCCTGTGTGGTTAAGTTGAATATAATAAGGGTTGCATCTTCTGTTGATGAGATTTGATGAAATACATTGAAAACTCTATATTGGTATTGAAAACTCTGTGTGAGTATGACATATGACCTGTAGTCCTTACGAGGTTAAGATATGAGAGGCGATCCAAGTAAATAATGGAGGGTTAGAATAACTCCAGTGCTTTTGGTAAAACGCGGGGGTTCCTTCAACCTAGTTTGGAATATTGGAAGCATGACCAATTAAGAGATGGTTGATGAGAGACGAAGTTTATTGTTTAACCCTGTGCACGACTAAAGGAGTGATGAACTATGCGTGAGGCTATATTACGCAGAGAAACCATGCTAAAAGAGATGGCGCAGAACCTTGAAGAACCGTGGAACCAAGAGGGAATAGTGACGGCAGTTTCGAAGGAAAAACCAACAGTATCGTGCACCCTTGCGAGTGGTAAGCAGTAACACCTTTTTGGACGCGATACATGTCTCTGTGTGACACATGGCAGAGGGTTGTATTGTAAAACCGTTTTCATCGCGTGAATTCTAAATATTAACCCTAGTGCTTCTAATCTATGCGATATTCATCGGTTACCATCAGATCTGTTGGATGGGCACGACGAGATTGTGACTGTCAGATGAAATGGTATGTATGTCGTGGGTCCAATGTTGCTTTTAAATGTTGATGGTTGGCCTTTTATTTAAAGTTTTGGTTATACACATATGAATGCACATTCATATGGGTGAGCATCATTAAGAAATGCTAAATACAGATCATAAAGGTCGTGGATCGAAGTTTAGTGTTGGGGTTTAGTTTTGATTAAAGTCAAGGAAATATTAAGAGGAGGGGTCCCGCATGTCCAAGATTGGAATTGAACTTATTATTAAATCAGGGATTTAATAATAGGATTCAATATTTGTGATAGTTCGACTCGAGAAATCATAATTTTGCCAATGGTGGAGGAAGTTAAGTGAAAGAAAGTTATACGCATATGAGTGTGTACGTTGGGTTAATAAACTTGGAATTGACATGAATCACTATGCTAGGCACACCACATTTATATACACATGTTGTGGGGCCCGAGGACATTATATAAGCGTTCACTGGGGATTTAAATACGAAAACAAAAGGGTTCATTATAATGTTGAAGGCGTCGTATATGTTGACATATGTGAAAAGAGAGAATTTATTGTTGGTTTGTTATATGTAATGTAGACCAACATATATTATGAAGAATTGGGATATATCAAAGGTAAAGCGGAAAAGTATATACATATGCAGTGCTTTATATACAAAGTACCATAAGGTGGGACCCTCACGAATCGCATCGGAGAAACTTATGGCAGCAGAACATGTTAACAAAAGTTCTGATTGCGATTGAGTTCTGGACCCGATTCATTATACACGGGAGTCTCATATTTGCTTGAATTCCGACCTAAAGCACATCGGAGCGATTCATCGCATCGGAGGTAAAAGTGCAATTGAACAAACTGTTGAATATTGCGATCATGATGGTGTGATCTAATCGCAACCGTCATATCATTGAAGATTGCAACCGTTGGATCTAGAGAAAGTCAGAGTGGGGTCTACAGTGACCCATCGCATCGGCACAGTGAAGTGAACAATGATTAATCGCATCGGAGGAGAACAGAACATCGGAGCATTATATTGAAAGATGCGATTGCGATTATCGCATCGGGTCTTTCGCAAAGGCATTAATCGCATCGGAAAATAGAAAAGAAAGGTTTATAAGGATGTGGGGCCCAAACCTTTCAAAGGTTAGCGTTGGGGTTCAAATATGAGAGCATATTATATATGTGGTATTGTTTTAGGTTGAACCATAGGATAACAATGAAACCTTCGTTTGAAAATTGTATGAAGACTTAGTGTTGGGGTTGATAAAAGGGTATATTATATGAAATGAGGGGTTTATGACCTTTGAGGAAATAGTGAGATATTAAAGTTCCACACTCATTTAAATTGCCAGCTCAAACAATAAGATGGAGGTGTACTCTCGTATGAATTGAGAGAGGTATATATACTATTGGAGTTAAAATCTGGGGATGCATTCTTCTATACACCGTATTGAAACAACAGAAAGGGGACTATGGGTTTTATCTGCCATCATATAGTTTTGATAAAGGAAACGCTGCGTATGAAGATTGAAAAGTTAAAAGTTTTGCAATGGTGCAATTGTAATATTCAAATGATAATTCGATATATTATATGTAGTTGTGGGTTGCACTTTAATTCCGGGATTGAAATAAAACATTGACTGGATTTTATAAGAAGAGCATAGTATGTGATTTATGGGTTTTATAACCGCGAGTATAAGAAGCTTCCGCCAGCCCAATAAATTAGAACCTTGAGAGTTTGCCCAGATTCAAAGGCAATAGTTATATATATTGTAACGCAGTTATATATATACAACAAACACACTATTGCAGTGAACAGGTGAATATGCACAGGAATGAGAATGTGTTTTTGACAGGTGTACAAGCACAAAAAACTGGAGAATATGTAGAAGACAGTGAACAGAGTATGCAGAATAGTTATATGAAAGCTGCAGATACACAATTGCAGTGAATAGTAGAGAAAGGCATAATAGTTACGTGACAGCAGCAAAAAGGACAAAACCAGCAAGCCAAGTGCTGGAAAGAAGACTGAGTGAAATTTATATACGTAACTGAAAATGAGAATGTAAATGTTGTAATTTATTTTATATTGTTTGTGATGCATTGGCAAGTCTCCAGAGGAAAACAAAACTCCCACTGTAATACTGAAACTAATGCATATTGTTATATTTTTTTTGAATGAGCAGGTAAAACAAATGAGAAGGCAGAAGGCAAAGAGGCATGGCTGTCCATTTCAAATTCTCTGAGGAATGCTAACAGTCAAAAGGAAATCCCTAAAAATGATATCACCTTGATATGCGTAGAGAAGTTAGAGAGTGAGGAAAAAGAATGGAGAAATGAAGCAGTGAGGCAGAAAAGAAGGAGGAGCTGAGCAGAGAAGAAGGTGAAGCTGATAGAGAATCCGAGAAGATGCAGAGATGATACAGGACATATATGAGGACTGATGAACAACAGAAGAGAAGGTACAGAACAGAGCTGATATCCAAGGTAAATCAACAAGTGTTTTTCTTTTGAAAGAGTAAGGAAGTTGGAGCTTCCCTATCAAGTTGTATCTTGATAGATGTCAGTTGTAGTTGACTGAGGTAGGAGCCTCCTGTAGGTTGGTGCCTGCAGAAAATTGATGGGAGTTGGAGCTTCCTTGCAAGTTGTAGCTTGCAGAATTGAGGTTAGAGCCTCCTGTGGGTTGGTGCTTACAGAAAATCAGTGGTGAGAGGAAGTTGGAGCTTTCCTTTGCATCAAAACAATAATAAGATGTGGTTTTCTCCCTTTATGGGTTTCCACTTATATCTGGTGTCTATGTGCATGATGTCTATGTGTTGATATGATATATCTATTCTGCTAATACTTGTTGCTGCTCACATATTAAGACTGCTGGTACATTATCTAATCTTCTTATTAAGTGCTACTCACAAATAAATATTTCTCACACATTATGTTAATCATGAAATGAAGGTGTTAATAAAATTTAATGAAAATTTTTAAAAGTCCATGAATGTGTTAAATTGATTAACCCATTCTCTTAGTTTAACTAAGGGTTCAACATTACTCAATCACCACCATCTACTTTTGTTGATTCTGTTCCTATTCAAAATCTCATCGATTCAAAAGGGTATACATTTGGTCAAGTAACCATGCGTGAACCAACATCTTCGGTTGGGCCATCTATTCTAATTACGTCAGTACCTGCCCTCGCTACACCATCTATGTTTACAACTTCATTGGAGTCATATTTTCATGGTGGCCCTATGGTCCCATCAGGTTATAATCTTTATCTGGAATTTTATCTGGTGCATCTTCAAAACCATGGACTTCACCAATGCCATCGTCTGGTATTCTAACTGGTAAAACTATAGTAAGTACTAAACGGCTTGATTATTTATACACATCATCAGGGCAATATCAAGCTGGTCCTTCTGGGTCTATTCCATCCAGTTACATATCAACTGGACTCCCAACATTTGGAGAGCAATATTTTACATCTTATTATCCTCCCCATGCTAGGGGGCAACCTTTAGTCACCCACTATGACAGTACTCCGTTACTTTTTGGTCAACCTAATGTCGAAATGAATGTTTTTCAATGGCAACCCACTCTTCTTATCCAACCAAAAACAATTGTACACTCGTATCAACCAATTCAACTTGTTACACCCACTTTTTTCCCACTTGTTAATACATCTTTACCCCTATTACAGAATCAAAATGTTGTACAACAACCTTTTCAGGTGGGTCCTTCAACTCAATACCCTCAAGTATTGGGTCCACAGACTCCAAATCCTTCGGTTAATTTACAACAACAACCTGTACCTGGAATCATTTATTCACAAGTTGGTTTACCATTTTATGGGATGTCACAGCCACAACCAGGTTATACATATCCTCAACCGAATCCAAGTTATCATAATTTGGGTTATAACATTGGTGGACATACCCCTTGGCAGCCTCAGGCGCAAATGTCTCAACCTTCATTTCAACAAGTATCATATCCAGGTTTTGGTCAACAGAATCCTTAAGCATTTTCTTTTCAAAACAACCCCTATCTGGGTTATCAGAAGCAAATTACTTATGCTGGTGCGCAAAGGCCTGTTGCTCAAGCACTTCCATCATACCCTGGCTATGCTCAACTTGACCTTAATCGACAATAGCCTTTTGTTGAAACTTGAGAGTTACCATATTTAAATCGGCTAACCAATGATCCAATAAACTATGCTCCTTGGTGGCCAGTGATACCTCACAAATTACCCTCGGATATTCCTAAGTTCAATGGAAACCCTAGGGAAGACACGTCGAATCATGTCATGACTTATCATTTGTGGTGTTCATCAAACTCCCCGAATGATGATTCTGTTCGACTACGTCTTTTCCAGCGTACACTCACTGGTCTGGCTGCAAAATGGTACATTGAGTTACCTAGAGCTTCTTTTGATAATTTCACTGCCCTAGCTATTTTATTTTTGGCCCACTTCTAGTTACCCATACGATATGAAACTGGAATGGAAATCTTGACCAATTTTAAATAGACTAACGATACTCACGTTTCTGATCATATTCATGAGTGGCGTCGTCGTCGTAGAATGGTTAAGACATTTGTTCCAGATCAGCTCCTTGCTGAGTGGTTCATTAAGTCCCTGTTACCATCTATAACTGAGGATGTGGCTAAGGGTGGCGTCGTCACAGAAGTGCAAGTTATTGCTCGTGCCCAATATTTACACTTGATTTATACTTAGTCTGGTACGCTCTATGAAAAAATTCCTAATTCGTCGAGATCTAATTTTACTGTTCCTCCTCAATTAATGTACTCTCATTCCAGAGACAGATTCATTGGTACTGCAAGAAAACATCATACTACTGCATCTAATCCTTCACCTTCTTCCAAAATTAATGTTGTGTCATTTGACAAGGGAAAAAGTGACAAGGAACCCGGAAGTAAGAAAAAGGGGAAATCTAAGAAAAAGGAAAGATCATCTGATCAATCGTCTGGACCTAGGAAACCTCGTTATCCATGCATAATCTGTAATGAGGAACACTTTGTTTGGGATTGTCCTCACCGCGCTAAAGTCTCCAAAATCATTAAGACTTCTCACGCGTCAAATTTGTTGACAGATCTGTTTCTGAATCCAGACACAAACTTGGTTGCTACGGATCCAACTTCTAGTTCCCAAGTGCTTATGTTATCTGTCACAAAACCTTCAACAGATATTTTGGTGTCAACATGTAATAAATATTATGGTATTCAGGCCATTGATCAACCTACTACCTCGACTACAAATCCGTCTACAGAATCAGTACCACCTACTGCTATTCTTGAATTGACAATTAAGCCACCAAAAGAAGTCGTTCATAAATCGACATATAATCCTCGGGCAAGAGCTGCAAAAAATCATAATATAGTTGAAGACTTGGATCAATCCCCTTCAGCTATGTCTGCTCTTGAGGTATTAAAAAATTGTCCCTCCCAAAAACAGGTTTTATTGTCGGCTATCGGTGGAATTGATCCAACTGATTCTAATCTTGTCACCTTTAATCATACGGGCTATGTGCCACAACAACCAACAGAATTGGCATTCTCCATACAAGTAAATGTTCTCAATCACCTTGTTCATCGTACTATTATTGATGAGGGAGAATCTATATGCATTATGTCTCTAAATTGTTGGAAGTCTCTTGGTTCGCCGCGCTTATCTCAATCATCAACGACGTTGAAGGATTTCGATGGACGTACATACAAGCCTTGTGGTATTATTAATAACCTGCATGTTGAATTAGGGGGGAAAATAGTGAATGTTGATGTCGAGGTTGTTGAAGGACCCCTTGACTACAATATTCTACTTGGAAGGCCATGGGTATATGCTATGACTGCAATTGTTTCTACATATTTTAGAATGATTGCCTTTCCATATAAAGGTACTATCACAGTCATCAATCATCTATACTTCTTTGCCTCCGCTTCATAGGTAACCGGAAGTGTTCTGTTCATTCATGCACCCCAAATAGTACTTCAGAACATTGGTGTAGGACTCTTAAAGGATTCCACTTTCATGGGAACCTTTGCATTATCCCCGCCTACGACATCGACAGAAATTGCAAGTATATAGATCTGCTACGTGATCTCTTCCACTCCATCTGGCTTAAGTAAGAGTATGGGTGATTCTGAAATTGTTACGTTGGATGATTTTTTGCCACCTAGCCCTATTGAATTAGCATAGCAATCAATGTAGTTGGCTTGGGCAGTGAATCTGAAATCAACTTCGCTGGTTGTTTGAGTTAATCGTTCCTTAGATTTTGGTAATCCTTCTGATCATTTTTCCTCCACATTCTTGATAGATGAGAATATTTTGGAAGCCATGATGTCAGAAGGAGAACCATGGGAAGATTATCATTATCATTCCCATCTTCTTGATTATGAAGAAAATTATCTTAGTGAACTATATCACCCATCAATCAAAAATTTATTTTTGAATTCTTTACCAATTAATGCAATTGATTCCGAGTGAAATCTATCAAATATTAAAGAAACCATTTCTATCGATATTTCGACCAAACCTAGCATTGTAGAAAATATTCATGTCGGCGTATCTTGTTCTCCATTAAAACTCGAATCATATAACTCTCTATTTTGTGAATTCCGTGATGTATTTTCTTGGTCTTACGAGGAAATGGTAGGCATAGATACTAGGATTGTTGAACACACTATTAATATGTATCCTGATGTCAAATCGGTGCATCAACGCCTTCGTCCTGTTCATCCAAAGAAGGCTACTGCCATCAAAGTAGAAGTTGAGAAACTTTTGCGTGTTGCTTTCATTTACCCTGTTCCGCTAACTGAGTGGGTTTCCAACATAGTCCTTGTCATGAAAAAACAAGGAACCATCAGGGTGTGCATCGATTATCAGGATTTCAACATTACTTGTCCAAAAGACAACTATCCTACTCCCTTTATCGACCAAATTATTGACGATTGTGTTGGATGTGAAATCTTTTCGTTCATGGATGGATTTTCCAGTTATAATCAAATCAATATTCGCCCAGAGGATCAACATAAGACAACATTCATTTGTCCCTAGGGCACATTCTCTTATAGGAAACTTCCGTTTGGTTTAAAGAACGCTGGGGAAATTTTTTAGAGAGAAATGGATTATGCTTTCAACGACATCAAGCCCATTTTTCAACCTTATCTAGACGATTTACTAGCACATTCACGAAATCAGACTGATCACCTGATGCATCTGAGAGCCATTTTCTTACGCTGTCGACACTACAAAATTTGCCTCAATCCACATAAATGTGTGTTTTGTGTTGGTTCTGGTCATTTTCTTAGATTTGTAGTCTCAAAAGAAGGAATTCGAATAGACCCATTGAAGGTTCAGGCCATTTTTGATTTGTCTGCACCATCAAATTTACTTTAGATACAGAAACTTCAAGGAAGGGATAACTTCCTAAGGATGTTCATACCCAACTACACCAAAATGGCTAAAGGAATTACTTGGATTTTGAAAAAAGGGGTTCCCTTCCATTGGGACCAAGTTGCGCAAGCTTCTTTTGATGCTGTTAAGGATACTCTTGTCTAGGCTTCATTAATGTATCCCTGTAATGATCAGAATGATTATTTTCTCTATATTGTCGTGGCTAAAACGACCATTGCTATGGTATTGGTCCAAGTAGATTATGGGATAGAACATCGGATTTATTTTTGAGCCGTAATCTCAATGATACGAAAGTTAAGTATTCGTACGTAAAAAACCTTGCCTTGGCAGCTGTTCAAGCTGTCCAAAGATTTCGCCACTATATCTTGTTCCAAAAGGCCATTATTGTTTTAGATTGCAACCCCATGACTTATATTTTATCACGTCAATTGCTTGGGGGAAAATATTCAAAATGGATTGTCATTTTGAAGGAATTTGATTTGGAATTCATCAAATTCAAGTCAAAGAAGTATTTAGTTTTGGCAGAGCTTCTCTGTGACCTTCCCTCTGATAGTACTGCTACTACGTCAAAACCATCAATTCCTGACGAGTCTCTGTTTCTGATTGGATCATCTAATCCTTGGTATGGAGATTTCATATTTTATCTCCAAACTCAAACTTTTTGGCGTGATACCTCTCACTTTGAACAATGACGTATTCGATACCAAGCCAAAGATTATCTGATCATCGGCGATACACTTTATCGTCGTGGTGTCGATACTATTTTAAGAAGGTGCCTCAATCATGAGGAGGTTGAAAAGGTTTTAAATGATTGTTATGTTGGGGCTTGTGGTAGAAATTTATCTGGATACGCTACCGCACAAAAGATACTCCGCGCCGGTTACTTTTGGGCTACCATATTTCGTGACTGCATTCTCGCGGTTAGAAGTTGTCATGCGTGCCATATTTTTTATCGTAAAATCTGCAAACCGCTAGCGCCAATGAATCCTGTTGTCTCTATGGGACCATTTTCAAAATGGGGTATTTATTTCATGACCTACAACCCCCGTTTGTCCGGGGGGCATGGTTATATTATTGTCGCAGTAGACTGCTTTACCAAATGGGCCGAAGGGATGCCTACATTCAACAACACAGGACATACATCTGCATTGTTTTTCTTTAATCATGTTATTGCATGGTTCGGGGTCCATAGGATATAGTTACAGATCATGGGAAGCATTTTCACAACCACATGATGGCTGAATTGACTGCCAAGTTAGGATTGTCACATGATAATTCTACTCCTTATTATCCACAATCAAATGGACAAGTTGAAGCTAACAACACGATTCTTAAACATATGCTTCAACGAATGATAGGAGTTCGTAAAAGAAGATGGCATTTGATCCTATACTCTACCTTAAGGGCGTATCGAACCTCGGTGAGAAACGCAACTATATTTACTCCCTTTCAATTGGTGTATGGTATGGAAGCTAACTTGCCAATCCAATGTGAAATACCATCGTTAAAACTCGTAATCGACTTGTTACTTGACACCTTAGAAGAAGAAGCGCATCTTTTTAACCTCATCCATCTTGATGAAATGCGTTGTGAAGCCCAATTGGCCAACGAAGCGCATAAGGGACGTATAAAGATGCAATACGACAAAAATGTCCAGCCTCACTTTTTCTCAGAGGGCGACTTGGTCCTTCTTTATGATCAAGAAGCTGATATAATAGATACATGGAAATTTGAGCCATTATGGCATGGCCCCTATATTATCAAAATAGTTCTTGCTGGGGGTGCCTATGAGTTGGTTGATTACGATGGAATTTTGTTGGCACATCCCAGAAATGGGTTGTATTTGAAACGTTACTATGCTTAATCATGAGCATAGTAATATTTTGTATTATATTGTATATATATGCTGTTGATTTGCATTCACTATCTTGGTTTGTTTTTTAGAGTTTTCTTGATGTTAGTAATCCGCTTTACATTTCGTCGCAGATGTCTGAATCTTCAGAACCATTTGTTGGATATGTTGATGGTGCTAGTCGTAGTACACAGAATCTATCCTCTGTAGCGTGGGCCATTTTCACTCCGAATGGCGAGTTAGTGAGTTTTCAAGGGATTTTTATTGGTAGATCGACAAACAATATTGCTGAGTATAGCGCGTTGATCGAACTTCTCTTTGATGCCATTTTATTTGGTATTAGACGCATAATCATAAGGTTAGACTCACAACTTGTGGTATTACAACTTACTAGTGTTTATACTGTTAGAAATCCAACACTGTATCGTTTGTTCCTAAGAGTTTGACTTTTGGAAAGACACTTTGATTTTATTCAATATCAACACATTTCCAGAAATTTGAACACATTAACGGATTCTTTGGCTGATCAAGTTTTAGAAAGACATTTGCAACATATGTAAAGAAAACATTCACATCATTGAATAGGATTGCACAATAAACATATGAAAACACTAAAATCAAATAGATAGATAGTTACAGGTTTTTTGCAAAAATTTGTGCCCAAGACACATTGGTCGTCTGACCTCAAAATGTATGCAAAATGTCAAAAGTAAACTAGTGGTGCTCATGGTAACATGCTATAGATCTAGCTATCCTACATAGTAATTGCATCCAACGGTAAGGAACACCTATAGTGTGACGTTGCAGTTGCATGGGTAACTCTTCGATCTGACAATTCAAAATCCCGAAGGTCAACCCCTCTATGTGCTGTCAAAGCTCAGTCAGAGTCTCGACGATATCAAGATCCTAAAGAACTGCTCTCCCGATAACCCTCTTTGCTGGCTCATTTACTACACGCTCTGTTCCTCCACCGATTGAATTCGACCAACATCTGCATTACATCAAACATTTAGTTTAGTCTTGGGAAAACATCAAAATACAAAAGCATTGTATAAACCTTAGAAAAATAAAAAACATGGTCAAAACATTCTTACCTATTACACCCCACTGAGCACCTTCTGGTCTCCCCAGAAATTAATGCCTGCATATGCATACTCATCGATGGCAACAATCTGTCGCCTGAACCAGGCGAAGAACGCAGTCGAGAACACAATGGTCAATTTGCCTGCATGCCTACCCATTAGTTCTACCCATCTCTGCATCCCCGGATCTCTAGGATTAGACACATCCAGTGTCACATGTTGTGGTTGCATCAGTGGAATCCGTTCTAAGGAAAATGATATGAGGATCGAACCATAACTGAAGTTCTTCTTCCTTCCTCGCTTTTCTTTGTTCAGTTGTTCTTTTATCTGAGAAAGTACAGCTTCAGACCAGTTGAAGACTATTGGCTTCATAGACTCTAGCGCATGTTGCATATACGATCTATTCACTACATGTAGTGTAACGGTGCCAACAATTTTTATGATCGTGAAAAGGATGGTTCTCAAAGGCAAATCTCTAATGCTCTGCCCTTGGATAACAATGTTGAAAAACATAATCTCTCACAGTCTCTCCTCCAAGAATAGACCCTGAGAGCGAAATAGGCAAGCCTCTCCTCGAAAAACCTGTGAGAAAGTATACATCCTCTAGTGTTATGGGAACCACTTGGTTCTTAATATGAAATTCCTCGATATATGGATCCCATGCTCGAACTAAGAACTCCAAGAGTTCTATTTGTTGCCTCATCCTTGATAACTGAAAGTACTTTGATAGTCCACAATCTCTTAGGGCTCTTACTATGCCCAAATCATTTAGGGAAATCATATCATGTTCTTCGTGTTCTCTTTACCTTCATATAATCGTCATTGTAATCCAATGAAAACCTGAAATATAACCATAAGAACCATTAGATTCCATTCAATGCAAAAAAATGGGCAAATTTTGGGCATGATGCAAAAATAAAAAATGAAGATTGTGCCCAACGCAACTCTGGACAAGAGACAATGCATTGTATATGCAGCTAGCCTTCATTTTAGCTGCTATGCAACACACTTTTCGATGTCCAAGGTTGTGTTTCCCTCTTTGGGAGCAGAATTTACCCTAGGGACCCCAAAACCCTAAAATTTTGCAGTGAAAGGAAATGAAATGATTACTGAAGGAAAGAGAAGGTTCATGGCACTAACCCGTATCAAACGACAATGAAATCCATCCATAGAAATAATCACAATCAACAACTGAAGTTCGGGGGAAAAATCAGGTTCAGAGCTCCAAAATGCAAATGGTAACTATGGAATGGTAAAAATGAATAGTAAAACTCTTTTTAATGGTAATTTAATTATTTGCAAATCATATTTATTGCTATGACTATGGTTTTGTTATATTTTTTGTCATGAAACAGGTATTTTTAATCCATTTGATGTTGTTTTGAATAGGTTTTACAACTGATGAACAGATTAGTCGTGTAGATTTATTTCAAGAATGATTTGGCCACAAAGCATACTTTTTCTCCTTATTTTTCGAGCTTTGTTAAAAATGAAAAAGGATTTGAAGCGCACTTTTATCTCTTTTTCAAGTTTCGATAACAATGAAAAATGAACCCCTGGAGTCTTCTTTTAGATCTTTTCAAACTCCGATAATGTGAAAATATTGTCGAGAACTTGTCTTTTCGAGCTCGTAAAAGTCAATGAATTGATGTCTACTCAGTATAAGTTTAACCCTTTTCCAGACTGAGATAGATTATTTACAAAAAAGGAATACCTTGGTCGAACATGAATAAAGAGGTTCTCTCAGATATTATTTTACACTTTTTCGGATCTGAGCGATAACTTTACGAAAAATTAATTATGGAGTTTTCTTTCGTCATTTTTTTCAAAATCTCTAAATATGAAAAAGGACTGGGCTATCACTGTTGTTAGGATCGTTAAAACATAAATTAGCGATAGGCTTGTCGATCATGGCAAGAATCGAGTTTCATTCATCATTAGACTCGTGAAATTATTAAATAGTGATACTTATTTGTCCGAAGGGTTGAATTATAGATCAAGCATATGTTATCCTCCTCAAGCTTGTTAAAACATAAAGAGGTACTAGTCGAAAAATGACCAGGGAAAATTTGGGAAAGTGAACAAAATTGTTTACGGTAGCAGGTCGCAGGCTTGAACATGACACTTCACTCCATCACCATGACTGTTTAGGTTGGGTAATCTTCTTGACGGTTCATTCATACCTATGGTTCATCATACCTTCACTTCAGTTTTGGGTCAATGATGCCAACTCATCTCAGTGTCGTTGATATATTTAGGAGAAGTCATCCAGTGAATATCATCCTTTTGCAATACTCATAAACCTTCATTCTCATGACAGTCATCCCTGAACATTGCTATATCAAGTTGTACCTTTGTCTCCAAAATCAGTAACTCCCATTTCGCAATAAGGTAACTTCCTGTCAATGACAAATCATTATCCAGGAAGTTCACTTAGAAACATCATATTCCAGTACCATGAGGCTTGTTACAACATCGACAAGATCCTCGCTTCTAGACTTTTGACCAAAATATTTTGTTTCGTGTTCGACATCAAATCATCTATTCACACCTTACGAAATGTACTGCAGTAACTTGAGGGCCATTGACATCAATGGTGGTTCTCTCGTATTTGTTAAACAACTCACATCATTGGCTGGTAATCAAACAATGTATTACCATGTTCAACTACAAATCATATATTCGCATGGCTAGACTTGTACCCGAATGATCGAGTGAACGAGATAAGAAGACCCCGGATCTAGTTTCAACCATCCGTGCTGCGATTTAAGGATTGTTGTACACATCATCTCTACGGTGACTTTACATACAGATTGTCAACCGAACATGGGCCTATATCTGTAGGCATGTCTGTATTGGGCAACATTCTAATGTAGACGACTTTATGAATTATGTACATGTTATTAGATTGTTTATGTGCTAAGCATGGGAATGCCTTCCCTTAACAATTCGTGATCAAGAGGATATATCATGATGTAATGTATTGTTAGATTGATGCAGGTCACCACTCCGCTTCATCTCCAACCCATCACAGTCTAAAGCATCTCAATAAAAATATTGTTATTATTATTCTGACTTCATGCTTTAGGGGGCAATTTTTATAGGTCAATTTGGGCACCATCCCCAATGACCTGGTTAACTGGAAATCATCTCCAGAACCAATGAATAGGGTCTATCATCCCCTATCATTTCAGTTGTTACATGCTCAAATCATCCATGAATTTCATTGCAAAGGTTTCCAATATTTGAAGTTTATATTATATCATATGAGAGCTCACCAAATCCGCCTCTCAAGGGACTAAGTGCATTGCATATGCAGGTAACCCCACTCAGGGGTGCTTTGCAAAGAACTTCTTGACACTCATAGGTGCGTTGGTCACATTGGGAGCGAAATTGATCTCAAAATGGAAGTACTTGAAAATGTGTGCAAGATATCCATTTCCATTAAATTAAATGTGTGCAAAATTCCCCATGTCTTGTTGATTAAACAACTACTTGGATCTAATCCAGAGATTGACTGCAGGGACATTTACTGGATATGTCACCTTTAATAAAGGATGAGATCCAGAGGCTACCTGGCCCTTTACAAACTCTGTCTTTAGAACTTGTTGAAGTTAACACTCACAATTTCCATCAAATATATGTGCAAATTGTTATTCATGTCTTGCAATTGAAACAAAGTGTTTATGGAAACTGTATAAGAGATTATGTGTGAAGGAAAGTTAATTTAATTTTCTATTTAACATATTAAATCATAAATGTTCAGCAAGATAACTTTAGCATAACATGAAAAAAATGTTTGATGAGCAGTTCACCCCTCCTGGGCTACGTCTGCTGGATTAAGCCTCCCAAAATGAGTTTGTCCTCTTGTATTAAAATGCTTCAAAATGATAATAAAAGATTAAAGGTATCTCAATAGAAAATTTTTGATGCAAATACTAATTCAGAAGGTATGAAAAAGCTAATAATGCCTTTCCAAATTCACTAAACAGTGAAGAATTACCAAAAACAATGATTTCTTCAATAAGGCCCTGACGACTCTTTGAACTCCTATGAAGCTTTTTGGGTTGTAGAAGTTCTCAAATAGGCCTGAAACCTCTTCCATTAGGTTTATAAGGTGGAAATTAGCTGAAAATGATATTTGGTTCACCTCAAATAGCAAGGTACAACTCAAAACAGCTCCAACCCCAAAATGTCCCTAGTGGCCTTGAAAACTCTCTTGAAGGTTTTCGGCCTCTGAAATTCTTCAAACAGTTCTGAAACCTCTTCCATTGGTTTCAGAAGGTGGAAAATAGCTGATAATGGTCTTTGGTTCACCTTAAACATAAAGGTACAATTCAATACAACTCTATTACCAAAATGGCCCTAGTGGTTAAAAAAGCTTCCCTAAAGCTAAAATGGATGTAGAACACCTCTACTGCCTTTGGAACCTATCTCAATGGCTCTGGAATGCTGAAGAAAGTTGAAAATGACTTTTGGTTCACTTCAAATGGTTAACCATAGCTCAACACAGCTCCAACTCCCTCTTGGTCCTAATGGCTCTCATTGCTTCCCTGAAGCAAAAGGGACTGAAGATCAACTCCAATGGCTCTGCAACCTATTCCAATGGATTTAGAAAGCTCTGAATACTCTAAATAAAAAAAAAAAATCCATTCCAAAAGGTTCTCCCTATCAGAAGTTATGACCAAAACAGTTTTTTCCCAATATCCCCTAAACAAACTCCACTAATTGTGGAGAAAATTCTAGTTAACGCCGATAATTTTGGCCCAAATGCCAAAATGGTGGAGCCGCCAACCTTAACCGTTGAGAAAACTGTAAGTTAAAATTAATGTTGAGTTGTGGGCTGGTCACATGCAGAGAGTTTGTCGGTGGAATTGTTTGCTTTAACGGTTTTAATAACCGTGGCATTTGAACCATATGAAACTACCGCCGAATACCATGTGAATATGGGTTTGACCATAATATTTTACATAACCGTCGGAGTATGTAGTCCTTGGTTTTGAACGTATGGTCTTATGTGTAGGGGAGTTGGCCCTTAGGGGCCGGCCCCCTTTCCGCCCAACCAACATTAATTGAAACTTTATATATGCGATTTGATCTATATAGTATAAGAACCACTCATAGTCCAATGGTAAAGCGTGGCGCTGGCAGAAGTGAGGTCGGGGGCTCAAATCCCTTGGCCTCCACAAAATTTTATATAACGTGTTCTGGTTCCATTGGCCCAACAAAAACAAAAGTCAAACCAACTTCCAATCACAGATTGCCAAGTGTTCGAATCTAATTGGCCCAGGTGGAATATTCTAAGGAATATTTTGAGGAATATTCTAGAAATATTCCTTTTTTAATTTTCAAAATTTTGAATTCAAACCTGGTCAAACTGGACTTTTGCCTAAATTTGTGAATTTTCAAACTTGAATAACTTTCACATACAGTGTCGGATTTAAGTGTCGTTCACGGCTACAGGATCGTATCACCGAGGCCTATTCGATCGTTTAGATTGCAAGTGATTTTGAACACTTTCAATTTTGAGCTTTTTCCATGGATTGGACTTGAGCTCCTGATCACACCTTCCAAATGAGAAGCTTTTGGACCCCAAAAGCTCACTGAAATTCTGAAACTGAACTGTAGTATAGAAAATGAGAGAAAATCAACATCCTCTTCTCTTCAGCGTCCAAAAATGTTCCTGACTTGCCAACTGTTCACATGGCGAATTTTGCTGAATGAGCCATGTACTTGTACCAAATTCCGACCAAGTTTTCTTGCCATACCAATCTGCCATTCTGAAACTAGCAATGACCCTTGCTGAAATTTGTGCCCTCTTTTCTTGCATGCCTTTCCAACTCATGGAATCTTGCACTAATTTGCACTGACACTTCATTCTCTGCACCAATCGACACCAAAGGCACCTTGTGCAACATATGACATCAACAACAAGTTGACAATGAAATGTGCTATACAATTGACACACAAAATCTATAACAAGTGTGCACACAACCGACACAAGTCGATAAACATGTATGACACAATCGACACAAGTCGATAAACATGTGTGACATAATCGACACAAGTCGACAAACATGTGTGACACAATTGACACAAGTCGATAATCATGTGTAACACAATCGACACAAGTCGACAAACAACAAGATACATCTTGGCAAACACATGTGTATGTATCATGTATAATGAACTATATACAGTTTTCTATTTACACATACAACCTCTATGTACATGTGCAACTTCAACTCTTCTTTTCAAATACCAACAGGTACATCATCCCAAAAACATGTGGGTGACTAAGAGCTGAAACTAAAATACATTGCTACAATATAAGTGAGTATCATACTCATCTTTCACACCTCCATGGAGAAATTTTGCAACAACAAAGAAATTCCTTCAACTGAAATTTCTTTACATGCGATCTTGCATCAACTTTTCAACTGAAGTACATGCATACCAATCTGAAATTTGCATGTACAAAATGAGTAATGACTTACTGCATTAAGAAGTTAATCCACTTCCTACCAAGCCAACTCCATGGCGTCTTTTTCGATTGCAATACACCTTCATGTGAATCTTCCATTTCCACATCGATAATGGACTCCATAGATCCACTTGCGCCAAACTTTTTGTCCTCTAGCTACATGTGCTTTGGACGATTTGTTGGATGCAAGGTCCAACAATGAGAGACATCATGTCCCTTCCTTTGAAAAAATGTGCAACTCTTAAGCACTTTCTAAGAAAGTTCTCTTTGCCTCTTCTGCTTCCTATGTGCTTTCTTTTTCAACCAGCATCTTGAAGCAACATGGTTAAATCCACCACAAAATGAACGACAAAACTTTCTTCCATTTGAACAAGAAAATTTATGATTCTTTGCTAAAACATAATCAAATTGATCATGTGAATAATTATACCTATTTTTATGCATGGAATGTCCATTCTTTTTGTCTTTGAAAGATGATGAACTAGTAGAGGAGACAACTTTCCTTTTCAGACTTTCATCACAATTCTTGTCTTGAAAACTGTTTGAATTTGAAGGCTAGCCATAAGTGACATGTTTACCCTCTACTTGCTGAAATGATGGCTTAAAACAATGGAAATCATCTTTAAAACAAATTTTACATATATTCATAGAAGAACTTGGAATAAAGGTTCTCTTTAAATATGCATCACATGCATTCACGGATTTGGAGTCTTCGCCATTAAACTGCACATAACCAAGACCAACATTCTTGGGTCACTCCACAATTGAAATAGGGTCAACCATGCCTTGTGCATGCTTTCCCAAACCTTTGCATTCTTGATAGCCCATCTTAATAATTAATTTGGACCCGATTCCCCTTGTATGTTTTTCAAAAGAACCAACACACTTTTCAATAGAGGAAATTGAAGACAAGTTGAAATGATTTACCTCTTCCTCAGGAATTTTCTTGGACAAAGCTTCTTGATCTTGAAGGATTTGTTTCTCCATGTCATGCAACCTTTGGAGAATTTCTTCCTTCTCTTCCTTCATAGCCAACAATTGTGCATGAAAATTAACACTTTCTCTTTGATCCTCAATGCGAATCTACACCATGTCCTTCACCTTAATGAACTCATTATTCATGTCATCATTGAAGAATATCATGAAGGAGGAAACTTCACTTGTAGAAGAAGTTGAAATTATGTAAATGTTCAAATTAACAAAAGGAACTTTTGAAGAAAAATTCTCAAAGCTTTCAAACAAATGACAAGCTTTTAACCAAATGTCAGTAAAGACCCCTTCTTATTCAAGCAGCCATAAAGCACAAACTCCAATGCTTTTGTAGCAAACACTAATCAAGTGAGTTTGTTTTCCAAAGATAATCTTGAGGTACTTTGGAATAAGGAAATAACCTACAATTCTTTTTTCCTTTCCAAGACTTAGCTATTAACAACTATCTTTTCAACTCAAGAAAACTCATACAGTCAACCATTTTGCAACCAATAAAACAATCAATCTTATACATTGTTTTAACACCTTTTGCACAAAAAAAAATGCTCAACATAAGCTCAACCTGAGCACAACCAAGCTTAACCAAAGCTTTGATACCATCTGATCTGAAAATGGAAGTATTTGAAAATGTGTGCAAGGTATCCATTTCCATTAAATTAAATGTGTGCAAAATTCTCCATGTCTTGTTGATTAAACAACTACTTAGATCTAATCCAGAGATTGACTGTAGGGGCATTTACTGGATATGTCACCTTTAATAAAGGATGAGATCCAGAGGCTACCTGGCCCTTTATAGACTCTGTCTTTAGAACTTGTAGAAGTTAACACTCACAATTTCCATCAAATATGTGTGCAAACGGTTATTCATGTCTTGCAATTGAAACAAAGTGTTTATGGAAACTATATAAGAGTTTATGTGTGAAAGAAAGTTCATTTAATTTTTTGTTTAACATATTAAGTCAGAAATGTTTAGCAAGATAATTTCAGCATAACATGACACAAATGTTTTATGAATAGTTCACCCCTCCTGGGCTACGTCTGCTGGATCAAGCCTCCCAAAATGAGCTTGTCCTCTTGTATTAAAATGCTTCAAAATGCTAATACAAGATTAAAGGTGTCTCAATAGACAAATATGAATGCAAATACTGATTCAGAAGGTAGGAAAAATCTAAGAATGCCTTTCCAAATTCACTAAACAGTGAAGAATTACCATAAACAATGATTTCTTCAATAAGGCCCTAACGGCTCTTTGAACTCCTCTGAAGCTTTTCGGGTTGTAGAAGTTCTCAAATAGGTTTGAAACCCATTCCATTAGGTTCAAAAGGTGGAAATTAGCTGAAAATGATATTTGGTTCACCTCAAACAACAAGGTACAACTCAAAACAGCTCCAACCCCAAAATGGTCCTGAAAACTCTCCTGAAGGTTTTCAGCCTCTGAAAGTCTTCAAACAGTTATGAAACCTATTCTATTGGTTTCAAAAGGTGGAAAAAAGCTGAGAATGGTCTTTGGTTCACCTTAAAGAGAAAGGTACAACCTAATACAACTCTATTACCAAAATTGCCCTAGTGGCTCAAAAAGCTTCCCTGAAGCTAAAATGGTTATAGAACACCTCTACTGCCTCTGAAACCTATCTCAATGGCTCTAGAATGCTGAAGAAAGTCGAAAATGACTTTTGGTTCACTTAAAATGGTTAACCATAGCTCAACACAGCTCCAACTCCCTCTTGGCCCTAATGGCTCTCATTGCTTCCCTGGAGCAAAAGGGATTGAAGATCAACTCCAATGGCTCTGAAACCTATTCCAATGGATTCAGAATGCTTTGAATACCCGAAATCAAAAAACAATTCGTTCCAAAAGGTTCTCCCTATCAGAAGTTATGACCAAAACAGTATTTTCCCAATATCCCCTAAACAAACTCCACTAATTGTGGAGAAACTTCCAATTAACGCCGATAATTTTGGCCCAAATGCCAAAATGGTGGAGCCGCCAACCTTAACCGTTAGACAAACTGTAAGTTAAAATCAATGTTGAGTTGTGGGCTGGTCACATGCGGAAAGTTTGTTGGCGGAACCGTTTGCTTTAACGGTTTTAATAACTGTGGCATTTAAACCATATGAAACTATCGCCGAATACCATGTGAACATGGGTTTGACTGCAATATTTTACATAACCGTCGGAGTATGTAGTCCTTGGTTTCGCACGTATGGTCTTATATGTAAGGGGGTTGGCTCCCTTTTAGCCCAACCAACATTAATTGAAACTTTATATATGCGATTTGATCCATATAGTATAAGAAACACTCGTATTCCAATGGTAAAGTGTGGCACTAGCTGCAGTGAGGTCGGGGGTTCAAATCCCTTGGCCTCCACAAAATTTTATATAACGTGTTCTGGGCCATGTGGCGGCCTCCGGGCCTGCCACATGGCAAATTTCCATTGGCCCAACAAAAACAAAAGTCAAACCAACTTCTAATCATAGATTGCCAAGTGTCCGAATCTAATTGGCCCAGGTGGAATATTCCAGGGAATATTTTTAGGAATATTCCTTGGAATATTATTTTTTTAATTTTCAAAATTTGGAAGTCAAACCTGGTCAAACTAGAGTTTTGCCTGAATTTGTGAAATTTCAAACTTGAATAACTTTCACATACAGTGTCGGATTTGAGTGTCGTTTGTGGCTACAGGATCGTATTGCCAAGGCCTATCCGATCGTTTAGGTTGCAAGTGATTTTGAACACTTTCAATTTTGAGCTTTTCCATGGCTTGGACTTGAGCTCCTGATTAGAAATTCTCATTGTTCCAGAATCTCCACTTGGCCAGTGCCTTCTAGAAGGGTTCACATGTGTCAAATGTTGAATCCATGTGTACATTTTAAATCTCTAAGATTGGGAACATTTCTTGCCTATTATTAGAAAGTCAATGATTGTAAAACTACCTTCAACTCATCTATAAATTGAGCACAGATCCTAGTGCTTAAGGAAAAAGAATTTGAGTAGAGAAATGCTGGTGGAATTTCAATTGAGGAATTGATTTGAGTGACATGCTGCTGGGGAGATGTGCATTGTGATGAGGCTAGGATGTTGCTGGAGATGGTGACACTAAATCAATCATTGGGTTGTAACCTCCCCTTCTATCCATTAATAAAGATTGCTGCTTACTTTCCCACATATGTATCTGTATAAGCTTTTGTCTTTCATATTATGAATTCTTATCTGATGTATATGGTTTATGTTTCATTGATTTAACTAAATAACTTGAATAGACATTTGTATTATTGCTATCTTTTGTTGTTTAGTGTTCATATTTGCAGGAAACATTTTGGCGATCTAGCTCAAATTTGAAGCTACAGCAAAAGCGACAGAAGGAGAATAGGAAACGCTTGGAATCCAAGTAAGTTCTTTGATCAGTTCTGTGTGTCTATTTACAGTTAGGAAAAGTAGTTTCAAAGTCTTTAATCTGTTGTTCTAGATGAGCACTACATCTAGGGAAGAATGTTTTATTCGTAATACATAATTCGGCTTAACAATGCATGTTGCAGAAAAATGTGTCCATGCTCCGAAATCGAACAATAGAGAAAGTTAAAGTGAAAAGGAAACACTTTGGGCTCGATGAAGCTACATGGGAGATGGCTGATTTGATGCAGGCCATGTATCCTTCTTTGTTTTCCTGCATCCTGAAAGCTTCCACCAACAAATCATCAAGGCATCTTCATCAAACCATTAGAAACAGAAATATGGGAACTGGAACATCACCAGATATACCAAACAGTATCAGAGATACCAAACAGCACTGCAGCTGTGCTGAAGAGAGCTAAACCAAGCAAAAATTTCCAGCAACCAAACATACGCGGTTTTCTGTGCAGGAACACGCGTATATACGCGACTGTGTTTCATGAAACCCGCGTATCCAATGCCATCTTCTAAAATTTCAACCAGATCTGATTCTCTGTGAGGAAAAAACAGTGTTCAGCTTCTTTCTGAGATATTTGAAAGCTTTCCTGGACTACAGATAGATAGAACAGTGTAGTGGTGTCTTCAAGCGTCATTCAATTGTTGTAGCATCAACACAATAGTAACCAAGCCTTCAGATTCTTTGCAGCATCAATACAATCTTTCCAAGAGAGATTATCAGAACAACATCTTCACATAGGTGTCAAGCAATCATCCATGTGGTCCAACATCACCATGATCTTCAAGATTTAACATGAAGTAACATATGTAGGCAAAAAGATCTCTCACCCATAGTAACAAGCTCTGCATGAGCTATTCTTATCTCTGAATAATACGACTTCCAATTTTATCCAACAGATAAACTTCAGCAAGCAGTAAACACAACTCATTCAACGTCTCATCATCATAAACCATGTACCAAGCCATCATCATTTGAGCATGAGTATCACAATAACCAAAGAATAAGCAGTCATATTGCCAACAATGCAATCATTAGTATTCAACCTGCTGCTCCCCCTAAACCAGTGCTCTTCCTTAACTTGTGCAATTTGAAACACCTTCAACAGCAAGTCATCAGCAACAATCTCTGCATGATCTGTCCTCATCTCTGAATTATAAGACTTTCATCTCAACAACGAATGCTCTTCATCATAAAGCAACCAGGCTTCATCCAAAATCTTCAACATAAGACATCAAGTATCATATCATCATCATTTAGAACTGAGAAATTAAGCTGATATTGAGTCAACAATGCAGTTATTATCAGTCAGACTGATGCTTCCCCTGAACCTCTGCTCCAGATCTTCAGCTATCATACAAATTCTCTTATCATTAATGCATACGCTACTGTGTCTGCTGGAACTCGCGTGTATACGCGACTTTTGTTCATATAACCCGCGTATGGAAAGTGAAGCATAGAAAATCTTCATCTTCCTTCATTTCCTCCTGAGTTTGTACCTCCTGTACCTGTCCTTTCCACATCAGATGCACTGTCAGAAGTAAACATAACCAGAATAATCAAATCAACCATGAGAGTCATCATACATTGCTCCCCTTGTGACGATACATTACTAAATCTCATAATGTATCCCACATCATTCCTGCAGTCAATCAGAGAAGTAAGCTTCCAGAAGCGGATGACTGCAGTAGGGTCTGAATTCCCTACGTTTCTGATCGGTCCTCTTTCTTTTTCCAAATTTGCTTGAGCTTTCCAACTGTGTGCTGAAAATTGTCCACTTTCTCAGATCTGTTCAACCTGCATTCCTTTTCTACATGTCCATATTTGTTACAAGAATAACATCTCATATGACCAGATAAATAAGTATAAGAATTACAATGAGTATTTTTAATCTTCCTCCTTTTACAATCAACTGCTTTATGTCCATACATGTTACATGAGAAACAGTATCCCCTGAAGAAACCAGAGTACCTTTCTATGTAGGATTTGTTTGTTTGTGGCTGAAATGATCTGCTCCTGCAATTTGCTGCAACATGCCCATAATTATGACATTTAAAACATTCATTGTTCTTGAATGAATTCCTTTGAGAATTCATGATTGTTGGTTGATCTTTTGTCTCTTTCAACACTTCAGGTTTTGCATTGACTACCTCTGAATTTTTAGCACTTCCTTGTGAGCTAGATTCACCTTTAACAGTTTCATGGAAATCAAGACCATGTTTGATAGCAGGAGACCTTTGATTACTCAGCATATTGTCCAAAATATTAGCACTATCTTGAAACCTCAAAAGTTTAACCTTTTCTTCTAATTTACCTTTGAGAATGTTTACCTCAACCTCCAAGGCTTGACATTGCTTTGTCATGCTTTCTTCTTTCCTTCTTCCATCTTCTACTTGTTCCTTCAGATTTAGAATCTCTTCTTTCAACCAATCTTCGTTTTCTTCACATGTTTGTTGCAACTCTTCATTCTTCTTGTTTGATTTTTCCAGAACTTCTTTGAGAGAGATGATTTCTGCTTCAAGTCCCTTATTCTTCTTATTTGATTTATCCAGGTCTTCTTTGAGGGAAATGATTTCTGCTTCAAGTCCTTCCTTTTCAAATGATTGTAGAGGTTCCTTATTCTTCTTACTCGATGCTTCTAGACCTGCCTGCAGAGAGATGATTGCAGCTTCAAGTCCTTCATTCTTCTTGCTTGATTTTTCAAGATCTGCTTCTAGTTCTTTAATTCGATTGGATGCATAAGTATGAAACCTTTGATACTTGTCCATCTGTCCATTCAACATTTCTATTTGATCTTTCATTTGAGAGGTCATCTCTTTGTAAATAGAATCTTTCGTATCAATTTCCTTTTGTTTTTCTTCAACTTTGATCTTGATAGCTTCCACAACTTTACTATCTTCACTATTGTTTGCACAAAGAGGAGTATTACAAGTGGCCTTCTTCTTTTCCTTCTTTGCCATGAGTATTTGTAGAGCTTCGTCAGAAACTTCTAGATCCATACTGTCACTTTCACTATCATAATCTTTGCACATGCAATTAAGTAAGAGACAAGAACAACGATTCATATCTGGTTCATCTTCTTCAATTTTTGCTATACATGATTTCTGAGGTATCTCCTTGTTTCGAGTAGGCTTCTTCTTTTGCTTCTTTGCCATGAGCACCTTCAGATCTTGGTCAGAATCTTCTTCATCTTCACTGGACACTTCATCATCATCTTCTTTTGCATAATAACTCTTTCTCTTTTCAAATTGTTTCCCTTTACCATGTTTTTCTTTATAAGGACATTTAGCAGCATAGTGACCAACCTTTCCACACTCAAAACATTTGAAGGGAAGCTTACCTTTGAATCTTCCAGTTCCTAGTTGGAGTTTTCTCACGAAATTCGCTTCTTCTTCATCGGATATATAGCTGGATTCTTTGACAACTTCCTTTTCTTTTCCTCTTGTAGATACCTTAAAAGCAGCTTCTTTGATTTGAGAAGGACCTCCTTGTCTCATTTCAAAAGCAGTCAGAATACCATGTAATTGAACAATAGTAAGAGTTTGCGGATCTTGCCTTTCTTCAATAGCTGAAACTTTAGAGTCAAATTTTGAAGTCAAGGATCTTAAGACTTTTTCCACCAGAGTAGTATCAGTTATGGTTTCACCCAAGTTTCTCATTCGATTTACAATATCATCCAGATGAAGAAAGAAACTGGCAACACTCTCATCACTATGCATCTTCAAATTTTCATATTCAATTCTAAGAGTTTGGAGTTTTGCACTTTTTACCTTTGTGTCTCCTTCATAGCTTAGAATGATTTTGTCCCATATTTCTTTTGCTGAATGTAGCTACATCACTTTAGCAAATTCTGATTCAGACATGCTTCCTAATAAGACATTCACTGCTTTGGCATTGATTTCATACTTCTTTCTTTCAGCAGCATCAGTAGGAATACTTGCCGGGTATTGATAACCTTCTTCCACGATTGCCCATACATCTGCACCAAGACTTTGCAGATATGCTTTTGTTCGTACCTTCCGGAATATCAGATTGCTTCCATTGAATAGAGGTGGCTTTATAGACATCACTCCTTCTTGACTTCCCATTGCGACGGATCTCCTTCAAGCGATCAAGCTTCTGCAGAAGGACCACACTCTGATACCAATTGTTGGGAAAAATACTGAGAGGGGGGGGTGAATCAGTATTTACAGCATATTCAAAAAATTTTCTTTTCTTTACTTCAAAACCCATACGCTACTTTCCTGAAGAATACTAGCGTATATACGCGGATACCCTTTATTAAAATCGCGTATACTCAGAGAACTAATTATGTCATTAATTCTTCACTTAAATCATTCCCTTATTTATTCATTAGATATTCAATGAACAGTAAACATGTGCAGAAAGAACAGAATAAACCATCACACAAAGCATCACACATGAACACCAGGATTTTTAGGTGGAAACCCAAGTCGGGAGAAAACCACCGCTGCAGTTGCTCAGCCTTCAATATTTTATTATAGAGAAAACATCTTACAACATATGTGCTGGCGCAGACTTGACCAGCACGCAGGCACCCACCTGCGCTCGTTTACCAGCCTCTCCTGGAAGGGAGCTCCAACCCCCTGACTCGTTTACCAGCCTCTCCTGGAAGGGAGCTACGACCCCCCGATCTCGTTTACCAGCCTCACCCGGAAGGGAGCTACAACCCCCTGACTGAAGGCTACAACCCTCAGCACCACCTTGGACCACGTTTCATCAATTTTCACACTGGATCCAACAACTTCAATAGAACAACATTTGCAGGCCACATTTCATCATATTTTCAGACTGGACCCCTTTCCATACTTTTAAGCTCAACCATACATCACCAATAGATACTTACCAATTCAGACAACACAGATCAGATAGTAGTAATACAACAGAACAGATCAGATGTTTCATACCCCATGCTTCAGCAAACCCTAGTTTGCATACGCGCTTTCAATTCACTGATGTCGCGTATATACGCGCTCCCGTCCACACAAACCAGCGTATACCTCTGTGTATGTTTCATTGCGCATACACGCTTTCTCTTCTGTGAAGCCGCGTATATACGCGCTTCCTCTGCGGCGAAGTAGCGTATAGATCTTCAATCATTATGGAGCAGCATACTTCTTCAGATCAGATATTCAGTTCAGATTTAACCCTTTACTTCAGACAGATGTTCGCCTAGATGTTCGCCTCATCACAGATCTAAGCCTTCCATAAGCAGATCTAGTAGATACAAGTACATTTCAGATCTAGAAATCCCGCTTCATCATTTCTTCATAAGTGCATCATAGATTCAGATCTATCATCAAACCTTTACCCTTTCCATACAGATATACTTCACAGAGAAGTATTCATTCAAGCTCAGACATCTTGCTCCCACACTCATGATTTGCACAATGAATTTCTTCTCTTTATATAGGTTTATCCTTATTCAATACCACGGGCCCCTTTTTCAATACCATGAGCCAAATCAATACCATGAGCCTTCAATACCACAGGCCCCTTTTTCAATACCATGAGCCAAAACAATACCATGAGCCTTCAATACCACGGGCCCCACTTTATGAGCGCTTTTTCCCATACGCGACTTGGAACGTTCTTTTTCGCGTGCATACGCGACTTCCCCTAGACATATCCGCGTACTCCTTGAAACATACTCTTTTCATCATAGATTTAGTACATGCTGAGTTCCTTTCTTCACTGCCTTCTGTACACACTGTAGATATATCATATTTAGCTCATCAAGAACATATTCTATGAAGCACAACTTCATCAAGTAAGTTGCCATTATCTTCATCAAGAGGGTTGCCTTTCAAGGACAACATTCATCATCATATTGCTAACAAACATCATTTACCAAGTCCATCACGTCAAGAATAACTTCATCAGGTGGATTGCCATCAAGGACAACACATGTCAACAGTCGCATGTCTTCATCTTCATTCAGTGGGTTGCCATCAAGGACAACACTCTGCATCATATTTCCAACAATTTTGGTGTGATGCTGGTAGTTGTTTGGCATATGTTTTGGTAATGTTTTGATATATGTTTTGATGTGATGTTTGGATGTATGTACATATGTGTATGGATGTAAATACCACCATGAGCTATTTTATAAAGCTCCAATAATTAGTATGGTGTCATGTCATTATAGTTGTTCCGTTGGTTTGCTTTTCAGCAGGGTGATGATTGTAAATACTGCATCGAGCTATGTTATAAAGCTCCATGGGCAGCATGGTGGCTTTTCAGTGGTTTTGCTGAGGTATATGTGTGGTTGAATACTAAGGACGATGTCCCCCAAGGGGAGGGTTTTATAACAACACTGGTGAAAATTCCATGCAATAAAAGTTAAAAATAATAACAACGATAGATGGGACACTTATTCCAAGATGAATGTTGGGCAAAACATTCTAGTGGGTGTTCATTTGGTTTATTATTGCTAAGGAAATTGACAAAGGCAAAGGCTTTGGAAAAGAAAAATGACATTTTTGGCACATTTATTTATGAAAATAATGGAAATTAGGAAAAAAGGGAGATGAAAGGTTGCAAGTTGCATGTGAGGAGGAAAATGAAGGAAAATAATGGAAAATGAAGAAAATAGAGGCATCATATATAAAAAGGTTTCTAACGATCAGTTGGTACCTTTTGTTAATGCAGTTTTTGGAGTTCTCTCATTATTCTATATCTCTCTCTTTCTCTCTCTCTCTTGGACAATTAGAGTTCCTTGGAGCATTTTGGCATTGAAAAAAAGAAAGGCAAGAAAGTAGGAAGGAGGAAGCAAACAAGGAGGAGCAGGAATCAACCAGCTACAACGAGATTCTTGGCAGGTATCGATTTGCATGTGTGTTTTCTTTGCTATATCTGGCATGCATGGTATTTCATGTGGTTATTTTCTGTCTGGCATGGGTTTTTTTCTAGGTGTAACAATGTTTTCAACTTAGCCTTTCCATTTACAGAAAGCCATGTCGTTGTGGAGTTCTCATGTTTTGGTTTAGCTATATTACTGGATGGATTCAAAGCTGAGTGGGGTGGATCTATGATTTGATATAACACATGCCCTAGTAACTCCTGAACCACTGTGCGTTGTGGTAAAGGTAGATAGTGTGTTGCCTAGGTAGGCCTAGGAATCCTCGACTGGTGTGTTGGGGTCTTGTGTTTTGATAGTTTGGAAAATCAAAAGACAAGGCAACATCAGAACCAATATTTAGAGTCCCAAGATCTAGTCCTCCTGTTCTCAGAGAGGGATCTCTCGAATGTTTGTTTGCAAAGGTTTATCTCGTCTGCTTGGAATATGGGTTTTATACTAGTTATTAAGTGCAGGTGTTTGTTTTTTTGTTTGGTTGGATTGATACAGTAGAACATGAGACAACTGTTTAAGTAAGGACAAAGGGCAAGATCAGAACAGACCTCCTTGACTCACTGTAAACAGAAAACTTCAAAGGGAGACTTCAATAACAGTTTTAAAGTGGCAGCAGACAAGCAAGGAGAACCATAAATCATGCTGAAACCAACTATTCGAACTATTAAGGAAATAAACAAGGATGAAGACTAAAGAAAGAGATTACAAACTCTAAAATACTTCAGCAGAAGAAAACATAAAACAGTGAAGGACGAACAGGTCTAAGGTGCTTCCAAGAGTAATTTCTTAGCCTAAAACTTTCAACCTACCGTAGTAAGAAATTGTGGAACATAATGAAAACAGGGGAAAACATTAAATAGTTCAGAATACTTCACCAACAGCCAATCTCATGAATCCAATGATAGATCCTTCAGAGTAACAATCATGCAACAACATCATCAGGGCATCCAAGACATCAATTTCTTCTTCAACTTCAACAGACTATGTTTTATTTCAGAGAGTTCAAATATTACAACTAGTGATCAACCAACCCCTCACTCATCTTCTTCAGAAGTATATATAGAAGAATGAGGAGGTGAGATCTGATAAAATATCTCAAAAACTAATTAATACAGACTTAAATGGATTCTGGGCCTTTAGGGGCTCAATGAAGAAGCTTACATAGGTGTCTTCTGTATTAAATCACTTATATTAACTATTAGGTTTGCTGGAAAGAACTTGTTGAATTCAAGGCTCCTTGTTATCCTTGTAATAAATTTTGCTGACAGCTGACAATAAGTTCCTTTGGTTGAAATAACTGTTCAGCTGCATTGATGCAAAATATCTCCTGGTATGGTAATAACTTAGACTTTCCTTTGATTGCTTTGAGGCTGTAGGTGGCTCTGCGACGGCTGTAAGTTTTAATTACCCCCTGAGGTGACAGTGGAGGTCTCTTTTTCGATAAGACAATCATGGTTTTCTTTTAAACTGTGGTTTAGGCTTCTGATAATCCAATTTTAGCCGTAATCCCCATAGATCTGTCCTCAATTTTTTGTCTTGATATATTTTGTCTTTGGAACTGATACTCTCTGACTGTGCCCAATTTACTGTGCTTTTGCTGGTATACAGGGTTGCGCAGGGGTGATATGGCATCAATGCCTCATGAACCATCGATGAAACGTGAATTCCAAACCTGCAAATGATTCTTTTTTATGGATCATGTTAGACTCCTATACCAATAGGTGTCATTTTTCATGATTGAATTGTTGAACTATGCAATATGTCAAACCTTTTTCTTGTTGCAAAGGTGTTCCATATTTTCAAAAAATTGAAAAATCAAAAAATTTTAAAAAATCTAAAGAGGGTATACCCTAAAAGAAAAATCAAAGGGTGAAAAGAATAAAATGGTCAAAAAAAAAGTGAAAGAAATGAACCCCAAACAAAAAAAGACAAGGAAAGTGTGCAAGTCCAAATGCCACTACTATTTCATTTTTTGTAATAAACAAAATTGTGTGCAGCTTGTCAAACTTTTGCCACAATTTATGAAGAGTCAAACTGTTTAAACTTGACTCGTTCATTTTTCAATTTCATGTTGTAGAATAGAGAATAAATATCTGACCAAACAGTTTAATCTTGACAGATAAGTAGATAGGTAGAGTTAATAAAAGGTGCTCAACAGTTTAATCTGAGCCCTTGGATGTAATAAGTGTAGACTTAGATAGGTTTTCCATGTAAAAGAAAAGAAGATTGATAAGGGTTTGCCAGTCTAAGTGCACCCTAATAAAGAAGAGAAAATGGTAGAGTAAGTAAGTAGGGTAGGTAGATGTTATTGCAGAATTACATGTGATGAATAATGGTTCTAAACGTGTTCAATTTTACTTTCATCACAAGTGCAAAGGCAGATACTACATTGGAAAAGTTCACAGCAAAGCAAAGTCAAGATTATTAACTTCCCCTTCATTTTTCCCTAAATATTTCACTAATTTCCCCTAAGTGCTAAGGTATTTGAAGATTAAAGGGGCTCGAGGCATTTCCTTGACTTTTGGAGGGACCGGACCCTCGGCCCAATAATTGAAAAAAACCTAAGTACTTGAAATCATCCATTATCACATTCATTCACCTCTCAAAATCTTTTCCTAAGTAAAATCCCATTTTACTTAGGAAAATCCTTCAATTTTTCATGAAAAGCCCTCAAAATCACTTTTTATTCTAAGTCTAAGTGATGAAAGTATAATAATGATATTTACTTTTGAATTCTCACTTTCTTGGTTATATTTAAGTATTTTGAGTTGACATTGTCCCTTTGTCATATTAATTCTAATTTATATATTAACTCCCTATGAAAATCACCTTTTCCTATGTATATAATTCATTTTCATATAATATTCCCAAAACCCATGTATTATAACTATTTTAACCACAAGTATTTTATTCCCACTTATTCAAGACAAAAACCCACAATATACCCCTATAACATTAATTCTATTCCCGCCCCCTATGGTAAGAAAATCACATTGATTTAATTACCATATATTAAAAATATACGAAAAAGGTTTAAATATATGTATATATGTTTAAAACAGAAAAATAAACCCAAAGTTTAATTAAAACTAAACTTTGAAATAAATCATCCCTGCGCATTTAACATTTCTCGACCATTTTTCCATATGGGATTAATTAATCCTTAAGATTAATTAATAACCAAACCCTCCAATCAAACGCCTCCCGAAATTATTAATTCATATTAAATCATGTCAGTCCCGCCCATTAAATATCCGTCAACTCCATATCTCGTCAACCGTTGGATCGATCCGCCCAAGATCAACGGCTCGCATCGATTCCGCTGGCCATCCCCTATCCGAAAGATAACACGCGAAATAAAAGTGGTTTTTGAATAGTGCCATTGCTACGTGTCAAGCGCTGTATCGCTTCGCTACCCATCTGCCCGAAACTGCCTTCGCTCATAAGTGGTGCGGAAAAAACCGCTTACCCTTTTTCCCCCCCCGTGACTCACCTCCCGTATAGAATGACGTCAGTCATTAAAATAATAAAAATTCCCCCTCGTTTGACTTTGCCAATAAAAAAAAAAATTCGTGTCTTTTTCATTATTCTGCACGAATTGAACGAATACACCCCCACGCAGAAAATTTGAATTTCAAATTTTTGAAGTCTTCCAACCTGTAACCTGTCAAAGCAAATTGCAGTCGAGCCTCTCAGAAGATTATCCGCACTCACCCGCGTCTGTTCGAAACACTCTTTTCTCCAAAAATAGGTATTTACCCTAAAATCACACTGAACTGTGTAAGAAACTCGGTTTTCCTCTTTCTTTTACTAAAACAGAGTTAAATAATTGATTGCTTGTTCATTCCTTAATCCCGAAAAACTGTAATTGATTTCCCAACTTGCAATTGTACCTATTTCTCCGGTCGAAACCTGTAATTTTGCTCAATCTTTAACCATAAGCCGAATTTCCATTTTTGAATCCACAAGAACCAAAAATGGAAACTCCTGTGGCTTTAAACGTCGCCCCATTGAACGCCCCTCACAGAGACCTGGATTATTTATCATTAGTCGATAGGGATTTCCAAATCAAAGACCTGAGTTTTAGTGAAAGCCCTCTTTGAATTTTTCGTCGCTGCAGAGACAATTATTTGAATGGTTTGGATACAATTGGGTTATGGGAATCTAATATTCCCCGATACCTCTTTCCCTTTGTTCATATTTTCCCTGAAATAATCCATTTTTGCCATGCCAATTATGATCATAACCAGAGAGTAGTCTTATCCCCAAACCAAGACGTCCTTTTCCCAATTACGGCTCAGTCAATCAATGTGAGATCATTTTCTAATGCTTTAACCAATTTTTCCAATCTGTTGATTTCTCTTGATTTGTCAGCAACACTCATTTTTGAAAGATCATATCTCTGTTATAAATTGACAAGTTGTAACTTTGTGTGCTGAAGTTCAGTTACTTGAAGTTTCCAGTCATCCATTTGTTTTACTAATTGTTCTGAACTCAAATTTGAAGTGTCTACCTGTGATATATTTTCAGCTTCCTCCCCTCCATTCCTAGAGTTATAGATAAACAGACCTAATTGAATTTTGATCCGGAGTTGAGCCTTCTTCTTTGCATTACAAAAATGAATTATATCAGAGTTGTTCATTTGCCTGAAGCACTCTAATGCAAAGAGTCTCATGGGGACATATTTTGGCAATTTAAATGGACATAATTCACATCCATATATCCTGACTTCTGTGTGATTTTGGTACAAGTACCAATCACCAATCTTGTATTGTTTTGATAGCTGTAGAATTTTATTGATTTCATTGCTGAGTCTTAGAGGAGAAACTCCTGTCAACAAGGTAGTTGCAGGGTGTATAAAAAGATCAATGAACTCATTATAGGAATAGGGAGAATCTGGAGAACTATGGGTGATGGTTGACCAAAAGATAACATACCTAGGATTCCCCTGGGCATCAATTTTTTTGGTATAGAAAGGGAAATTTTCAGACTGGTAATATATCAGGAGGTGATAGATGACAAAGGAATACTTGAACACTTTCTCATTTTCCAATCTCATGAATTGATCATGGATTTTGTTGGCTATGTAAGATGCAAAGTCATACCTGACAGCAGGAGGCTGTCTAGGGGTAAAAATAGACAATAATACTAGAACTAAGCTCACAATCTTGCCTCTCATCATGCTCAATCAATCAATGAGCACTTATGTTAGGAAATTGGACATACATGCTCACAATCTTGCCAATTCCTCAGCCAGTTCATCACAAGCAACATTACCTACAGGAAGGAATCTTCATGACAGATTAGAGAATTTGTTTTATCTAGAACATGAAGTAAGGCATTTGTTTCCTAACCAGCCTAATTTCTTCAGATATACCGAGGCTGATGAAACATTAAGGAAGCTTCAATGGACAAAAATGGCAGAAGATAAATGGTGGGAAGACTTGTTGGAAATTTTGTAAAATTTATCCTTATTTGAAATTTTGCCTATTTACCACAGTATAAGGGATAAAGGACAAAACAAAGGTCAAAGAGTATCAGTTCAGTTGAAAGTGTATCAGTAAAAACAAAGAGTATCAGTGAAGCAAGTCAGTTAGAACAAAATTACTGAAGAAAACAACGAAGAGCTAAAATATAGGTCCAACCTCCAGCTCATTCTTGAAAGAAGGAAACATCACAACATCGATTACTTCTTGCCTTATCTATGAGACCATCTATCTCTATTTTTATTGTAACTTATTTATGACTCATCTTAGATTATATCTCGTTTTGTTAAGAGATATTTTGTATCATTTTTTGTATAAATAAGACCTCGATCGACTTATTGAGGGTGGATTATTCTACTTTGCTATAACATTGACTTTTGGAATAAAGTGCTCTTTTGGAGAAATTTCTTCGTGGCTTGCTGGATGACGAATTGAAGCTCAATACTTTTTGCAGGATTCATGTGTCAGACTACAGTTCAATAAGTCATTTCTATCCTGTGTTTTAAGTTTTATATATGTTCACTATATCACTGTGTTTCATTTCTGAATAATTAATAAAAAAGACTAAATCAGAAATTGCTTAAGTGTACTCTGATTTCAATTGTTATTATTCTAAATGTTTTCTTCTAAACCGGTTATAAACAATGAATTCTTAATTTCTCTTGTTTCTCTGGTTTAAGCATTTGATTACTTAGTAAAGAATTCTTAATTTCTCTTTATTGGTAATCACTCATTTTCCCTCGTTTAAACATGTTGAAAGATTCTTAATTGCCTTTCATCTCTTTAAAAAATCCATTCCATTCACTTTAATATCCAAAATTGCTCTCTGTTTGGCTATCTTGCCCTGCAAAGTCATCTTTGGTGTAAAAACTTAATCCAGTAAAGCCATCCTTTCGACTTCATAGCCCAATGGCCTGAATTACTCATTCGTGCCCTTAGTTGGTGGATTCCACCATTTAAATTCAAACAAACTCTTGGAATTATAACTAGCCTAATATTTTCTAAGAACAAAGCTAAATTTTAAAGAGAGAGCCCTCTCTGGATACAGATTGGCTAGATTCTGTATCTGAAGGTTGGTTTGTGGTTACCTCGGATTTACTTTCCTTTTCCACAACTTCAAGGAAAATCTAAGTGATAACATAGTGGCGACCATATTGGGGATCTGAATATCTTTATTGTTACTATTGTTTGCTTATAAGCTATAGACAGAGTCTGAAGATCAGCCAGGTAGCCTTTGAAATGCTTTTGTTCTGCAACTGCATAGTAAATAAATGTTGCTTCAGTCTATCTCTGGTTTAGCTTATAAACTAAACTTTGGTTTAAAAAATTCAATCAGATTCTCTAGTTCAATAAATCTTTGAGAAAATTTTAATCAAAAATCTTAAATTTCTTGAAGAATTTGTCGAAGTTGTACTTTCATTTTATTAAAAAAAAAAAAAAAAAAAAAACATTACTAGGAAAACTGGCTTCAGAAAGAACTCGTTATACCAGGTCAAATCCTGATCCAAACCCACCTCCGGTATTCGATAATCCAAATCTGATTCCTAGGATTCTTAGAAGACAAGAAAGTCAAGAAAGTTTTGAAAGAGGAAGTCAAGAAAGTTCTGGAAGTTCCCGACCTCTTTCTAGATCAGCATCCTGTCCTGTAAACTGGATTTATTTTGATGAAATACCTTTTGATGAGCGATTTGAAACATCTTTATTTGTGAATTTTTCTGAAACTGAATTATCCAGACTGGTTCCGGACCCATTGTTTTTTGAAGATATACAATTGATATTTGTTTCATTACATCTTGACAGACATTTACAAAATTCCATTCAATCTGAACATACCTTTGATGAAACATCAAACACTTCTGTAATTACTACAGTTTCTCCAAGTTCAGCTGCTTTTCCCCAAACTTCTCAAACACAAGTCACTCCCTCTACTCCTCCACCCACTACTTCCAGACCATCATCACCTGTTATTCCATTACACCTTCCAATGGCCAATAGATATGCTCCGTTAAGGTTGCCAGGAAACCCTGCTTCTTTGCCTCAAGATTATCAGAGTAAAATCACCCCTTTTGATGGATCCGGTACTTATACTGCTCAACAACATACCAAAAGGATGACTGATTACTTTGAATTTTATGAAATTGATGCTGATGATGTTCGAATGAGAATTTTTGTCCAGAGTCTTACTGGGGAAGTCAGGACATGGTTTAGGGCTCTTGCTCCAAAAAACATTGCTGACTTACCAGCCCTGTATAGGTCATTTTTGAATAGATGGGATAAGAAGAAAGACCCTCTTCAAATCCTATCTGACTTTGGAAAATTGAAAAGAGGACCTAATGAAGCAGTGCAAGATTATATCATCAGATTTAACGAAGCCTATAACGTTGTCCTTCAAAACCTTAGACCCCCTCCGGATTCAGTACTGGTTAAATTCCCTGATGGTTTTGACTCTGACATAGCATATTCACTTAGGGAAAGAGCTCCCCAAACTCTAGAAGAGATGCAAATCATAGTGGTTAGTGTTGAAGCTAACCTCATAGAAAAACGAGCTAGGGCTAGGGCCGAAAGAAGGATGCCTATCAACGAAGAGCCTTCGGCTTTTGAAAGAAAGCTGGATGCAATTATCAAAGGTATGGAAAGGCTGGGAGACAGAGTAGAGACAATCGAAAGAAAGTCTTCTGGTGATAATCAAAATGTTGTTAGAAACCCAAACTTCAGAAGAAATCAAAACCAAAATAATGGAAAAAATGTTCCTGACCAAAACATTAGGCCACCATTCCAAGAAAATTTTGTTGAAGGTTCATCTTCTGAGGAACCTACTGAGGATGTTGAAATAAATAATGTGATTGAAAACAGGAATGAACCAAAAGTTTTCCTATCTCAAGATGATCAAGAAAATCACATTCTTGAAACATTTCAAACTCATTTAGGAAAAACTTTTGATTTTAAAGAAGGATATGACACAACAATTTATGAAGTTCATAAACAATACAATTTGAGAAGCAGACGGATTGATGTGCCAGAGAATAGCAAACAAAAATCTGTGAAACAAAACATCAAAGGTAAAACTAACACTCCTCCTGTACAAATTCTTTCTAGAACAAGTCCTAACCCCGAAAATCCAATAATTGAAGATGTGTCTGATAATCAACCGACTAATGAACAACTTTCTAATACTTTTCCTCCTGCAGGAAACGTAGAAGAACCAGCAGAAGTTAATTCAGAAACACCTTCAGCTCGTAATCCCACCCATGAAAAAGAGAAAAACACTGAAGACTCAAAAAAAAGAGAAAACCCAACTGTTCAAAACACTAGAGCTCAAACAGAAAAATATTTCAATCTAGAGGCTGAAATAGGCAAACTAAAGATAGTTGTTCCCTTATCAGAATTGGCTAAACATGATGTCTATAGAAGCCAAATCAGCAGATCCATTAACATTACTGGAATGGATGATTCAGTAAATGTTTTTGATGATCAACCGAAACTACTTTTCGGCCCTGAAGTAAATGGAAAACCAGAAAGTGGAGGAACTCCTCCATTTTATGTGATTTTGAATGTTCATGACAAAATACTTCATAACGCCATGCTTGATTCTGGAGCGTCCCATAATTTAATGCCCAAAGCTGTGATGGAAAGATGAAATCTAGACATTACCAGACCATATAAAGATCTTTTTTCCTTCGATTCAAGTCAGGTAAGATGTTTAGGTTTGATTAAAGATTTGTGTATTACTCTGGTACAATACCCTGCAAAATCTATTCTGATGGATGTAGTAGTTGCAGATATTCCTCCCAAATATGGTATGTTGTTTTTTAGATCCTGGGGTGCCAAACTCGGAGGATCTTTTCAATTAGATATGTCATATGCTACCATTTTAGTATTTGGTCAACCTAAAATACTATACAGAGAGACCTTGATGAAATATTTAGTCAGTAGTCATGAGAAGCCTGAAAACTTCCCTGTCTACTCAGTACATTCTGATATGGACTCTTTTATCCTTTATAATGCTGAATTCGACCTTCCTACTGAATTAGAAGCACCAGAAACAGAAACTGCGACTAAATCTACTGTTCAAATCGAAGAAATTTCTAAAAACAAAGAAACATCAAACATTCAAGAAATACCAGAAAGAATTGAAAAGCCTCCCTGTTAAGAAACAAGTTAAAACAGTTGATGAAGATTATGAACATGAAATTCTATGGCATTTAGAATTTGATGGTTCAGTAAATAAGTTAGGAGCAGGAGCTAGAATTTGGATACATAATGTTGAAAATGATCATGCCGAAGGCCATGCTTATAGATTGAATTTTAGATGAACTAATAATATGGCAGAATATGAAGCTCTTTTGCTAGGGCTTAAACATGTCAAAAAGTTAGGAGCAATTAGAGTATCAATCATAGGAGACTCTGAGTTAATTATTCAACAGATTAATGGTGAATGTTCAACAAAAGACCCCAGATTGAAACAATACAGAGAAACAGTTGTGGAAATTCTCAACACTTTTCTACAAGCTCAACTTGCCAAAATTCCTAGAAAACAAAATTTGCATGCTCACAGTCTTGCAATGTTCGCTAGCACATGTAAATTACCTTTTGGACCTAATCATCAGTTCACAGCTGAGATTAGACATAGACCTGCTATACCGGACAATCTCATGAATTGGCAAGTATTTGTAAATGATAACCAGATTAACAATTTTTTAACCTTAGAAAATGAATTTTCTAACAGTAGTATAGATGAGGACACAACAATCAATGAATCTGATCAGATATAAAAACAAGAAACGGATATTTCAGAAGAGACTGCAATTCACATGCTTCACCCAACCAAATTCACTAAAAAAGATATGCAGGATTTGAAACAAATGGAATTCGATGAGATTATAGAAGATGAATCTGAAATTATTAATCTGAAAGATGATCATTTACCCGAAGGATTAACTCCTTTGGAAGATCTTTTTGACTCAAATGACATTCCACTAAAACCCAAAATGGAACCTTTAAAAGCTGATATTGAAGAAGTCAATTTGGGAACTGAAGGAAATCCCAAGATGGTTAAACTATCTAAATCTCTGCCAGAAGATCAAAAGGTTAAATATGTTGAACTTTTAAAAGAATTCCAGGATGTTTTTGCCTGGAGTTATGAAGATCTGAAGTCATACGATACATCAATCATTCAACATACAATACCTTTGAAACCAGATCAGAAACCATTCAAACATAAACTTAGAAGGATCAACCCTGTTTTACTACCTTCAATTGAGAAAGAAATTAAAAGAATGTATGAAGCAGGAATTATAGATCCTATTAGGTTCTCTGAATGGGTTTCTAATCTAGTACCAACAAGAAAAAAGACTGGAGAGATTAGACTATGTGTCGATTTGAGAAATTTGAACAAAGTTTCTTTAAAAGATAACTATCCTTTGCCTAAAATGGACCATATCTTACAAAGGGTAGTAGGATCTTCAAGGATTTCTCTTCTGGATGGATTTTCAGGGTATAACCAGATTCTGGTTCATCCTGATGATCAAGATAAAACAACATTTACAACACCATGGGGTACTTTTAAATATGTTAAGATGCCATTTGGACTCAAAAATGCAGGGGCAACCTTTCAAAGAGCAATGGATATTGCATTCGCCAAAGAAATTCATGATTTTCTGGTTATTTATCTAGATGATTTAACTGTTTTTTCCAAGACAGATCAGCAACATTTAGATCATCTAAGACAAGTGTTTTTAAAATGCAGAAAGTATGGTATTTCTTTAAATCCGAAAAAATCATTGTTTGGTCTTGAAGAAAGAAAACTCCTAGGTCACATTATTTCTAAAGATGGCATTAGAATTGATCCTGAAAGAATACAAGCCATATTGCAGATACCTCATCCCAGGAATATTAAAGAACTTCAAGCATTCATAGGAAAGATCAAATTTTTGAGAAGATTCATTTCTAGTTTAGCTGAATTACTTAGACTGCTTACTAACATGTTAAGAAAGGATTCTAGTATTCAATGGACAGTAGAAGCCAAGCAATCATTTGAAGAAATCAAAATGTCTTTAACCAGAACACCAGTTCTTACCAGTCCAAAATTTGATACATATTTCATAATTTTTTCATTTGCTTCTGAACACACAATTGCAGCTGTTTTACTACAAAAAGATGATCAAGGATGTGAAAAACCAATAGCCTTTTTTAGTAAAGCACTTAGAGATGCATCATTGAATATAATATTATGGAGAAACAAGCTTTTGCACTTGTGAAAGCAATTAAAAATTTCAGAGTTTATATATTGTATTCTCATGTGATAGCTTATGTACCTAATGCTGTCGTTAAAGACGTCTTAACTCAAGATGGTATTGAAGGCAAAATAGGTAAGTGGATAGCTATCATATTAGAATATGATATTGAAATAAAACCAACAAAACTCATAAAAGGTCAAGGATTGGCTCAACTCATGACTGAAACAAATTGCCAAGCCCTGGATATTAATGAACTGGATGACGAACAGGAGATGGCGACTCCACAGATCAGTCAGGCCTTTTTAGACTCACCCTGGTACACTGATATCATTTATGTTTTGTTAAACCTGCAAGCTCCTCCAGGGTTATCCAGAATGAAACAAAGGTTCTTAAAAATGACATCTTTAAAGTATTGTATTTTAGATAGTGCTCTTTTTTGGAAGAATCATGATGGAATTCTATTAAATTGTTTATTGAAAGATGAAACTGACAAGGTTCTTAATGAATTTCATGCAGGAGATTGTGGGGGACACCTCTACTGGAAGTCAACTGCAGATAAGATATTAAGGGCTGGTTTTTATTGGCCAACTTTGTTTTCAGATGTTAAGAAATTTGTAACTGCTTGCCATAAGTGTCAGATCTTTGAGGGCAAGAGAAAATTGTTACCTTTACCATTAAAACCAATTTCCACCGAGAGACTCTTTCAGCAATGGGGCTTGGATTTTATTGGAGAAATCCATCCCCCTTCTTCTGGGCAACACAGATGGATCCTCACTGCCACAGATTACTTTACTAAATGGATTGAAGCTATCCCATGCAGACAAGCCAATGATTCTGTAATTATAGGGTTCTTAGAAACCAATATACTTTCAAGATTTGGCTGTCCAGAGAAAATTATAACTAATAATGTTGCTGCTTTTAAGTCTAAGAAAATGATTAGTTTCTGCAATAAATATCACATCACTTTAGGCCATTCAACAGCCTATTATCCTCAGGGTAATGGATTGGCTGAATCTTCCAATAAAAGCCTCATTAATATCATTAAAAAATTATTGGAAGAGAATAAAAAGAATTGGCATAAGAAACTTACCAATGCATTGTGGGCAGACAGACTTACAACTAAGAAATAAATTGGGACCAGTCCATATGAATTAGTTTATGGTATTGAGGCTAGATTTTCATCATCCTTAGGAATTCCTGTTATGAAATTACTTCAGGAGGCTCAAGTAGAACCAAATGATATTCAGAGAAGAATAAACCAAACAATTCACTTGCAGCAGACCAGAGAAGAAGTGTATCAACGATTCCAAGTTTTGCAGGAAAAGTTAAAGAAAATGTTTGACAAAAGGACTAAAGCAGAAGATTTTCAAATAGGAGATAAAGTTTTAAGATGGGATTCCAGAAGGGAAGATAAAGGGAAACAGGGGAAATTTGATTTCTTATGGAAATGACCTTACATCATTCATGCTTTACAGGGAAATAACACATATTTTTTGAAGAATTTGGATGGTACAGAAGCTGAGGAAGGACCAGTCAATGGTCGAATGCTAAAGCATTATTTTGATCCTATTTACTAGGATGTTCTAATTTTTTCTAACATGTACATATTATATACTTTCTAATGCATCAGTTTTGATTGGATGGTGACTTGTTGGAGTTGAAGCCCGAAGTGAAGGCCCTAAGCTTCAGAATTTTTACTATCATATATACAATAAAGCCACCAGAAAAAGAAGATTACATGGTTCAGTTGAAGGCATTTTGAGGCATCTGACCTGTTGTTCTTGAATTTTCACCAGGAATAGCCATCCCCAAGTGGAGCCAGTGTTAGAATCCTATACCAATAGGTGTCATTTTTCATGATTGACTTGTTGAACTATGCAATATGTCAAACCTTTTTCTTGTTGCGAAGGTGTTCCATATTTTCAAAAAATCGAAAAATCAAAAAAATTTAAAAAATGTAAAGAGGGTATACCCTAAAAGAAAAATCAAAGGGTGAAAAGAATAAAATGGTCAAAAAAAAAGTGAAAGAAATGAACCCCAAACAAAAATAGACCAGGACAGTGTGCAATTCCAAATGCCACTACTATTTCATTTTTTGTAATAAACAAAATTGTGTGCAGCTTGTCAAAATTTTGCCACAATTTATGAAGAGTCAAACTGTTTAAACTTAACTCATTCATTTTTCAATTTCATGTTGTAGAATAGAGAATAAATATCTGACCAAACAGTTTAATCTTGGCAGATAAGTAGATAGGTAGAGTTAATAAAAGGTGCTCAACAGTTTAATCTGAGCCCTTGGATGTAATAAGTGTAGACTTAGATAGGTTTTCCATGTAAAAGAAAAGAAGATTGATAAGGGTTTGCCAGTCTAAGTGCACCCTAATAAAGAAGAGAAAATGGTAGAGTAAGTAAGTAGGGTAGGCAGATGTTGTTGCAGAATTACAAGTGATGAATGATGGTTCTAAATGTGTTCAATTTTACTTTCATCACAAGTGTAAAGACATATACTACATTGAAAAAGTTCACATGAAAACAAAGTCAAGATTATTAACTTCCCCTTCAGTTTCCCTTAAAGATTTCACTAATTTCCCTAAGCACTAAGGTATTTGAAGATTAAAGGGGCTCAAGGCATTTCCTTGACTTTTGGAGGGACCAGACCCTCGGCCCAATAATTGAAAAAAACCTAAGTACTTGAAATCATCCATTATCACATTCATTCACCTCTCAAAATCTTTTCCTAAGTAAAATCCCATTTTACTTAGGAAAATCCTTCAATTTTTCATGAAAAGCCCTCAAAATCACTTTTTATTCTAAGTCTAAGTGATGAAAGTATAATAATGATATTTACTTTTGAATTCTCACTTTCTTGGTTATATTTAAGTATTTTGAGTTGACATTATCCCTTTGTCATATTAATTCTAATTTATATATTAACTCCCTATGAAAATCACCTTTTCCTATGTATATAATTCCTTTTCATATAATATTCCCAAAACCCATGTATTATAACTATTTTAGCCACAAGTATTTTATTCCCACTTATTCAAGACAAAAACCCACAATATACCCCCTTTTGGCTAAAATATAACATTAATTCTATTCCTGCCCCCTATGGTAAGAAAATCACATTGATTTAATTACCATATATTAAAAATATACGAAAAAGGTTTAAATATATGTATATATGTTTAAAACAGAAAAATAAACCCAAAGTTTAATTAAAACTAAACTTTGAAATAAATCATCCCTGCGCATTTAACATTTCCTGACCATTTTTCCATATGGGATTAATTAATCCTTAAGATTAATTAATAACCAAACCCTCCAATCAAACGCCTCCTGAAATGATTAATTCATATTAAATCATGTCAGTCCTGCCCATTAAATATCTTTCAACTCCATATCTCGTCAACCGTTGGATCGATCCGCCCAAGATCAATAGCTCACATCGATTCCGCTGGCCATCCCCCATCCGAAAGATAACGCGCGAAATAAAAGTGGTTTTTGAATAGTGCCATTGCTACGTGTCAAGCGCTGTATCACTTCGCTTCCCATCCACCTGAAACTGCCTTTGCTCATAAGTGGTGCGGAAAAAACCACTTACCATTCCCCCCCCCGTGACTCACTTCCCGTACAGAATGACGTCAGTCATTAAAATAATAAAAATTCCCCCCGTTTGACTTTGCCAATAAAACAAAAATTTCGTGTCTTTTTCATTATTCTGCACGAATTGAACGGATACACCCCCGACGCAGAAAATTTGAATTTCAAATTTCTGAAGTCTGCCAACCTGTATCCTGTCAAAGCAAATTGCAGTCGAGCCTCTCAGAATATTATCCGCACTCACCCGCATCTGTTCGAAACGCTCTTTTCTCCAAAAATAGGTATTTACCCTAAAATCACACTGAACTCTGTAAGAAACTCGGTTTTCCTCTTTCTTTTACTGAAACAAAGTTAAAAATTGATTGCTTGTTCATTCCTTAATCCCGAAGAAATGTAATTGATTTCCCAACCTGCAATTGTACCCATTCCTCCGGTCGAAACCTGTAATTTTTCTCAATCTTTCACCATAAGCCGAATTTCCATTTTTGAATCCACAAGAACCAAAAATGGAAACTCCTCTGGCTTTAAACATCGCCCCATTGAATGCCCCTCACAGAGACCTAGATTATTTATCATTAGTTGACAGGGATTTCCAAATCAAAGACCTGAGTCTTAGTGAAAGCCCTCTTCGAATTTTTCGTCGCTGCAGAGAAAATTATTTGAATGGCTTGGATACGATTGGGTTATGGGAATCTAATATTCCCCGGTACCTTTTTCCCTCTGTTCATATTTTCCCTGATATAATCCATTTTTTTCATGCCAATTATGATCCTAACCAGAGAGCAGTCTTTTCCCCAAACCAAGACGTCCTTTTCCCAATTACGGCTCAGTCAATCAATGAGATGCTTCATTTTCAACCTGATCAAGCCCTCACTCCCCTGTCCCTGGGAGACCTTCTTGAGAAATCTACAAAACTATCCCATGAAGAACTAAGCCACATCTTTCAGACCTTTATGTTGCCTGATCATCAGCCTAAAGGCCCTCCCCCTTATGTGTCTGTTTTTTTCACTGAGGAGGGTAGACTTCTTTTGGATATGATATCTTTTATAATGGGCTTTAATACTAGTGAATTTGTTGACCATTTAGTTCTAGTATTATTGTCTATTTTTACCCCTAGAAAGCCTCCTGCTGTTAGGTATGACTTTGCATCTTACATAGGCAACAAAATCCATGGTCAATTCATGAGATTGGAAAATGAGAAAGTGTTTAAGTATTCCTCTGTCATCTATCACCTCCTGATATATTACCAGTCTGAAAATTTCCCTTTCTATACCAAAAAACTTGATGCCCAGGGGAATCCTAGGTCTGTTATCTTTTGGTTAGCCATCACCCATAGTTTTCCATATTCTCCGTATTCCTATAATGAGCTCATTGATATTTTTATACACCCTGCAACTACCTTGTTGACAGGAGTTTCTCCTCCAAGACTCAGCAATGAAATCAAGAAAACTCTACAGCTATCAAAACAATACAAGATTGGTGATTGGTACTTGTACCAAAATCACACAGAAGTCAGGATATATGGATGTGAATTATGTCCATTTAAATTGCCAAAATTTGTCCCCATGAGACTCTTTGCATTAGAGTACTTTAGGCAAATGAACAACTCTGATATAATTCATTTTTGTAATGCAAAGAAGAAGGCTCAACTCCGGATCAAAAGTCAATTAGGTCCGTTTATCTGTAACTCTAGGGATGGAGGGGAGGAAGCTGAAAATATATTACAAGACCGTTTTAGATTACAGAAGAGTTTCTATTGGGCACCTTATGACCCATTCAACTTCATTTGTGATAAAATAATGAAAAATAAATCAGCACCATACATCCATCAGAGAATTCCAGAGATTGAAAAATATGCTAATACAGATGAATGGATAGAAGGCACATTGATAGAGCATGATATTGAGCAGTTCAATATAAGAAATGTTATGAAATATCTTGAGAAGATGCTTGACCTAGAGTCTTTTGTATAGGTACCAAGATCAGAAGTTGGCCCTTCCTCAACTGGGATTATTCAGCAGGAGTTACAAGAAAACATTGCAGTGGAATCAAAAGGAAAAGAAAAAGAACCGGACATACAAGTAATTGAAAAGTTCACAATGACAGAGCAACCAGAGACATCCAAAGAACAAGGTCATGTACAAATCACTCCAGTTCAGATCAATGAGACAGAAATTGCCAATCTTCAAACTCCTCTTAATATGGAAAAAGGGAAAAAGAGAGAAGCTGAAACATCTACCCCTGGTGATAGATCTATAGAGCAGCATGATACTAAAAGGAAGAGATTGAATCCTCTTCCAGAAGTTGAATCATTTCAAGAAATCTCTGACAACCAAGAAAGAGAAGACAGTCAACAAATAGGAACAGTCAGTGGAGCATCGACTACTTCACAAAGGAAAAAGCTACAGAAGCAAAAGAGTATGGAAATATCTTCTTTTAAACCTCCAATAAAAGAGGTCTGGGACATCAAAAAGACATTTATCAATATCAAGGCCAGGAATGATCCACTGAAAATGCAAGTATATAATCAATATTTGAAAATGGCTCCAAATAATCAAGAAAGACTAATGTCAGTTTTTGACATTCAACAGGGAAAAATGTTAATGAGCCATTTCAAACCCAAGGTGCAACAACCCCAAACAACCGCTGATTATATTAGGACAAACTTTGAAGTCCTAGCAAAGGATATCCATCCTTTAGACCAGATTGAATTACATAAGCAGACTGGGGAAATGATCTATTCCACTTTGACTGATAAAGACATGGCAGCTCACAGGTTACAGGATTCTTTGGAGAACACAAATGCACAACTACAGATTGAAAAGGCTTCTTCTCAAGCCAAAGATAACAGGATAAAAACATTGGAGGAAATAATAATTGGTTTGGGACACAATCCAAAGGATGTCAAAGGCATAGAAGCATTAATAAAAAAGAAGGATGATGACATTGCTGCTTTGAGAAAGCAGTTGAAATTGCTAGCCTCCAGACATCCTCAAACTCAAGAAATAATAAAGAAAAATTATGAAGAAGAAATGATGGAGTTGCTATTAAAAATGAATGAGCAATTGGTTGAAACATAAAAAGAGCTGGAGCAAGCATTAAAAGACAAACAATCTGCTCTTCCAACATCTACAACAGAGGCAATTACAGGTACACAGCCAACAGTTCAGCCAGCAGAGGCATCACAGGTAGACACTTCAAATTTGAGTTCAGAACAATTAGTAAAACAAATGGATGACTTGAAACTTCAAGTAACTGAACTTCAGCACACAAAGTTACAACTTGTCAATTTAGAACAGAGATATGATCTTTCAAAAATGAGTGTTGCTGACAAATCAAGAGAAATCAAGAGATTGAAAAAATTGGTTAAAGCATTAGAAAAGGATCTCACATTGGAGAAGCCTTTGAGAGAAATAAATGAAATTATTTGGGATAATATTATCCAGTCAATAAAAGACATATGGTCTTCAATTCAGATAATGTACGAGTAGAATGATTTGGTCAGAGAAGCTCTGGATGAAGTTGAAAACACACGAGTGGAATTAGGAAATAGGCCTGAGAAAGCCAATCAGCTTATACAATTTCTGAACACTCAAACCAGACAACAACTTGCAGATATAGGTATTCAAGACAGAACTGCAACAATCCTGGAGATAAAAAGAGTTTTTACTAAGAGAACTCTTATGCAGAATTTAGAAAGAAGATGCTTTGACATGCAAACTGAAATCCTTGATTTCAGAAAAAGGTTTGATGTTTTATTGAATAAAGGGTTGCCTAGCCCTATGATGTCAGAAGATAAAATAATGGACCTGGAAACTTATGTTAGGAAATTGGACATACATGCTCACAATCTTTCCAATTCCTCAGCCAGTTCATCACAAGCAACATTACCTACAAGAAGGAATCTTCATGACAGATTAGAGAATTTGTTTTATCTAGAACATGAAGTAAGGCATTTGTTTCCTAACCAGCCTAATTTCTTTAGATATACCGAGGCTGATGAAACATTGAGGAAGCTTCAACGGACAAAAATAGCAGAAGATAAATGGTGGGAATACTTGTTGGAAATTTTGTAAAATTTATCCTTATTTGAAATTTTGCCTATTTACCACAGTATAAGGGATAAAGGACAAAACAAAGGTCAAAGAGTATCAGTTCAGTTGAAAGTGTATCAGTAAAAACAAAGAGTATCAGTGAAGCAAGTCAGTTAGAACAAAATTACTGAAGAAAACAACGAAGAGCTAAAATATAGGTCCAGCCTCCAGCTCATTCTTGAAAGAAGGAAACATCACAACATCGATTACTTCTTGCCTTATCTATGAGACCATCTGTCTCTATTTTTATTGTAACTTATTTATGACTCATCTTAGATTATATCTCGTTTTGCTAAGAGATATTTTGTATCATTTTTTGTATAAATAAGCTCTCGATTGACTTATTGAGGGTGGATTCTTCTACTTTGCTGTAACATTGACTTTTGGAATAAAGTGCTCTTTTGGAGAAATTTCTTCGTGGCTTGCTGGATGACGAATTGAAGTTCAAGACTTTTTGCAGGATTCATGTGTCAGACTACAGTTCAATAAGTCATTTCTATCCTGTGTTTTAAGTTTTATATATGTTCACTATATCACTGTGTTTCATTTCTGAATAATTAATAAAAAGGACTAAATCAGAAATTGCTTAAGTGTACTCTGATTTCAATTGTTATTATTCTAAATGTTTTCTTCTAAATCGGTTATAAACAATGAATTCTTAATTGCTCTTGTTTCTCTGGTTTAAGCATTTGATTACTTAGTAAAGAATTCTTAATTTCTTTTTATTGGTAATCACTCATTTTCCCTCGTTTAAACATGTTGAAAGATTCTTAATTTCCTTTCATCTCTTTAAAAAATCCATTCCATTCACTTTAATATCCAAAATTGCTCTCTGTTTGGCTATCTTGCCTTGCAAAGCCATCTTTGGTGTAAAAATCAGTAAAGCCATCCTTTCGACTCCATAGCCCAATGGCCTGAATTACTCAATCGTGCCCTTAGTTGGCGGATTCCACCATTTAAATTCAAACAAACTCTTGGACTTATAACTAGCCTAATATTTTCTAAGAACAAAGCTAAATTTTAAAGAGAGAGCCCTCTCTGGATACAGATTGGCTAGATTCTGTATCTGAAGGTTGGTTTGTGGTTACCTCGGATTTACTTTCCTTTTCCACAACTTCAAGGAAAATCTGAGTGATAACAGATCAGAGGCAGGAGGATCGTCACTCTCTGCCTCTGAAATTTATTCAGAAATGGCGAAAAAACCATTTAGCCCTGCAAAATACGAATAAATATTATGAAATCCTGCATGTATGGACTAACTGCTTCATAAGGCACATCGAGGGAGCGTGGTCGTTGGGTGGCATCATCCAACGGTCGATATTGATCAGAGGAATTCAAAGGGAAGGCGGAAAAGGAATTTGAATCGGAGCCGTCGATTGCACGGAGATCAACGGTCGAGAGTGGAGGCAAAAAGTCAAAGCGGAGGAATTAGGGTGATGAATTATGGGTTGTCGATCTGCAGATCAGATCGACGACAGAGATACTTTAATGACCGCGCCGTATCCGGGTTAACCATCGGGCTCCTTCGGTGAGCGATCACCGTCCGATGAGCAGCCTCAGATCGGACGGTGGACGTCAATATCGCGTCGGGTCCACGTCTGATCTTTAACGTGTGATGGATGGCGGTTTTATGAAAAGTGCCCAGGCCACGCTTCAAGCGGTGTATGGAATTGCTGCAAAATAAAAAATATCGCCTCGCTCTTAAAAGCGGTGTGATGGATACCACACGGTTTTGCAGCGGTGAGTGGATGGTGGGGACCACCGGGGCGAGAGATTTCGCGCCGTCGATCTATGGATCAGATCAACGGTGGAGATCGCCTTGAACTTTGGACTGGCGGAAAAATTATAATATAATAAAAACTGAAAAATTTTAATATATAACCAAAGGTTTAAACTTTGGGCGGACATAATTAATATTCAAAATGGCTTGGCGCCCGATTGCGGGGCTTTTGGGCGCATGGAGAAACATATGATCGGGGGTTAAAAAGGAGGGGCTAATCGCAATTGAGCAACACGATAAGTGCTTGGAAGGCTGGCGCTCGGTCCTAGCACCAGGGCGCATGGAAGGGAAGGGTTAAAGACTTAGCCCAAGGGGGCTTAAGTCTATAATATATAAAAAATATGATTTTGACAGATTTTCAATGATTTTCAATGGGGTTTGAGGGTTTCGATAAGGCAAAGAAAGGGTCTCAGGCCTTATCAAAGGGTTTTGATGAAGGGGAAAAGGGGAAAAACATGAAAATGAGGGATTTTCATGGGAAATGGAGGGGTAAAATGAGGTCAGTTTTGGAAGAAGGGGGAGAAGGAAAAAGGTTTTTGCAGTAGTTTTTCTTCATGTAATGACAACAGAATCTCTAAGTTGAAAAGGGGAAAAGCAGTGATGATTATCCAAAGGATAGGATGTTATCAAAAAGACTTTAAGCACCAACAATTTTAGTAATGAAATTGTTTCTTCAAGGCTATCCAAAATCATTTAGCCACTACTTGATATAACAGAATTTATAGGTGTCTAACAATGGCTCCACTTGGGGATGGTACCTTTTTTCGAAGGCATCAAGAATTTCAGACTTGGATTCTCTGGGAGGCTGATCAGTTGCCTCATCCATTGGGTTGTCCTTCCTTTGCTGGGATGATCTTGTTTTTAAAACATATTAGTAGCCATAAAAACAATGGATCTTCATCAATACAATATTTCTACCTACCCAATCCTACTGATCTAACATTTTTTCTTCATTAGAGTGCACTTGGATTGGCAAACTCTTTCACAACATTTTATTATTTTTGAAAGAAGGAAATCTAATCTATTTCTTATTCTTATTTCTCCATGGACTCAGGTTAGACAGTTGAGCCCATATGATTCTCTACCTAATCTATTATCTGTTGGGATTAAACAGTCCAACTGATTTTTATTCTCTACATTTCTACAACATAAATTTAAAAACAGTCAAGTCAAGATTAAGCTGTTTGACTTGCTGTAATCTATGGCATAAAAACAAGCTGCACATAGACATTTATTTTGCAGAAAATTTAAAACAAAAAGTGGAAGGTTTGAGATCTGAAATTTTAAAACATTTCCTTCCTCTTTTCTACAGCTCTGTTTTGACCTTTTCTTGAGCTATCTTTCCTTTGTTAACTGGTTCAGATTTTGAGCTGATTAGAACCAAATTTTTACATCTTTTGACTCAGAACTTGAAACAGATTTGAGTCATTTTCTCTTTGAAACTTGGGTTCAGATTTTGAGCATGTTTGAACCCTTAATTTCTATCCTAAACTATCTACTGATAAGCCAAGATTAAACAGTTTGGCCAATCGAATTCACTATCCTATCAGCAAAAAATTTAAAGCTAATTAGTCAAGATTAGGCTATTTGACTAACTAGAAGTGTGTTTTTTAGGAGTGGCATTTGGGCTTGCACACTTTCAGAATTTGTTTCTCTTTTTTGGTATGGGGCTATACCTTTCTTGTTTTTACAATCTTCCCTCTTTTCTTTCTTTTCTTTGTTTTTGTATTTTTGATTTTTCCAACTTTGAATGCAAAGTCTAGACTATGATATTTACAATGAAAAATAAAATGCTTTAAAACTCAAGACTCTTGGCATAAGTAATGCTTGAGCATCCTGCCATTGACAGGACCCCCATATAAGTCTTCTCCATTCAATTCTTTTAGGAAAAATGCATTGTGACCCCTCTCAGCATGAATAATATAGGGACCTTTCCACAAGTTCTCAAACTTGCCATGTTTTCCCTTCTCTTCTCTTCTTGAATCCCATTTAAGAACAACATTTCCAATTTGGAAATTGTTTGCCTTAGTCATTTTATCAAATAGCTTCTTCATATTTTCTTATACTAACTATGTTCTTTCATAAACTTCTTCTCTGGTCTGCTGCAAATGGATGGTTTGATTGATTCTCCTCTGCATATCATTCTCTTCGACCTGCAATTCTTGAAGGAGCTTCATGACTGGCACTCCCAACGAGGTGGGAAAAACTACGTCCATGCCATAAACTAGCTGATAGGGGGACATATTTATTGATTTCTTTGTAGTTAACCTATCAGCCCATAAGGCATGAACCAGTTTACTGTGCCATGATTTCTGATTTTGTTCCAACAACTTTTTAATGATATTGATGAGGCTCTTGTTGGAAGATTGAACTAATCCATTTCCTTGGGGATAGTAAGAAGTGGAATGGCCCAAGGTTATGTGGTATTTGTAATAGAAGTCAACCATCTTTTTAGATTTAAAAGCAGCAACATTGTCTGTTATGATTTTTCTGGGACAACCAAATCTGGATAGGATATCTGTTTCAAGAAACTTGATAATGACAGAGTCATTGGCATTTCTGGAGGGTATAACTTCTATCCACTTGGTAAAGAAGTCAGCGGCCGTGAGGATCCACTTATGTTGAGCTGAGGAGGATGGGTGGATTTCCCCAATGAAGTCCAACCCCCATTGTTGAAAAGGTGCCTCAACTTTGATAGGATGTAAGGGTAAGGGAAGGAGTTTTCTCTTGCCATAAAAGATTTGACACTTATGGCAAGACATGATCAACTTTTGAGTGTCTGGGAAAAGGGTAGGCCAATAGTAACCTGATCTAAGAATTTTTTTTGTTGTAGCCTTCCAGTAGAGGTGTCATCCACATTCTCTGTCATGTAACTCATGCATGATTTTTCCTGCATCATCTTCAAGTAAACATTTAAGCAAAATTCCAACAACATTTTTCTAATATAACACCCCATATAAGATGCAAAAACTCAAAGCCTTTTGTTTCAAGAATCTAGCTTTAGTTTTAGACAAAGAAGGAGGGGCATTTAAATATAAAAGCACATAAATAATGTCAGCATACCAAGGAGAATTCAGAAATGTTTCTTCAATAAAAGGAGCAGTAAATTCTTCTATTTCTTCCAACACATCTACCATATTCATTTCTAGTGCTTGGAAGTTAGACTCATCCATAAGTTTTGCTAATCCTTGTCCTTTAACTAGTTTGGTGGGCCTGATCTCTAAGTCATACTCAAGAATAGTTGCAATCCATTTTCCCCTTTTGCCATCAGGGTATTGACTTAGGATGTCCTTGACAACAGTATGTGGAACTAAAGAAATTATGTGAGAGTGTAAAATATAGACCCTAAAGTCTTTTAAAGCTTTCACTAATGCTAAGGATTGCTTCTCCATGATATTATATTTGAGAGGAGCATCTCTTAAGGCCGTACTAAAGAAAGATATTGGTTGTTCCTGCCCCAAATCATTATTTTGAAGTAAAATTGCAGCTATTGTATGTTCGGATGCAAAAGAAAAGATGTAAAAGTCTTTCGTAAAATTTGGACTAATCAGGACTGGTGTTTAAGTAAGAGCATGTTTGACCAGTTTGAATGATTGTTTAGCTGGCAAAGTCCATTTTACACCGAAAATTTTCTTAAGCATGTTTGTAATGTTTTTTAATAGCTTAGCAAGATTAGGAATAAACCTCCTCAGAAAATTAATCTTTCCGATGAAAAATTGCAACTCTTTGAGGCTTCTTGGATGACTGATTTGTAATATGCCATCTATCATTGTAGGGTCTATTTTGATTCCCTCTTCTGAAATTATATGGCCAAGAAGTTTACCTTATTGGACACCAAAGAGTGTCTTCTTGGGATTCAATGATAAGCCAAATTTCCTACACTTCTTAAAAACTTTTCTCAGGTGAATCAAATGTTCTTCATCAATTTTTGAGAAAACGGTTATGTCATCCAGGTAAATGATTATGAAATAGCCAATGTCTTCAGAAAAGGCTATGTCCATGGCCCTTTGGAAGGTGGCCCCTGCATTCATTAATCCGAAAGGCATTTTGACATACATAAAGGTGCCCCAAGGTGTGGTAAAAGCATTTTTGATTTGATCACTTGGGAGCACTAACACTTGGTTATAACCCGAGAACCCATCTAAGAGGGAAATCCTTCTTGATCCAACTACCCTTTGAAGTATATGGTCCATCTTGGGCAAGGGGTAGTTGCCCTTTAAAGAGGCTCTATTTAAATTTCTGAAGTAAATACAGAGCCTGATTTCCCCTGTTTTATTTCTAACAGAAACTAAGTTTGATACCCATTCTGAAAATCTAATGGGTACTATGATTCCAGCATCATGCATTTTTTCAATCTCTGCCTTAACTAGAGGTAGTAAGAGAGGATTTATTCTCCTTAGTTTTTGTTTGAAATGCTTTTGATTTTCCTTCAGGGGAATCTTTTGCTGGATGATGCTGGTATCATATGATTTTAAGTCTTTGTATCCCCAAGCAAAAACATCTTTAAACTCTTTGAACAACTCTATGTATTGCGATTTTATGTGAGCTGGGAGAGTGCTGGATAGTTTGATCATCTTGGGTTCTGCTAGACTGCATATGTTATGCTCTTCCACGTTGGTTTCCATAGGCTCCATTCTCGGTTCGTTGGCTACATCGTTAAAATCAAAAAGGTGTTCTAAAGGTGTGAGACCTCTTTGAATTTGGTCATTTTTTCATTGTAAAACTTCCAAGTCTTCTTGGTTTGCATTATCAGTTATCTCTGCTTCAAAAGCATTCTCATAATGATTTATATCAGCAGAATATGTCATTTCAACTTCTGAGATTTGTTCAATATACAAACAGTTTTCTTTATGGCTGGTTTCTGATATTGGTATGCTGAAATCGTTTTTTGATTTCAAGAAATCATCTAGGTGTTTGTCAGATTCAAACACTTGCCAATGATCCTCGTTATCAAGCACATCAGGTCTGTGTTTTACCTTCACGCTGAGTTGTTGATTCATCTCGAGTATTTGGCAGTTGCTGGCATTGAAGGTGAGTTCATTTGCTAGATGATTCAGTGCTTTAGGGATGAAAATGAGTTCATATTTTTCAAAGGTTTTCAATAGATCAAGGGCAGCATTTCGATATTCCCTAAGCCTTGAATTTCTAGCTGAGTATTCACCTTTGATTTGTTTTATGATAATTTCATAATCCCCTAAGATTTATATCTTCTGGGCTTCTAATTGTTTAAGCAATTGTAAGCCTAGGAGAAGGGCTTCATACTCAGCGATATTGTTAGTACATGGAAAATCCAATCTGTATGAAAAACTTTGTTCATATTTTGAATCCAAACAGCTGCCCCTGCACTTGTTTTGTTACAGGATCCATCAAAGTTTATTGTCCAAAGTACATTTGCCTCATTTTCAGTTTCTTGTTGTTGTTGATTGTCAATGTTTTGAATTTGATTGAAGGGAAGATTTGATTGTTCTGGTGAACTGATTAGGTGCATGCTTTCCTTATCTGGTTGGGTAATTTCATCTTCGTTACATAAGATAAAGGAATCTAAACTTGATTGAATAGAGTAGATTGGAGTGTTGTTTGGTTTGTCTATGTTGCTCACCATGTACTTCATGTGAGATTCCATGTATAGTCTTCTATTTTGGTTAAAAACAGGGATGGTGGCATAAAAAATGTCCATTTGAAGGCTTCCCTGAAGTTTGGCTCCCCAAGATCTTGATAAGAGCATGCCATACTTAGGGGGAATGTCAGCTACAACTATATCCATTACTAGACTCTTAGCAGGGATTTGAGCTAGATTAACACATAAATCTTTGATTAAACCCAAACATTTGACTCTGCTTGAGTCAAAGGAATACAAATCTTTGTATGGTTTAGTAATCTCTAAGCCTAAGCTCTCCATTACCACCTTGGGCATTAGATTGTGTGAAGCTCCTAAATCTAACATGGCATTGTGTAAAATTTTCTCGTGTATGTTCAAGCTAACATAGAAGGGAGGGACAGCTCCTTCTTGGTATTTTCCTTCAACTTCAAGACCAAACAAAAACTCAGGTTTATCATCTGTCAAGTTCAAGGTGTCAGTATCACTTCCTAAGTTCAAAGCTTTCAAAACTTGGTTTTTGTACACTTCTTGGGTTACTAGTTCAGCTAGGGGAATGGAAATTTTTATCTTGGAAATCTCTCCCTCAAGGCTGAAAGGAATAATTGACTTGTTGATATTTACATCTATCTTTTCAATTGAATTCTTTTCAGCAAATTTGATTTGCTGAACCTTGTTTGGACTGGTAATTGGGACAGTTTTATTAGGACCACTAGCTGAAGTGCTAGGGGTGCTCTTTTCAACATTTGGCTGGACACTTTTGTCTTTGTTTAAGTCTGGTTTCTTGGCCAAAATGTTGGTTTTCTTTGCTGTCTTTTTGGGCTGGTTTTCTGCGTTTTTCTTGATAGCAGTGCTAGTGTTCTTATCCTTTGAATTATCTATGCTTCCCTTGCTCCTCAGATCATATTGTTTGTGTACCTCCATGATTGCATTTTCAAAACCCAATCTATAGTCATCAGAATCTTCATAGGTGTTTGTATTTTGATCATAAGAGAAGAAACCTTGTTCTTCCTCAGTGAGGAAAACATCATCCCCACTGTCTGATCCAATCAAGTTTACATGAGATTCTTCCAACCTTTCCAACTCCCTATCTTCCTCATATTGATCTACATAGTTCTGTTGGAAGGGAGCTCTAATCTGTTGGTCGCTTTCCTTTTGCTTGTCTTGATTGTTTTCTCTTCTATAATTCTGATTTCTATTTCTGTTTTGATTGTTTTGAGGTTCTCTTGGTGGCAGTCTCTCATTTAAATTGATCTTTTCAAGCATCCTCTCCATCACCTTCACTAGGTTGTCAATTTTTGTGTCAGAAGTTGAGGTTGAGGATAGTAGGTCATCATTATAAGTTACCCTCTTCTCTAATATCAACCTATTTCTTTTCTCGATTATGTTTTCTTCTACACTCAAAGCTCCTTTCTGCATGTCTTCCAAGGTTAAGTAATCTCTCCCTCTTAATTCATAAGTCATTTCAGCATCAAGGCCTTCGAGATACCTTACCAAGGCCATGCCTTGGGGAGGTTTCATGTGAGGTGGGAGAGAATTGTAAATTCTATTGAACCTAGTGGAGTAATCATGGACACTCTCCCCTTTATTTCTCTTGAGGCTACTATACTTTGCTAGTATTTGGAGAGGGTTCCTTTTGAGTTCCCATTTGTTGATAAATGTTTTATGCAAGGCAGGTGATCATTTATGTTATTAGGAGGTAAGTTTTTAAACCATTTCTTTACATCTCCTCCTAAAATTTGGGCGAATATCCTCATCTTCACAGTTTCATCTTCTATCTCCATGTAATCAAATGCATCTTCCATCCTATCTACATGATGTTGAGCTATTCTAGACTCTTTTCCAGTGAAGTGAGGGATTTTGGATTGGTAATCATTTGGTAAGGGAAGTAGAGGTTGTGGTAATACTAATGGGGCATACCATGTTGCCATGGCTGGAAATAAGGGTGGATTTATAAGAGGTGGGTTTACAAAAAATGGTTGAAATGGAGTGTTTTGAACAGTGGTAGTATGAATTGGAGTGGAAGAAATACTTGCGCGAAAAAACTGATTTTGAGCAGACTTGTTATGGAAAAGACTAAAGTGATGAAGAAGCTGGGAATCAGGAGGAGTGGAAGGTGAGGCTTCTCTACTAAAGCTCTGTTGCAAATCTGCAAATTTAAGGTCAGTCTCGTCTAAATCACCTTGAGATCTAGTTCTAAAGATGTTCTGTGGATGATGTAAATCAAAGTGTGAATCCTATATGACAACAAGGTTTTTAGGGATGAAATTTGTTCTTAAGAGGCTCCTATTAGCAGCTGATTTTCCAGAGTTAGAATTCTGCCACAGAATTCTCTCAGGATTGTTAACGATTAAAGGAGGATTTGGGTCTGGATGGGATCTAGTGTTGATCCTATGTGAAGCCAGACTGCTTTTCAAAAATGAGAGATGTTGAGGTTTTAAGGGCTTTTTTTTGGAAATTTTACCTCTCACGAAGTCTTATCTAGTAAGGGACTAGGCTCCTAACTTCTTCAAAGTTGGTTAACACAGTCCTAAAGAGACCTGGGAACCTAGATGAGTAATAGGTCTACTAGAGCTAGTGGAGTCGCTAGGTGGAAATTTTTTAGCTTTTATGAAGGTAAGATATTGGATGGTTCCACCACCATACTTATTGTGAAGCCAAACTAAAATGTTTTTGGGTTTTTCTGAGTTATTTGATCTTATAGGTTGTGAGAGTTTCCTAAATCTGACTTAACACTTAGCTAGGGTGTCAAAACATATAGAGTTCACTCTTATGGCTTGGTAACCGAATCCTTCAAGGTTTGATGAGGCTTTATGAGAATCCTAAGGGTTACTTAGTTTGTCACTGATTCAAAAGGTCCTATCATGATTACCATTGCTTGGTAGTGCTTGAGGGAGGTTACTTATGCTGTACTAGACAGTGAGTGCTTTGTTTTGAAGATTTTACTCAAGGTCCCACCGTGATCGCCATTATGTTGGTGTGAGCGGTGGGATAAGTCCAGAGGGTGTTCTTTATCAAGTTTAAGGGCCTAAATAGTTTTAAGAGGTGTTTTCAAACCACCGTATTCTCAGTAGGGTCCCACCGTGATCGCCATTATGTTGGTGTGAGCGGTGGGATAAGTCCAGAGGGTGTTCTTTATCAAGTTTAAGGGCCTAAAGAGTTTTAAGAAGTGCTTTCAAACCACTGTATTCTCAGTAGGGTCCCACCATGATCGCCATTATGTTGCGGTCCCGTGTTTTGATAGTTTGGCAAATCAAAAGACAAGGCAACATCAGAACCAATCTTTAGAGTGCCAGAATCTAGTCCTCCTGTTCTAAGAGAGGGATCTCTTGAATGTTTGTTTGCAAAGGTTTATCTCGTGTGCTTGGAATATGGGTTTTAGACTAGTTATTAAGTGCAGGTGTTTGTCTTTTTTTTTTATTCGATTGATACAACAGAACATGAAAGGCCTAGGAAAGATATATAGAATGGAGGAACTTCTGGTTCATTGGGCAATGGAGTCAAAAAGAGGTCATAACATACTTATCAATGGATATGGGATATCATAGGGAAAATATAACTTGGCCACAGGATCCTTTAGTTTTTGGAATGATATGGACATCAATGATTTGAAAAGAGAAGTTTAATTCTCAACAAAGGGAATTTGAAAACACGATTTGAACAATAAAGAGCTTTTTGATAGACAGGGCTAAACATGAATTCTAAAAATCAAACCTTTAAGAAAACAATGATTTCAAAAAAAACTTTTAAAATGAAATCTAAGATTCAGGGAACACCCTATTTCCTCAAATATTTTATTTCAAATGAATTAGAAAACATAAAATATTCACTGATAACTGCAGTCATAGAAGAGGGAACACCTAACACATCTATGATTACAACTATAAATACCTTTGAGAAAACTGTTTAAGTAAGGACAAAGGGAAAGATTAGAACAGACCTCCTTGACTCACTGTAAACATAAAACTTCAAAGGGAGACTTCAATAACAGTTTTAAAGTGGTAGCAGACAAGCAGGGAGAACCATAAATCATGCTGAAACCAACTATTCGAACTATTAAGGAAATAAACAAGCATGAAGACTAAAGAGAGAGATTACAGACTCTAAAATACTTCAGCAGAAGAAAACATAAAATAGTGAAGGATGAACAGGTCTAAGGTGCTTCCAAGAGTCATTTCTTAGCCTAAAACTTTCAACCTACTGTAGTAAGAAATTGTTGAACATAATGAAAACAAGGGAAAACATTAAACAGTTCAGAATACTTCGCCAACAGCCAAGCTCATGGATCCAATGATAGAGCCTTCACAGTAACAAGCATGCAACAACATCATTAGGGCGTCCAAGACTTCAATTTATTCTTCAACTTCAACAGACTATGTTTTATTTCAGAAAGTTCCAATATTACAACTAGTGATCAACCAACCCCTCACTTATCTTCTTCAGAAGTATATATAGAAGAATGAGGAGGTGAGATCTGATAAAATATCTCAAAAACTAATTAATACAGACTCAAATGGCTTCTGGGCCTTTGGGGGCTCAATGAAGAAGCTTACATAGGTGTCTTCTGTATTAAATCACTTATATTAACTATTAGGTTTGCTGGAAAGAACTTGTTGACTTCAAGGCTCCTCGTTATCCTTGTAATAACTTCTGCTGACAGCTGACAATGAGTTCCTTTGGTTGAAATAACTGTTCAGCTGCATTGATGCAAAATATCTCCTGGTTTGGTAATAACTTCGACTTTCCTTTGATTGCTTTGAGGCTGTAGGTGGCTCTGCGGTGGCTGGAAGTTTTAATTACCCCCTGAGGTGACAGTGGAGGTCTCTTTTCCGATAAGACAATCATGGTTTTCTTTTAAACTGTGTTTTAGGCTTCTGATAATCCATTTTTAGCAGTAATCCCCGTAGATCTGTCCTCAATTTTCTGTCTTGATATATTTTGTCTTTGGCACTGATACTCTCTGACTGTGCCCGATTTACTGTGTTTTTGCTGGTATACAGGGTTGCGCAGGGGTGATATGGCATCAATGCCTCATGAACCATCAATGAAACGTGAATTCAAAACTTGCAAATGATTCTTTTTGATGGATCAGAGGCAGGAGGATCGTCACCCTCTGCCTCTGAAATTTCTTCAGAAATGGCGAAAAAACCATTTAACCCTGCAAAATACGAATAAATATTATGAAATCCTGCATGTATGGACTAACTGCTTCAGAAGGCACGTGGAGGGAGTGTGGCCGTTGGATGGCATCATCTAATGGTCGAGATTGATCAGAGGAATTAAAAGGGAAGGCGGAAAAGGAATTTGAATCGGGGCCGTCGATTGCGCGAAGATCGACGGTCGAGAGTGGAGGCGAAAAGTCAAAGCGGAGGAATCAGGGCAATGAATTATGGGCCGTCGATCTGTAGATCAGATCGACGACAGAGATACTTTAATGACCGCACCGTATCTCGGTTAACCGTCGGGCTCCTTCTGTGAGCGATCACCATCCCATGAGCAACCTCAGATCGGACGGTGGACGTTAATATCGCGCCAGGTCCACGTCCGATCTTTAACGCGCTATGGACGACGGTTTTATGAACAGTGCCCAGGCCACGCATCAAGCGGTGTATGGAATCGCTGCAAAATAAAAAATACCGCCCCGCTCTTAAAAGCGGTGCGATGGATACCACGCGGTTTTGCAGCGGTGAGTGGATGGCGGGGACCACCGGGGCGAGAGATTTCACGCCGTTGATCTGTGGATCAGATCGACGGTGGAGATCGCCTTGAACTTTGGACCGGCGGAAAAATTATAATATAATAAAAACTGACAGATTTTAATATATAACCAAAGGTTTAAACTTTGGGCGGACATAATTAATATTCAAAATGGCTTGGTGCCCGATTGCGGGGCTTTTGGGCGCATGGAGAAACATATGACCGGGGGTTAAAAATGAGGGGCTAATCGCAATTAGGCAACGTGATAAGCGCTTGGAAGGATGGCACTTGGTCCTAGCACCAGGGCGCATGGAAGGGAAGGGTTAAAGACTTAGCCCAAGGGGGCTTAAGTCTATAATATATAAAAAAATATGATTTTGATAGATTTTCAGTGATTTTCAAAGGGGTTTGAGGGTTTCTATAAGGAAAAGAAAGGGTCTCAGGCCTTATCAAAGGGTTTTGATGAAGGGGAAAAGGGGAAAAACATGAAAATGAGGGATTTTCATGGGAAATGGAGGGGTAAAATGAGGTCAGTTTTGGAAGAAGAGGGAAACGGAAAAAGGTGCTTGCAACAGTTTTTCTTGATGTAATGACAACAGAATCTCTGAGTTGAAAAGGGGAAAAGCAGTGATGATTATCCAAAGGATAGGATGCTATCAAAAAGACTTTAAGCACCAACAATTTTAATAATGAAATTGTTTCTTGAAGGCTATCCAAAATCATTTAGCCACTACTTGATATAACATAATTTATAGGTGGCTAACATGGTGAATGGAGGGATATACGGTAAATGTGAAAATTAAAATTCCGACATCCTACTGCAACCAGCTGAAATTACTTCACCTACTTGTTATTGAATGAACAAGTTATTTACGGTTTTCTACTATAAATACTGAAGAAAATTACTATTTGAACATTCATTTAATTAATTAAGTATGCCAAAACAAGAAACTGAGCAATAAAGAAAAAAATCACACAAGACACCGTTGTTTTTGGACAAATGTCCTTGGAAAAACCCAATGCGAGAAAAGCGGTGCAACAGATTTGAGCTTATTATTATTAAGAAACAGTAATTTCTGAATACATGTCTGAATGTCTCTCCGAAAAATTGAGTTACAGAGAGTTTCACTGACAGAAAGATTAGTGAGGTTACCTCACATTATCAATGGAAATCCCGGCTGATCCAACCACTAAATGAGATGCCTCTGATAGGCTATGTGCAACCTCTGCATAGTCACTGCATAGTCCCAACATCAACCCTTCTCGGCACTGTGTCACTTAGTTTGTGGATTGATCTGCTCCTCAGAATCTTCTATCTCCACCTCTCGGTCTCACACCCTGATTCCCGGCTTCTAAAATCGATTCTTCAGAAAATTTTGCAGATTTCGTCTTTGCCCCCCGTGTGGCCTTGCGTGGCTCTATGTCAACCTCTCTCGCTCTACACTGAATCTGTTGGATCTATCTATGCCCTCTCTGCTGATGATTATCCAACTGAGAAATATTTCTCTCCGGATACAGTCTTTGCCCCTCTCTGAAAAAGATCTCTAGATAGAAGTTTCTCCCTAGGCACTTCTCACTAAAGAAATAGATCTCTTTATCCTCTCAATGTCTTTTTCCAAATGACCCTCAAGGCTTGTTTATAGTCTTCTCGTTGAGACTTCAACAACCGAGATTAGATCTCCAATCAATGACTAAGATTACATTTTGAGTTGATATGTTTTTTCTAGAACATTCACACCCATATTCTATTAATTCACTTTAATTATTTTATTTTCCTAATTTTAGACTTAGGGTTACTTTAAAATAATTAATTTTCTTAATAAAATACAATCCGGGTGGAATTTACACAAACAATTTCTAGGTTATGTAGAATACATGTGTCTAAGCCTCTCCACAAAGTTTGAGACTTAGAGCACATCCATTGCTACCTCAAATCAACACTCCCTCTTAGCGATGAATGTGCTCTAGAAAATATGCACTGCTGCACACTGCTCTGACTCTAAAGCATATCCCTATGTGCTGTTGATGTCTGACATGTTGTCCACCAAGTACTGTGTTTTTGTTGCAATTGTACTGTTGCTGACCCTGCCACGATCAACACTGCATCCGTACTGCAACTCCCTCTCAAATGTTGCATTTGATGCTAGCATTTCCATTGCTAACTCTGTACTGCAACTTAGTTGCTGAGAGAAGAAACTGAAAAAAATCCAAAAATATGAAAAAGTGTTCAATATGGATACATCTCGATGTTGAAACTTTGACTGCCACTAGTCCCACACTATCCCTCTAAACCACTGTGCTGCTACTGCTTCTCCACTGCATCTCTCTGCACTGCATTGCTCCGATTTAGCGCTCTATCTACTGCATATGTCACTCATACATTCCTTTGCACCAAATGAAACTCATCCAGCCTGCTACTACTGATTTTAGGCTCCCGTAGCAAGGTCGTAATCCAAGAGATGGACTCCTCTAAGATCCTACCCAACTGAAGTTCTTGTGAACTTACAATTCAATGTCACCCCATATCCCTCCTAGAGATGTGTGGGCACTTATGGCATACTCATATTCTTCTATCTTTGCAAATGAAACCTTCGGATCATGCTTCTCATGCTTGTCCTTTTTCTTCAAAGGACACTGCGTTGCGTAGTGACCAAGTTCACCAAACCTAAAGTATTTAATCTTTGAGACATCCTTTTTCCGTCTATGATGCTCTTACTACCCATTGAATGCAAGGGCTTCATTTTCATCCTCCTCCTTTTCCTTCGACCGACTGCTACTGCTGCTGTCAAGCTTGCACTTGACTAGGTCCCTACTTAGCTCTTCTTTCTGAAGAGAAACCCACATCTCTTCCCATCCCGACAAGGTTGCTCTGTCCAAGATATTTTGGAAGAAAACCTGTTATTCTTATGTGACTGCATTGAGGGCCAGCCTTAGCATCGCGGTAGGATAAGATGTGGACCCCACAATTGCTAATCAAACATGAGTTTCCTAAAGCCTAGACAGGAACGGAACAATACGCTCCCCTTTCTGCATCTGAATCATCCTCAGTTTCTTCTCTAAGTTCATCTTCCACTGCTCGAAAGATCCTTCGTATAGCGATTCTAACACTTCCCACATCTACCTAGCTATGTCCTTGATGGCTATGTGGGACACTATGTGATCCTTGAGTCCATCTAGGAGCAGTATCTTAGCCTTTTCCATTTCAGCCTTGTACTTATTTTTATGATCTGGATATGTAGGGACAGCTACCGTACTTTCCACGAAAAGCTTGAGTTCGTATTTATCTAAAAGGAATTTGATTCTTTCCTTGTAGATCACGTATTTGGAGGCTCCCTCCAACTGATCCTGATCTCTAACCCTGTAAGTTTCCATATCTGCCAAAAAGAAAATGTTGAATCTACTCTCTCTCTTTCTCCTTTGTGCAACACTAGACTGCCTTACACACTCCTTGCTGGAGGTGGTAAATCAACCACCCGGATCTGTGGCTCAGACATTGAAAAATAGAATTACCTGAGGAAAACAATTCCCTCACTGTGCTTCTTCTCTCTCTTCTAACGACTTTCTGCCCAACAAATTGCCTGCCGAAAAAAAAAATTACGTCCTGCCAACTCTATGGTGAGGCTTTGCGTTGCTCCCTCTAGTTCAAAAAAAATCTTGATCTGGAAGACCTTCCTCTCTGTCAACTCACTCAGAGAGACACTTTCCTTGAAATTCAACCCTCTGTGCCTGGACTGCGCAATCCCTCTAGGGATTCAAACTGTTGCCTTCTGCAGTTATTCGACCTCCTGCTGAGCATTGGATCTTCTTGTTTGACCAGCAATGCTCTGATACCATGTGAAAATTCCAAGTCTGGAATCCTACCACAACCAACTAAAATTACTTCGCCTCCTTGTTATTGAATGAACAAGTTATTTACGCTTTTCTACTATAAATATTGAAGAAAATTACCATTGCAGCACTCAATTAATTAAATATGTCGAAACAAGAAACTGAGAAATTAAGAAAAAAATCACACTGGGCACCATTATTTTTTGACAAACGTCCCTGGAAAAACCCAATGCAGGAAAACCGTGCAGCATATCTGAGGGTTTTATTATTAAGAAACAATAATTTATGAATACATCTCTGAATTTCTCTCCGAACAATTTAGTTATAGAGATTATCACTGAAAAAAATATTACTGAGGTTACCTCACACTATCACTAGAAATCTCGGCTGACCTGGCCATTGCATGAGATCCCTCTGACAGGCTTTGCACAGTCCCAACTTCAACCCTTCTGGGCATTGCGTCACTCAGTTGTGGATCGATCTCCTCCCCAAAATCTTTGATCTCTGCCTCCTGGTCTCACACCCCAGCTCCCAACTTCTTAAATGGATTCTTCAACAAATTCTTCATATTTCCTCTTTTCCCTTTGCGCAACCTCTACGTGGCTCTGCGTCAGCGTCTTTGGCTCTGAATTGGATCTGTTGGATCTTTCTCTACCCTCTCTGGTGATGATTCTCCGACCAAGAAATATTTATTTCTAGATACTGTGTCTTCCCCTCTCAACAAAATATATCTAGATCGAAGTTTCTCCCTTAGCACTTCTCACTAAAGGAATCGATCTCTTCATCCTCTTGGTGTGTTTTTCCAAATGAAGCTCAAGCCTTCTTTATAGTATTCTAGTTGAGACTTCAACGGTCAATATTAGATCTCCAATCAGTGGCTAAGATTACATTTTGAATTGATCTGATTTTTCTAGAACAGTCACACCCATATTCTATTAATTCACTTTAATTATTTTATTTTCCTAAGTTTAGACTTAGGGTAACTTTAAAATAGTTAATTTTCTTAATAAAATACAATTCGAGTGGAATTTCCCCAAACAATTTCTGGGTTATCTGGAATGCATGTGTTTAAGCCTCTCCAAAAAGTTGGAGACTTAGATAACATCTAATGCTACCCCAAATAAACACTAAAGCCTAGAGGTGGGTTTCTCTACATCAGGCCTAGGAATCTTGGGTTTGAGATATAAAATAAAACTTGGAGATTATGTCTCGGTTTAGGGCCTAGTGACCCTTGATTCAGACTGTGGGTTTTAGTAAAGTCTGAGAGACTAGGTGACAGGAAAATTCCTCATGGTTTAGGTGAAGAGAATTTGATGTTATCTATGCTTGTGTTGGCCTAGTGATAAGGTGTAGATCACGTTAAATCCGGTTATGGCATGTTCATTGTGTTGGCCTACTGATCCGGGATGGATCATTGTAAAGCCTAATTCCTATTGATGATGGTGAATTTTTTTAGCTTTGGGATGCCCTAGTTGGTTCTTTCGGTTTGAGTCCCACATTCATGCTTGGCATATGGCAGGGGGGTGATTGGCTAAAGAGAGATTTGGCTCAACCAATCTATGGTTGAGTGGAATGTGGAAGTCTCATCTCCGGTTGGTTTTTACATTCAGTAGCAAATATCCCATTCCTTTAGTATTTGGTATGAAAATGTATTGGTTATTATGTCGATTCAATTGCTAATGTATCCATGGTATTTCTGTTGTTATTATGTTGCTTATAAGAATGCATTTTACTAGTGATGATGTATGGCTCTATCCATGTTTTTACTTGTAAATGAATGCACAATGTATCTATGGTAAAATATATTGTATTGTAGCTAATTATTTAAGGGAGCACTGCTTCTTAGTGATTCTAAAATAAGTATGAGACCCTTATGCTTAAATATGTTGTTTACTCATGTAGATTTAATGTTTGTGACATGTTTGACAAAATGCCTGTCATGAATAGGAGGGGTCCAAATGAGTTCTTGATGATATGTTTGCTTTTATATCATTGTCCTATTGTTATTTATCATGTTTGAAATTTTGATGAAGTTTGAGGCAATGACCTGGGCTCTAGGTCTGAAAAGCTGGCTCAAAATCCGGAGCCACAGGCACAAAATTGAGCATTTGGGGCCCTAGCCGCTGGCATGCAATGTCAAGCTTGCGGCTAAAGCCTCATGGCCGCTGGCATGTAGTGTTATGCCTGCAGCTATGGCTTAAAGATGCCAAAAGGTCAGAATGACCTAGGGGTAAGAGGCCTTAAAGGTTGGGTTAGATCCTAGGATTGTCAATGTACAAGGTTTGTATGTTATGTTTCCGTTAGTTCCATTTCCTTAAGGTCATCTAGAAGGTTGAATCTCATTATAGTAGCATCTTGTCGCATATTTACCCTAACTGGCTGGTTGCTTGGGTAAATGTGGGAAAGGGGTGTTACATTATCATATAGATGAACATTTAGATGATAACCATCTGCCTACTAGCATATTTCACCTGACACACTCTTGTAGGTATTCTAACAAGTTCAACAACAACTCTTCTCAAAGACCTTAAAGCTTCGAACCGGTAAAGAAGGAAGTCCCTAAGATCATGAATGAAAAAAATCCTCGTTATGGTTCCAGAGTAATTTAAACACAAATTGATTGCAAAATTTGTACTTCAAAATGTTGGTTTAAAATTTAGGCTTATTCTCATTTGATTATTTAATTATTGACCTCCTTTGAAAAACATTTAGGGAGAGTTACCTTTCATAAGCATATGCCTCAATTTCTTCAATCTTCACTAAGAGAGATCTGAATTCAACTTCCATACCCTCAGGAGCATTATGTCCAAATGCAGGATGATTTAGAAGCCCTTGTTCCAAATTTTTTATCTAAAACAAATTAAAAGACAAGTAAGATTTTAACGCTGTACCACAATAACAACCATGAGTAAAAATAATCCATGAGGTGAAACTACTTTAAACATGTATACAACCTGTCGCTTTTTCCACCGTAAATATGACCTTTTGTCAGAGAACTCAACCAATGATATGCTGAACAAAATCTCTAAAGGGACCAAAAGAGTATCCATTATGTTGGACACTCTACCTAGTGAAATAGAAAGTAAGCCCTCTCTTGTTCGTACATCCATTATTTATGAAATTTTTAAGTAAACAACAATATTGTTTTCAAATAAGCAGTATTATCCACATGGAAAAATATACCAGATAAACATAAATATTTTGATCCACAGTAAATGGAATTACTTCATCTCATAGATGATGACGAAATAAAATAGTAAAGTTTCACGTAAAAGTTCAGCTACAATTAAAAATGCAATAAACCTTGTAACTAAATGCTTTCTAAGAAAATTGAAATGAGAATCTTACTAAAGCCCTTGGAAAATCAAAATAGTCATGTTCATGTGAAACACTCTTACTTATGGTATCTCATCTAAGAAAATTTGAATTCAAAGTTATAACATATAGATCATAAATGCATGCCAATTACTTCAAGTTTGCAGTATAAGGAGTATCAGTAAAAGCAATCAACCAAGTGCACTGATCAGAAATATGTCAATGCTCTATCATATATTATCTTTGTAGAAAAATGAAAATAGAAGCCTAAAATAGCATTCAAAGTTGTAGTTCTCTGCTATTAGGGATTGCTAATATAATACAAATGAGTAAGGTATCAAACTCTCAATAATTGGTTATTAATCAACTATTTCAGTATTTGCATCATAACCTATAAACTATTATGTATGTTACTGATATTAGGGAGTACCCACACACATGAACAATTACCTACATATTAATGGTAACTGAACTCTTGTTGAGAAGACATGGAATGTTCATGTGACTTTCAACTTTATTTAAATGTCTAATAGAATAGTTGGTTGAACAACAAAGCATTTTAATATCTTCAGCAGTAGATTTTGATCATATCGCACACATGCTGTATTTAGATTTGGAAAATAATTTCTACAATTTGTCTTGATATCACTAAACAGGATAAGCTGAAGTAAAGAAATTTTTTGTTTTTAGTTAACAAAGGTAGTTACAATAATCAGGCTATAATCACTTATAACTTCAAAATGTATCTTTTTAGATTGAAAAGTTGAAAACCATGAGGCCGTGGGAGGTCAACACAATGCATTATTATATGATTATTACTCAGATATCAATCTGCACTATGAAAGTGTCAAAGATGAATCCTGACGCATAAGATGTCACAGACTGATTCTCCTGCACAAACTGCATAAATACATATAAAAAAGTAGGAACTCAATCAAGAAATTTCATAATTTTTCCTTTTTGAAAAAGGAAAACGAATCCGTTAAAATATCAAAAATAGATGGAAAAGGTATGTTAATTTGTGAAGGGATGCTTCTATGGTCTACCTAAATAAGGCTTTGAGACAAGTCCAACTTATTTTGTGATTTCATTCAACATGGATACAATAAACTGATAGGTTCTAAGGAAGCATTGCAATAGAAATTTAACATGCCAAAAATTGAATTGTGAACATTAACCATGTTTTTTGCACATACAAGGTAGCCTTTGTTTCCAGTTCACTGGAAATTTGGACGCAATATTTTTAAAGAATGCAACTTCCATGGTTGATATATTTTTTTCCTATTGCAAACAAGCCAAAGTGATAATGAAAATGTTTAATATTTCTTATAAAGTTGACAAGTCAACATAAAAAAAATTAAACAACTATATTATTGAGGAATTGATATATGCTTATTGATCAACCACTTTGACAAAGAGGGGACAAAGTCAAGATTGTCTAGAAAAATAATGGTAAGATATCGTGTCACTTGCTTGTATTTTTACACGCATTTTATTAAGTAATCCAGTTAGGCATGTTGCTCGTTGAGGCCGAGGCTTTTGCTTCCCACTCATGATACCAATGAGCTTCCTCATAAACTTTGATTTTTTCTCTTTTTTAGTTTCCTTGTTTGGAAGTATAAGACCACTTCTTGGGTTCAAAGTAAATTCCAGCAATTAAGATTGATTACGTCAAACATAGTTGGACAACAAGATAAGTGTCAAACGTATCTTATAAATTTTTACCTAACTTGAAATACAATCACGTAAAGCATAAAAAACTGCCAAAAGAATCCCTTACCCAACAACCCCAATAGATGATAGCAATACTTCATAAGTTGTTTCCCGAAGATCATCACTTGATAAACTTGTAAAATAAAGAAGATATATCTCCTCATACTTTCTCAAGTTTCAATGTTATTATCATCCCACCTGTGAATTTCCTTCAATCTGTTCCATGACTTGTTTGTATAATGAATACTGACAATATACATCTCAATTAAACAAATCAATTACCACATATCATGGAATTACTTGACTTATTCTACAAGCCATATTGACAAATATGAAACAAAACATGAAAGGGAACAAGAAAAGCATCTTTAGACTACCTGATTTAAAAGTTGGAAATTCTAATACAAGATCTGTGATATCATTGAACTGGTGCCCCGAGACACATTCTACTATTTAATCTTCATCTACAAAATCATTAATCTCCTCTTTCCCAGAAAATTGTTGTGAAGGAGTAGAGTATATAGGAGAATGCGTTTTTGAGAGGTTTGTAGACTTTGTTGGTGTACTGACTTGAGTTTTGGGAGGTTTGTAGACTTTTTTGGTGTACTAACTACAAGTGGAGGTGGTATCTGCCGAGGTGGTGGTCCATATAACTTGGTATTTGAGACCAGAAGGTACTTGGACCCTAACTTAGAACTAGTATGCATGTGCCAATCATAAAGGTGTTTAGCTCGGCATAATCCCTCAAAAAATACTAATGCTCTGTATATCTTTTTACTAGGATAGTAGAGGTAACTAAGTGATTAATTTGGTATTATATAACATGAAAATTATAAAAATCTTGAATTATTAGTTCTCCAAAGTCACTTTGTGTTTCTATTAGAAAAAAATCACCACTGAAATTTCAAATGTATCAATAAAGAGTAAGGATGGGGGACCATCATTGGCAATCGTGACATTCACTCTTACATTTTGGAAAACAAAATCATTGGATTCCTCAAAAGGATTTCATTGTGAAATGTGTTAGTGTTAGTCTGTACAGCCTATCACCAATGATTAAATGGGCTCTTATCATGTCTTGTTAGGTTCTCATAGTCAATTTTTTGTCATTTCATTAGGTCTTCAAGTAAAAATTTGGTCACTGGCTAGTGTGTCTAGGGTTGTTTCCGCTCCTTTAAAAAACAATTTACATGTCGGTCCTTGTCATAATTCAGTTGAGTGTAACATCAAATAAAAGATCGACATTATAAATTCAACCATCATCATCATGATTTCATTTTTTTCAGTTTCTCCATTAGGTCATTAGGGTTTCAATCACCAAATCTGTCATCCATGCATAAAATCCAGTAATGGAGGAGTGGTAATATGTAAATTTGTTCTATGAATTTGGTTTCAAATGTAATTTATGTTTCTAATATATAATAAGTTCATCATGTTCCTAAAGCTGCAACTGAAGGTTCTAAAATATACAGGGTTCCATAAGTTATAAGGTTTCAAAAGTTGCAATGTTCAAAAATGAAAATCATGCTTCGAAAATGACAAGTGGGCCCCATCCTCACTCAAAAGAAGTCAATTCAGTTTATTAAAAGGCCAAAAACACAAAGGAGATATTTCATTTGCACTTAGCTATCCTCCTATCATCGAACTCCCCTCTCCCATTGTCAAGAAAATCGATGTTTTACCTCTCATTGGCAATTTTCATCATTTCGCTGCACACTAGGACAAGGTGCTACACATAGGAAGATTGCACTACACACAGGAACATTGCTCTACGCATCTAGCTGAAAAACACAAAGAAGCTCCACGCCGCACATCTTCATTGTGCACAGGAAGAATACTACACATCTGGGTGAAAACACACATTTTATTGTGGGTGAAACAAAACTATTTCCAAGGGTTTTCTTCTCTTGATGAAGGTTCTACAATCTAAAAAGAAGTAAGTGCTACCATTTGTCTCAGACCTTGCATCAAATTTGCCTAAAATTCAAGCTAATTCATTCTCTAGGGTTTGTCTTGATTTTTCAGTCTCTTAGTCACCACATTTAATTTTCCAAGGTAAAAACATCTTCCCATAGTTTTCTACCCTCCCTCACACCCAAGACCATATCCCAAAAACTTCATATCCCCTCATTTCCAATTCCTAAGCCCCAAAACCATAAACCCTAAACTAATTTTGAAATTTTGGGTAGTTTTCCTAGCTAGGACTGTGTAAAATTTTCCTAGCTCAATTCCCTTACCCATTCCACTCCATTTCACCTCCTAAAGTTTCCTAAGACCCCTAACCCTTTCATCTAATACCTTTACTCCTTTCCCCTGTTTTTCCCTCCTATCATCTAGGGTTTCATTATGAAGATTGATACCTCACCTTCAGAAAACAAAAAGTATAAAAAGGGAGGCATGTTTTTAAGATTTTAACCTTCAAATGTCACATAAATCATGTATTCTCCCTTCATCAAGAAATGTTTTGAAGATGTGAAATGTCTGGAGTTTTGCAAGAAGATCCAAGAGGTTGGCTATCATGAGCAACTCACTGGAATTTTTTCACTCCATTGAAAAAAGAAAAAGCTACCTTAGCAGGGCTAGACTTTATAGTTTTAGTGGATGCCATCTCTCAGGCCATGAGCATACCTAATCATGGAGATAACTAATTCAAGGGTATGGATTTTTACATTGAGGAGTATAAACCCTACCTAAAATCACAGTACATAAATGATCCTTCACATTTTTTTCCATTCAGATACTTTCTTGAGAAGTATGCTCCATTGATGACAGTGATCATAAAATACTTCACATGTGAAGGAAGGTTCTCAGGACTCAACCATTATCACATAAAATTTCTAATGCACTTCAAAGTTGCTAAATCTCTAAATTTGTGGAATTTCTTGTATAGGAGCATAAGTAAAATGTCTGAAAAAGTGCAGGTGAAAGGCATACATCTTCCCAGCCTTTTTCATCATAGTTTGATAAAGGTCATGGTTCTCCATCAGCTGGCAGAAAATAACATGACATGGGATAATTTCATTTAGGTAGACTTGCTCATGCCTGCTATTAGTCCACCTAGCAAGCAACAAACCCTATTACCAACATGTCAAGAGGTGGGTTCATCAAACATGTTGTAAGCTCAATCACCAAAGGAATCAGTTACAAAGAAAACCAAATCAGTAGTGACCAAAACATACAAAATAGGCAGAAAGATTGTTTTTTCTCCTCAGATTGAGGAAGGGGCCAAGCCCACATCAATTGAACAAGAAACACCATTACATCAGGAGACATCTATGCATGATGAGGAGCATGAATTTGAATTAGTAGACTTGGAGGCCAATGAAGAGCATGAAAAACTAGAGAGGATCATCAAGGACAAAGATGCATAGATCAAATAACTCCAAGACAACTTGGAAAGGGATAATTTCATCATTTCCTTCTTAGAGGAAGAAAAAAATCAGTTGAAGGAAAAACAATTGTTTTTAGAGAAAAGCCAGTTTGAAGCTACAATGCATGATGTGAAAGGAAAAACAGTGGATTATTGTGAAGATTCAAAGAAGCATGAGGAGCAGGTGACAAGGAAGAGGCCAAGGACCATGGGTCTCAGAAAAGCACTTCAAAAGGAAAGAGAGTAAAATCCACCAGGTGAATAGCCATGGAAATCAATGAAAACATGGAGTTTTGGCTTGAGAAAGTCAATATTCACTTGGATAAGCTCCTTGAAAAAGCCACCATGGATAACAAGATGCAAAAACACATGGTTGACCACTACTTTGCAAGAAATCAGATTTGCAATGTCAAATTCAAACAATTGCAAGCAAAGCTAGAGGAAACCCTAAAAAGTCAAAAGGAGAAGGAAAACTTGGAGATACTTGTTGATGATTCCATAGTGGCATAATAAACCTTGTCAGGCATCTCTGGACCAATTTTGAAGAGTTTTGAAGAAATTTTGCAATTTTGTGAATTTTTGAGTTTTTTGGCAATTTTGGTCATCCCAGATGTGCAGCGAGCTCACGCTGAACATTTCCTCATATCATGGGCCTGAATTAGATATTTCCTTGATTTTCAAACCCCAATTCAGACCCATTTCCTTGGTTTTCAGATCTCCTGCGCAAAATTTCAAGGAAAATGCAAAAAAGTGCCCAAAAAACAGGTTTCTGCCACTGTTTTGGACCCCTCGCTGCACACCTAGAGAAATCTTGGGGAAATGAGCATATATCAGCCTAAAAAAGGTCATTTTACATGCTTAAATAGGCTAAAGTAAACCACACTCTCCCAGATATGCATAATAGGTCTCAGTTTCAAATTTGGACTTCAGGAAGGCACTCAAAAACCTCCTCCAACAGCTCACTATGCATCTGCATAAAACTTACTAAATTTCCAGAATTTACATTGTAATTCTGTAATTTGTAAATTTAACGTGATAAAAAGCTGAGAGGTGAATGATATAGAGTAAATGGTCAAAATTAAATGTAATTGTGGTCAAATTGAGTTAGTTAAGTGTCTTACCATGTATTAAAATCTTTGAGGAATTAGCTCAAGTGGTTAAAAAAAAGGAGGAAGTCAGTTTGGTAACCTCTTTTACTTGTAGTAGACATTGAATATATGCATGAATTTAGTTTTTATTGGAGGAAATTCGACCCCTGAGAGAGGGGAGAGGTTGTTTTGGTCTATATCTATCAATTTCAGAGTCATTTAACTGGTTGGACACCAGAGGATTGTAACTATTGTAGCTTGTACTTTCACTTCATATTTCAAAAATTAAAGGATGCAGTTGCAGCTATTATCTTGGAATTCATGTGCAATGAGTTTATGATCATGTATCTTCTTTGTTACAGTCTTTATTGAATGATATATAGCTCTCTTTTCATATCTTGTATCTTCTGTGGCTTTCCTTGTAGTTCATATGCAAAATTCTATTGATTTAGCTCTGTTTATATGGAAATGACATCTTGTGTTTTATGCTTCCATTTTAATAAATTCATGATTGAACATGCTCATTAAATCCCTCTACTTTTTCAGAATCACCACCATACCTACAAAACCCTAAATCCATCATATATCCACTTCTACCTTGATCCTTTATATCTTTGCAGTTGTAAACCCTTTGATATATAGACCTAGTTACATGGTTTCATCCCTGATCCAACATCAAATCCTAAAACTCCCAAAAAATATCTGAGCCTATCATATCTAGCCTAATATCTTTCTTGTCACAAAAATCCTTGACTGTTATCTCATTGAGAGAGTCATCTCAGCCTGGTAGGGCTAGCTACTAGGTCAAAGTGGTCTGTGGTTACCTTTGTCAGTCTCCTTTTCAGCCTTCGGAGAACTGGTGGAGTGCTAACAATCTAGCGTCGTTGTTAGGGAACGAAGTGATAGATCTTCTCTGGGCGTACTAATACTTTTTATCGAATTCTAGGCATGTGGTTGATAGGCCCTAGTGTTCGTGAAGGATGATTCAAAGTTGCAGAGAACCGAGGTGCTGAAAACAAAGAGCATTTTTGCTTCGAAAATATACACAAGATTGAATCCCGATCCACATCCAGCTTCTCCAGTTGAAGATCCAGAGAAATTCATCATAAATCAAAGATCTCATCACTCAGAGATTCAGTCGGCTCCATATTCATTGGTAAGGTCTACATCATTTCCTGCAAAAATATTATCCCTTGAAGATATTCCATTCGATCTGAAATTTGAATTATCTATGTTTAGATCAAAGTGAGAAAATTCCTTGTTTGAAATAGTGTTTGATGTTGAAAAGTGTAACTAGGTCGGTCTTCATATTGTCTATTTAATTTTGTATTTTTATGTAAAGAAGAAGACAAAGATAATAAAATATATTTTGTGCTTGTATCATGGGTTTCATGAGAAAGATTTTATTATAGGTTAAATAGACTTCTTCTTGATGTTTATCTAGGTTTTTGTCTTCTAAATAAAAATGTAATAAATGTCATATATGAAGGATCTAGAAATGCTCCAAGACGAATTCTAGAAACTATGGAAGATTAGCTCTCATTAACCCTCACTCAAACACTGGAAGAAATGTTATATTAATGTGTCAAGTCGGCCTCCCTACAACATGACAGGCCGGCCTAAATTAAGTGAACGTTATCCTATATATATATATATATATACACAGAAGCTGCAGATCATTTGAGGAAAGAAATAATTGTGGATTCAGTGCTAATCAATTGTGGATATTCAAGAGACAATTGCAGAGATAACGATGTGGGAAAAAGACGAACAAGTGCGGATCTATTCAAGAAACAACATTACGGATTTTCTCTGATGAAGTGCAGAAAAATAATGCAGTTCCTCTCTGAAAGAAAGCAGGGTTAATTTCAGGAACAAATTGCGGAAATCACTGCAGAAATACAGAACCTTTAGCGAAGAAGTTTGAAATAGAAGTGCGAGGTCAAGCTTGTAAGAAAAGAGCAAAGGAAGCAACTGTAATTGAAGCGAATTGTGAAGCATCTCATTGGAGGAATAAGGGTTCACATATATCACTGTTTTGGGTTTACACTCTCGCATATCTCACAAAATGGGTTGAGGTCATCTACAACTTGAAATAAGGTAACTGCATTACAAACAGTTCGGTCTTGAGTCGAAATATATCTCTGTCTAGGATCAGCATGTATCAAGCATAACTCAGAAGAGAGCTGAAGGTAACTACTATAAGAAGGAAAAACAACTACAACATGAATAAAGGTTTGGTCTTAGTCTTTAGAAATATCGAAAGTGTGCTAAGGATAGGCCGAGAAGTAGTCACTAGGAAGCCAAGAATAATATCGAAGAGAGAACAGAAAAGAAGGACATTGTCTAAGGCTAGGAACCAATTTCTTCCTAGTATTGGTGTAGTGAAGTGTAGAAAGGAAAGATCAGCTAGAGAAGTCGAGAAGAGCAGTGACAAAAGGTCTTGGAAGCACATCTATGTTAAGGGTCTAAGTCTGGGTCATGGTACTTGTCATTCGGAGATCTATAAGAAGAATTCTTTGCGGGTTTTCCTCTCTAAGAGGGAGAGGCTTTTCCTTGGCTCTAGGAGCCTAACTTTTGTGTCTTGTGCATTTCGATAATTGACTTGATGAAAGATTAACTAAGAGAAGACATAACTAATGAAAATAAGTTCACAAGTAATTATCAAGAAGAGAATTTGTATTAACCTACAACCCTCCAAATTCCCAACATTTGATCCCTTGAGGTTGTCTGAAGTTACATCATTATCTCAAATAGTTTTTGATTCTCTAAAGCTTGAAGATAGCACAATATCTGAAGAATCCAAATATGAGTCAAATTTTTATAGGAAAGTATGGAGTCAGTTTGATAAACTTGAAAAATTAGCTAACCAACTCTAATATACCTCTGAGAAAGCTATCATCCAGTATTAGCAAGATTCTTTGTTTACTCCCACACCATCTCAATCAGTTACTTCCACCTCCTCCATCCCTTCTACATTATTTCCTCCTCATAATCCTCCTCAGTCTACCCCTCCCATTGTTACTCCTGCACCACATTCAACAGGGTTCATGGCGATATTTTCACCTCTTGTTTTACTTGGTCAACTTACAACCTTACCACAAGGCTATGGTCAAATAATTCCTCTCTTTGATGAAACCTCAGAGATTAGTGCTAGACAACACCTAGTGAAAGTCATTGATTTCATTGATCTAGAAGAGATTGATGTCGATTATGCAAAAATGAGGATCATTTCCCAAATATTCTCCGGGGATGTAAAAACATGGTTCAATTCTTTGACTTCCAATTCCATAGAAAATATGGACTAGTTAACTGATGCATTTATAGCTATATGGGAAGTGAAAAAGAATCCAATTTAGATTCTTTTTGAGTATGACAACTTAAAAGAAATCATAATGAGTTTGTTCAGAATTTTACTGCTCGCTTTAACCGGATATATAACTCGATCCCCAATGATATCAAGCCTCCTCCAGGTTTGGCTCTCTTGCACTATCCAGATGATTTTGATCTGGATATGGCATATTAGCTTTGAGAAAGACACCCTGCAACACTTGAGGAGACGCATACAAACACAGTTAGTGTCGAAGCAAATTTGATGATTAAAAAGTCAAAGACCAAAGGTGAAATAAAGGTGATAATCAAGGAAGAACCATCCACATCCTCTGATGCCAAATTGGATACTCTAATTTGAACTGTGGAGAGAATGGTGGATATAATGTCTATCAATGAAAGGAAACCAGAAACACAAGTTCAAAATCCTAATTTTCGAGGTCAGCAGTAGCAGCCTCAATTTAGGATTAAATAGAGGGAACAAGGAGCTCCAGAGCAGCCAGCACCATAGCAGATCCACACTCCTTTGCAGTAGAATTATGATTTAATGGGTTGAAGAGGAAGAAGAGATTGTGGAAGAGAATCATTTCTTCACAAAAGATGGACAACCTATCTTCCTGACAGAGGATGAAGAATATATTGAAAAAATAAATTTTCCGAAAGATGAGGACTATATGCTTGCAAATGATGATGAGTTGGAGGCACAATCTGATGACTATCAACAAGGTTATCTTAATTCTCTCAGCTCATAGCATAGGAAATATTCATTGAGAAATCGAGATGTTCCTTTCACTCCTATTCAGTAGATGACAACTCAGCAAAAAGATACTCAACCCAAGAAAAATCTCCAAGCTATTCAAAACAAGGGAAAGAAGCCTGCAGCTACAAATTAGAGCAAGAACAACCAACCATCTACAAGTACACCAAAAAAAGAGAAAGAAGGCCAAAGGAATGAATCTGCAATAAAGGACCAGCCCAAAAAGAGGGACACCAATGTAAAAGAGGTAGATACACTACAAGGAAAAGACCCTCTAGCGGATGTTTTTGAGGAACCCCACAGAAAAATACCCCAGACGTCCGTTTCTAGCGGAGGATCCTAGAGGAGGTTGGCGGGTGGAGGTTTTTGCGGATTTATTTCGTCCGGTGCTCTTATCAGCCTAAAATGCACCGGTGCGTTCAATATGAAAAAGAACCGGTGCATTACAAAAATTGGCACACCGAACACCGTGCGCTCCGTACACACAGGCCCGATCCGTTGTATTTTTGTAGAGCACCGATGCTTTACATGTCGACCGCACAGATACCGCTCGGTGTGGAATAAATGAAATGCACTGGGGTGCCCACAAAACGTGCCCACCGGTGGATGGTTAAATAAAAAAAATTACGGCAAAAAGATCACATAAAATATTGGCACATCGGAAATAGTGCGTTCCGTACACACCCTCCCGGTGCTTTTAATTCAACAACCGCGCCAGTGCGTGTCATATCGTCAGCCTCGGTGCCTCATAAAAAGCGCGTGGAACATAAACGATCCGGTGCCGAATGACTGAAATGCACCGGGATCCCCGTAAATGCCGCGCACCAGAAAAAGGGTTTAAAACAAACAAAATTATAGGCAAAAAACCGCAAAAATCATTGGTTCACCGGACACCGTTACCGGTGTGTCAAGTTACTGTACAGTCCCGGTGCGTCACCTCTCCACACCCCGGTGTGTCATAAAAGCGAGCGGAACCTAAACTTCTCGAGGCAGAATGATGGAAACGCTTCGGGGTCCCCATAAATGCCGTGCACCGGAATAGGGTTAAATAAAAACAAATTACGGCCAAAAAACCGCAGAAATCATTGGTTCACTGGACACTATTACCGGTGCATCATCATAATGTAGAGCACCGGTGCTTTAAAAATACTCTGCCCCGGAGCCTCCTAAAAGTGAGCGAAAACATAAAGAGCCCGGTGCGGCATATATACAACACACCGGTACTCCATAAAACATATCGCACACTGGAATAGGGTTAAATAAAAAAAAATTACGACCAGAAAACTACAGAAAACATTGGTTCACCGAACACTGTTACTGGGGTGTCATATTACTATAGAGCACTGGTGCATTAAAAATACGTCGCCCTGGTGCCTCCTAAAAGCGAGCGAAACAGAAAGAGCTTGGCGCGACATACAGGAAACGCACCGGTACTGATGTAAAAAGCCCGCGCACCAGAATAGGGTTAAATAAAAAAATTACGGCCAAAAAACCGCAAGAATGATTGGTTCATCGGACGCCGTTACCGGTGCGTCTCGTTACTGTAGCGCACTGGTGCATGACAGTTACGCTGCCCCGGTGCTTCCTAAAAGCATGGGAAAACAGAAAGAGTCCGATGCAGCATTGATAAAAAACACAGGTACTCCAGTAAAAACCTAGCGCACAGGAACAGGGTTAAATACAAAAAAATTATGGCCAAGAAACCACATTTTTCACTTTTGTCTGTGCTACAGAGCTCTCAAGCACTGGTGAAAGTTATATCCTTGCTTGAGCCACACTGACATCCATGCTCCCATTGCACTTATTGCACGCACTGCTGCTGTACATTTCCACCAATCTCCAGCTTGAATTTTATAAGATAGTGGACAAATTTTCTTTTTTAAATTGTACAGCCAATATGCCTCCTCGACGGGTAAATGTACAGGTATTTTTCTAGTTTTTCCATAATTAAACCTTTTAGAAGATTACAATTTGAAAAAACCTTAAAATTAACCATTAAAAAAAACAAAAAAAATTGTCGCGCGGTGCGCTTGAGCCGTTCGGCTCGCACCAGGTGCGGTGTTGCCTGTAAATTTACAGGCCGCATCGGTTTGCGGTGCTGCCTGTGAATTTATAGGCCGCACCACACTCGGTGCTGAAGGCGTCCACACCGGTTCCGGGGTAGTACCGCAAGGCGCATGGTGTAATTGACATTGGCAACGATTCGGGTTGGTAAACCGGTGCTAAGTGTATCCGCACTGGTTCTGGGGCGGATTCCAAAGGCGCACCGTGTAATTGTAAATTTTACGACAAAGAGTGGTGCGCTCGAATACCTGGCCGCACCGTACGACTATGTACTGTGGCAGGAGAGTGGTGTGCTGACTTAGCTATAAGCCCTAAGGCGTATAGTGAAGTCAGCGCACCGGCCTCCTGACACCGCAATTAGTGAACGGTGCACTAAAAATATTTTCTGGAGCGTCGCTCTCGGTGCTTTTTATATCATTATGTGCACCGTAGACGATGCGTCTCTGGGTAGGGACGCATCGTTACTGGTGCGTGACTATGTTTTTAGTGCACCGTCTGTTGTTTTATTTATTTTTCAAAAAATATTTATATATGTATATTTGTAAATACATGTGTCATTTAATTAAAAAATTTTGTTTCATATGTCAATAATTTAGAGTCGCGAAAGGAGAGAAGAGGAGCAACAACAACAACAACAAGCCAAACAATATAACATGGTTCGCCTGTGGGAGGCAAGAGAGAGGGAGAGAAATGCGTGCCCTCACCCTATTACAACAGTGACACCGGGGCTCCTAAGGCAGGTAGGCCTCCTCAAGTTCTATGAGGAGGCTACTTCCCTAAAGTCCCATAGTGGTCTTTTGAGACATCTTATTCGAAGGTGGAATGCGCAGCGACAGGCTTTCCGAGTTGGTATCGACCAGTGGTACATGCCCACTGAGAAGGATGTTTATTTTATTACAGGGCTTTCGAGGAGAGGGGTGGATTTTCCCTCGTTCCCCGAGGTTCCAGCTGGCTGTGTGGCAGGGAGTCAGTTAGTTTACTCCCAGAGATACATTAGAGCAGACATATTGTCTCCTTCAGATTTTCAGGTCTCTAGAGGACAGTTACGTATTGGTGCGCTTGGTGGTGAGGAGCTCTAGTGTCTCTCACTTATCATTTCGACCATTTCACACAACACTAGTGACGGGAAACCCATTATTTTCCAACTTTTATATTACGTTGATTCTTTACTACAGCAGCCACAACTTGTTAGGTGGTCTGCCATTTTTTTATGGCAGTTCTGTATAGCATTAGATAGATGTCGTGCTTGTGCACAAGGGAGGGTCAACTTCCCTTTTGCTTCAGAGCTTTTTTGTTTATTTTTTGAGAGGTTTCCAGAGACGAGGCCTTCTTTTCTTCGGCAGCCTCATAGGCCGATGACTGAGGCATGTATGCATATGTGGGACCAGATGATGCCCAAGAGGGAGGAGACTCTATTTCCAACTAGGATATCAGATGATGCACTGGGGTTGCTAGCCAGTGTTTTTAAGCATCCCTTCATTATGGTCTCTTGTCCTTATGCAGGGTTGGATTGGCGAGGGTGTGCCAAAATTCTCTTCACAGATGATGAGCCGCCAGATGATAGAGGTAATATTACGGTTTTATTTAAATTTATTCTGACATTTTATTTAACTTGTTTTTATTAAATTGTGTAATGAAATTGTCTAATTATTGATGTGTAATTTTATATATTTTGTAGACATTGGCTCTTATTATGGCGAGGAGATGCCGCCACCACTACCTGTCGATCCAGTTGTGGATCTTGATGATCTTGATGCCGAGGATCAGTAGGAGGCCGATGCAGATGATCAGAGACCTACTCCTGCTAGTGCGCCGACCCACTGTCGACGTATGAGTGATGCTAGATACAGGATGGAGTTGGGCAACCAACTCATTGCATTGCTTGTTGAGGTGGGCATCCGCCCTGCTGATTTCAGAGATATAGAGGCCGATGATAGGCTCTTACATATGTGGAGAGGCATGCTGCGTGACATATACAGCCTGATGCGGCATGTCATAGGAGTTACGACAACATTTACGCGACTGATGAGGACTGTCGCACGTTACAAGCGAGCCACAACACATGATGGACAATCTACGAGGCGCAATGTACCATCGACATCTCATGACTGTTCACAGCCTTGTGCCGCACCATATTTGCATGCAGAGCCTCCAGTAGCATCTACCAGCAGTCATCATGGAGATGAGGCTTGATCATCAACTAATCCATGACATTTATATTACAGTTGTATATTTTTACCATTATTCAGTTATATATATATATATATATATATGATATGGTCCATGTATTTTATGTTCATTTTGCAGTTGTACTTAATTTACATGTTGTTGATCATCATTATGTGTATGTTGTTAGGTCATGTTAGATATGTTCATTTAATGTGCAGCTTGTAGATAGGTGTGTATGTGATAGCATGAGATGTATATTTGATGTTTGTGTTGTACTGATGATGTTAATATATAATGTTAATTGTGTTTTGTTAGATGATCATGATCACGATCACGATGATGCAGTAAGCGATTTTGAATGTGTTTTTTTAGTCAAATATGATGTTTGTACGATGCTTATCATGAACGTGATGTTTATTAATTAATTTATAAATACCAAATGATCATGATATTGTAAATTTGTAATATTTGTATTTGTAATTGCATTTAAAATTCTAAAATTGTAATTGTAATGATAAATATGTAAATTTCCAAAATTGTAATTGTAATTGTATATATGTAAAATTCTAAAATTGTTATTGTACATGAAATTGTAAAATTGTAACTGTAATTCTAATCATTCTAATTCTAATTCTAATTATAATTGTAATTGTATGTAAAATATTTGTAAAATTTTAATTGTATTAATGTGAAATGAATTTATTAAAATTTTTAAATTTGTAAATTTGTAAATTTTAAATAATAAATATAGAATAATATGATTTATTGTAACATAAGAAAATTTAGAAAATAATGCAAATAAATTCCTATAATTAATTAGAATTATCATTATTTTATTATGATCTTAGATACAAAAAAATAATTAACTTATATAGTATGCCATTGTTTTTGAGATCAAGTACATAATACCAAATTATCAAGTGAATTATTGATTTTAACATTAACACAATGCAAATTACCAATTAATTCAAATTAATACATATTACATTAATATTTCGAAAAACTCATCTTAAAAAGTATAAATATTGATGAAATAACACATATTGTACCATATCACTCTCGGTTTTCATGACCACCCTCATTATCTTCTAGCTCGCATGGCGTGATAACACTATTGTTCTCAAAAATATGTTTTGTTCTAGGGTCATGTGTCAATACGAACCACCAATCCCTATCGAACACATCTGGGTAGAAAAACACCTGGTTGCAGTGTTCAGGGAAAACATAGGGCTCCTTAGCTTCATCCCACATCTTTCTAGAGTTTATACATATCAGCCTACTATCGCGATCTTTCTTTACATTATTCTGATCAAAGTTGTCCCACCACTTGCACCTAAAAATAACAATTGGAAAGAAGAAAAATCCACTTCAATAATCTCTTGTATCTTTCCGATGTAACCTAACGTCCCTCTTACTAGTTGTTGATCATGGTGGCTAGATCGACTAGATTGATCGAACTCGACTTCCACTCCACAGTCTTGTGTGATGTTTCTAGCATTGGCATTTTCTGTGTGAAAATGGTGTCCATATGCCCACATAGATGGGAACAAATGCACATATTATAAAAAAGTTTAAAAAAGCATATAAGTGTCATGTGTCTTATAAATAGGAATCCAACAATTAAAATATGAAATTTATATGTCTTAATATAAGTTTCAAATTTACATATAAATTATTACCGAGTTGCTGCACCCAATCCCTACGTTTAGCGCATCCTCTTTAGCACGCGGGTAATGACTGGTAGCACCATATTTCTCTCTGAATTGGTCAGCAACCCAACTATTGGGGCATGTTTTTGGCATATTTTCCTTTAAATGATCCGGATAAGGCACGCTTCTACCATTCAACCATCTGAATTATTTCCTGTCACTATCTCATTTCATTCTTTTTTGTTTGTACAATGCAACCCACGGTTGTGTCGCTTCAGAATTGTAAAGAATGAATTTATTGACTGCTTCAATTTATGCATTCACTGATGAAATCAAACCAACATTATATAGTACTTAGAGATCAAAATATACATTATATTGAAGTTCAACATGAATATAATTAATTACTTTTTGTAAATTTGAAAAATTATAAGTCGCTTACTCTTTATCAAGTGCTTTTTTCCACTTGTTTGGAGCAACTCTCCTTCTCTTATGTCTTCATCCAATTCATCGCTCCAAATCACCACACCTAGTCTATTGTCGATCTGCTTGATGTACTAATTGGCATAGTAGAAATACTCATATGATATGTACCCCTCTGCCATAGACCCCTCGGGTTTTTCCCTTTGTCGAACAAAAGCTTTCAATTTTTTCATGTACCTCTCTAAGAATAACATCCAATTACAAGAAACAACCCCAAATAATTCAACCTCATCTACTAGGTGGATTAGAAGATGAACATATAAGTCCATGAAACTCGTCGGCAGTTCCTTCTCAAACATATAAACAATCTCAACTATCTCTTGACACCACCGTCGAATTCTAGCCACATGAATCTCCTTTGACGTGATCCAACGTAAAAATGTAGATAATTTAGATATGGGACATCCTAGGTCTTGAGGGAATTCATGTTTCACACACCCATGCACAAACAAAGGATAATGACACTGCAAAGTTATAAAAACGCAATAATATACAAAATTAGTTATGTTTTATGATCACCGCATGGGATAAAATTTATTAATATAACAAATAATAAAATCATGCTTTTGACATTATACGTACTCTTAGAAGATTAAAATGGTCATGTGATTTCAACCCTGACAAATGGTCATCCATGGTGAAGTAGCGTCAAAATGAAGAGCCATATGAAGTTGGCACCCTCACATCCATTATAACTTCCTTTGCCAAAGATATATCATCTTTTTTTAAAATCCATGGGACATCACCTTCTTTGAAAAGCCATGAATTAGAGGGACCAGCGCCTGCCTCTGATCCTGTACTTTCTAATCATCTTGGCTAATATTTCTTTTTATTTTTTGAATTAATAAGATCTTTCCTAACTGCCAATGTGTCACTTTGTTTCGATGATATGTGCCTCCATAAAGAAGATGAAACATTTTTAAATATATGCATGGGATCTAATAAGTGGGCAATCTTAAGATGCTCCCAATATGGGAGGTCATAAAAGATAGATTTACTTTTCATCCCAATGGGCAATTTCTCAACATAGGTGTTGAAGAAATCTAGATCATCGAACTTACGCTCCACATTTGAATCGAAAATTTCTGTGAACTCCTTCTCCTTATCTCTCTCATATTCTCTAAGCCATTCAGCTGGTGTCATTATTGGAGGCCTTTGGGTTCTTTCTCGTTTACCATTGAAAGCGAATGTTGCTCTTCTGTAAGGGTGTTGTTCTGGTAGGAATATCCTGAAGCAATCATATACTGGCTTTCGTAGGTCCTTGGATCATCTGGCTTTCAGAGAAGGTCCACAACATTTACATCCAAAATACCCTTTTGTTACAATACCTGTGAGATTATATTTGTATACATTAATTAATATGCATGGCACATTAAAGAATATCATGAAGATCAGAACAAATAATATTACAACGAAATAAATAACTAATATGTGAAAGAATATTGTTACATTATATATAAAAAAATCAATAAATTAAACATGTAATTTACCACAGCAAACTCCTAAGCCTGGATAATCATGTGTCGTGTAAGCACATATGCAATACAACATAAACCTCCTCTATGCTGCGGTGGGTCTTGATACATTGTATACATTTATCCCATCCCATAATTCCTTCAATTCATCTACCAATGGTTGTAACTAGAAATCCATATTCTTCACTTGTCTTCTACCAGGGACCATGAGAGCCAACATAAGATGTTGATTCTTCATGGAAAACTATGGGGGGATATTATTATTGATCACTACTATAGGCCAAACAGAATAGTTGGTGTTCTGGAGGGAATATGGGTTGACGCCATCCATGGCTATGCCGAGTCGTAGACTTCTTACTTCATTCTTGAATTTTTCGGGCCATGTATCCTCTATATGCTTCATGGCTATTGAATCAGTTGGTATTCACATAACTCCCAACTCGCTTCTTTGTGAGGCATGCCATCCCTACAACATAGCTAATTCTTTACAACGAAAGAGCCTTTGAATCCTTGGGATTATAGGCATGTGCCTCAATATCTTAAAAGGAGGACCAATACGTGATTTACCCTTCTTTTTAGATTTATCATACTTGTTATGCCCACATTTCGGACACATCTCTTTGTCTACATATTCTCCTCTATATAGAATACAATCATTTGGACATGCATGATATGATATGTACTCAACACCCAACATTTTCAACAATTTTTTTGCCTCTTCGCAGCTGTCGGGCAAGACATTATCACTCGAAAGAACCTTATCTTTGAATAGCCTGTAGTTGGTGGTCATGGAAAACTATATTAATAAATGTACATTAATGTCAATATAATTATTAATGTTCATAAAATTTAACGTTTGTAATGTTCGTTGCAGTGTACTTATTATATTTCAAATTTATATATAAGGGAAGTACTTTATGGTAACTTACCTCAAAAGTTTTGAGAAACATGCATTCGACAAGCCAAATTTTTCTTTCAAGCTGTACAGTAACATCGTTGTCCCCAACTGGGTAGACTTTGACTGACTGCCGAGTCCAAAGAGAGGGGTGGTGGAAGCAAATTTAAGGCTTTCAAAAAAGGTGTCAGCGATATGAGCATCATCCCCTAGCTGATCATCATTTTGGAATGCATCTAACAACATTGTCTCCATGGCAGTCGTATCTCTTAATTAATCATCCATATCAACCTTTATTTGATTGTCTCCATTGCCAGCTTGTGAAGAACTACTATTGCTGTAGTCATTCTTAATTGGTGAATCTGGACGTAGCGGGAATCGAATCAGTGGTTGATTCAACCATTCTTGGTATCGTTCCTCTCTGATTTTTTCTCTTAATTCAATATTCTCTCGATTTGACATTGTCGTGGGGTGGAACAAAAGATGGTAGGTAGCTCGTTCATCATCAATAGAATCCTAGTAATTAAAAAAAAAAAAAGAATTGAACATGATTAGTACAAAATATAATGATATCAATTTGTAACCATGTTGACAATATTGCATGATTATAAATTGGTTTGACGTTGAAATAATTACGTACATATTAATCAATATATATACCAAACAATTATAATTATAATTACCATCATTGTCCCGGGATTGTGGCTAGAAAATGAAATATTGTTACAATTGGCAAGGTGAAGCGGCTGTCCATTTTCATCTACCAAATGCATCTTGCGGTATGCAACTCCTGATAAGAACTTTCTATGTTTTGGAGCAGTACTTTGAATATAATTTTGTGCATCTGAACTCAATGATGAATCTGCATGAACCTTCAAATTTGTATACATTATAAATTTAATTAAATTGTGTATGATTGACTACATGGATAAAAAACATACATAATTCAATTAGATAGTGAAAAAATAAAACAAATCTGAAGTAAATATTACGTCTCCACATGGATAGGGAGAACTCCGCGATGGAATTTGAGAAATATTATGGAACAAGATGGATTTTGAAGAATTGTTCATTTCATATAATTTATGATATTTTCTCCCTGCATTTGAGCAAAACAACAATAAACTTTGGTGCACAAACCTAAATGTAAGTCCAGTGCATACTGTTCAGATAACTGCACCAGTAAGTTCTTTATTTTGCACACTGGTGCGCTTCTTTACCAAGTGGCACTGATGCGGTTTAATTAAACGACGCACCGGTAAACGAATAACCGCAATAAAAAAAAGTGCAACACTATTTTCTTTAAGTGAAAAAAAGCGGTAAATTGAAAATTGGGCGGAAAAATATTTTTGAAAATATAATTTCATAAAACATTTTTTAAAATACTAAACACTTTTCATTATTTCACTATTTTTGCAAAAAATTTCAGCCAGATATTTGTAGGATACATACCTGGAGCAAACAGAGCACGAGAGCACTATGGAGCAGGGAAATACATTTGAACAGAAGTATTCAGACAATCAGAATTCCAAACCTCTGGTAATTCAAACCCTATACCATATAATTTTAAATGATGTGAGTAAAGTTTATTGTATTTTTGTACTTTTTTCTGCAGTTTTTTTTATGCAGTGAAATAAGAAATCAAAGTCTATTGTTTTATTTTATTTTTTCTCTAGTTTTTCATGAATTAGAATACAAAATCAAATCTTATTGTTTTTTTAACTTTTTTTTTCTGCAGTTTTCAGAAACAAAAATAAAAAAAGAAATCATTTTTAAAAACAAAACCCTAGATTCTTTTTGTTTCTCCCATTTTTTCTCCCTCTTTCTTTTCAATTTAGATTTATAGGGTTTATGTACTCATAAGAAATCCAACCCAAAGGATGACTTGCATAGTCAGATCCCAATCCATGTTGGCCCTTGCGTCAATCTTAAAAAAATACAGATTTTCTTTCGCCGGTGCGCGCTGCGTAATGTTGTGCACTGGTGCGCTTTGTTATACCAGCGCAACGTGCAAGTACAGTGATAAAAAATTAAAAGAACAAATTATGTTTTTTATCAGTGCGCCATATGTAACATATGGCACCGGTGCACTATTACATTATGGCGCATCGTACAATGTGTTGTTTTGAAAAAAAACCATTTTATAAACATACCCTACATTATTTTTGTTTTTTCCCTGTCTTCTCCCACTTGCTGTTATTTAAGAATTAGGGCTTTTCAATTTATATTTATAGGGTTTATATTGCTAAATATAAACCTAAGACATCCAACAAACAGGTTTACCTACATAGTCGGATCCCAATCCATGTCGGCCCTTGCGTAAAAATAAAAAAATAAAAATAAAAAAATAAAAAAAATAAAATAAAAAAATTGGTGCGCCCTTTCTAAAGGAGTGCACCGGGGCACTCTGTTATCACAACGCACTATGAAAGTACTATCATAAAAAAATTAGAAAAATATGAAGCCGGTGTGCTATTTCATTATGACGCACCGCGAACGTTCAGTTTCGAAAAAAAAAAACTTTCAAAAAATACAAACCTTACTTTCTTTTTGTTTCTCCCATTTCTTCTTCTTCTTTCTGTGATTCAGAATTAAGACTTTTCAATTTAGATTTATAGGGTTTGTATTGCTAAATATAGACCTAAGACATGCAACCGACGGGACGATTAGCATAGTCGTATCCTAATCCATGTTAGCCTTGGAATGATTAAAAAAAAATAGATTTTTTACTGGTGCTCCCTATGTAAGGTAGCGCACTGGTGCTCTGTTGTTTACAAGAGCACCGGATAAGTAATGTGAAAAAATAATATTTTTTTAACGGTGCGCCATATGTAAAATATAGCACCGATTTATGCTAAAAAATTAACACTCGAAGATTTTCATTTTTTTTATGATGGTTAACTGGTGCGGTCATTGACATGTAATGCACTGGGGCTTCTTGTTGACATAGAGCACCATACAATGTATTATACCTCTTTTGCGGTGCGTGGGAAAGACATACACTTACCGACGTCGGTGCGTTCACCATGAATGGCGCATCGGTTTTTTTAGATTTTTTTTTTTAATTGAGAAGTTGACAGTTTATTTAAAAATATATTATTGACTGATATGATACAGGTTTGATATTGTTAAAGAAATGACTGACAAGAGATAGAGTAACAAAAATACTGATAACACATCAAGATCAAAAGCAAAAAAGACAAGTTCTTTGTAAATTTTTTACAAAAAAATTATTTCTGAACTATATGTACTTTAAATAATATGTATTGTTTAATGTGTATCATGCAGAGCCACACAATGACAAAGCTCGATAAGATTATTTCTGATCTAGGACCAGAAGAACGTATAAGCTTGATGGAAAAATTGCAAAAGGATGAATCAGGTGAATGAAAAAATACTATCGATCCAATATAAGTTTCTTTTTTTAGTTTTCATTAATAATATAATTAAAATTATTAGATAACATGTGTGAAAAAATCTATTAATTCGCCTCTGTTTAATGTTCTATAGGGACCAACAACTCAGAAAAGGAACGTTGTTATAAGAAAAGAAAAACAATAGAACATACAAATGAAAATGAATTTCTCCTTAGCTCATCTAGAGTGGTGTTGGAGGTTAACAAAAGGGGGAAAAACTTTTACAAATGTTTGAGGGATCTAGTGGAACGAATGTATAGATGTTATTTCCACTTACAATACAAAATCCAATCCAATGATTACAAGAACCAGATTTTATGTAAACTATAGGAAGAGTTTCCAGAGAATTGGTCAATGAGACATGTTAGACTTTTAATAGCAAAAACGTACAAAAAAGAAGAAGAAGGAATGAAAAAGTAATATTCCTTTAGATGTTTGTCTATAGTTATTTATAAATATCACTTTTGTTATACTTACTTTTCATATATCAATATAAAAATTAAATAGTTAATTGTCATGTTACATTTTCATGAAGATTATGAAAATCCCAAAAGATAAACTAGCTGATATCAGAAATATGCCAGTAGGAATGTCCAAAAAGGTGTACAAGGAGATGGTCAAAGAAATGGACAAAATTCAATCGCGGGAGGAGCCATCTCAACAAAAATGCGCTTCAAATGTAATATGTAATAATTGAATTTTTTGATCATTAGGTACAATAAATAAACAATTTAGTATTAAATATTAATTTCAAGTGTTTTCTTGCAGAAAATAAAAGAAAATGGAATCCATTCAGCACATAAAACAGGACGACAAGGAAGAAAATGATTGATATCTAAGTTTGTGAGTAATTGTTATTTCCTTATAACAACTTAACTAGATTTGATTTTTGTATTTTTAAGTTGTTTTACAAAAATCATCATTGAATGTCTCCAACCAGGTGCTAACATACAAAGAAGAACCATTAGAGGAATTGATTGAAATTGGTTTAACTATGGGTTGTGCGTATATGTTGGCATATTAGAACTTAATTGTGGAATTTGTAAGCATCTATCGATCTTGTTTTACTTAGCTCCGTCTATAATTAATAGAAAAAATGAATATTTTATATTAAATATATGATTTCTTATGGGGTATAAAACTACAAACTAGTCTAGCTGAAAACCACCCAAAGAGAGGGGTTGCAGCTCTATGCAAAGGATTGCTTCAGAAATAACACAGATCCACTAAAGCACATTAGGAGGTTGATATGAAGGTTCAGAAATCAGATATATAACAGCAAATCAGATTTTCTATACAGCTCATACAATATACAAGAGAAAGAATAAGATTATACAGCAAAAATCCTCAGAAATGAGGTGCTACAACCATAAGGAAAGACTGCATAACCATGACAATGTTATTTTTAGGGCTGAAGCAGCAGTTTATTAATTCTTCATATCTGGAGCAGATATGTACATAAAAAGTTAGATCTAATACACATCTATGTACAAGAAATGCTGATCTATACATTCCCCTTGGGGTTTTGATCAAAACATGAAGCACCAGGAGTAGATCTGAGATCTAAGGCCGCAGATCTGCAGAATGATTCAGAAATTTTTGAATAATACAATGGTACAACAAATCAGATCTGAAACTAACATGGATTGGATTTCCAATCCATGTATCACCACAGTGAGAGGAAGAATCCCAACACCGGAGATCTCACCTCCAAAAGATAGACAAAACACCCCGCAGCTGTAGATATGAAAATAACACTGTCAAGGGAGAGAAACAATTTTGTAATATTAGAGAATTATTTGGCCTGATGCCAATGTCTAGATATAAAGCACAATCAGCTAATGAACTCTTCTAAGAGGTTAAAAGACACACTCACTGAGAAGAGCCACTAGTATAAGCTATATCTGAGCAGTTCTAGTGTCTTCCACTGCTGCAACTCACAAGGACAGCTCAAATCTCAACAGGAGTAGCGTTGTAGGTGTAAGGTGAGCTTGGCTTAAAAGACTGATGTGGAAAAGATAGCACAAGTCTCCTCGAAGAGCTACTCAAGGAAGGATGTGGGATTCCTGAACAGGAAGTCCCAACAAAGGATGTCTAAGCAGACAATACCTTTAGAAAATGATAATCTTCAACAACCACCTCTTGTTGATCTCCTCCTCCTTTTATAAGATTTGAGTCTTGTAAAAACCCTAAACCACTTCATTTGTTTAGCCCTTTTCACATTTATAATCTCCTTCTAGAACTGTGTTGTCCCTCAAGGAGGTTCAATGCATCTAAACTAAGATGTTGACTTGGTCAAAGATGACCCATTCTTGTGATTTAAACCCATTCACACCTGCAGAAGTTTATTTACATAGCCCAGATATGTCTCTGTTCACATAGGCATTGATTTATTCTTGGTTTTAGGAGTTTTACATGTCCTCCTTTACAATTTATTCATCAATCATGAAATGCAAAAATAAACAAGGAAAAATCAATATTCCAATTAGCTGCAGCTAATTTAGGAATATTACAGTCTCCCCCTCCCAAATGTTGCTTGTCCTCAAGCAACTGCAAGGGTGCTGCAAAATCTCCCCTTCTTCTCTTGTGGCCTCCTCATCCAATAGTCTCCCCCATTGCTCTAAACTTTTTGCAATATTATTGTCTTCCAATGGTCCCTCCTCAATGTGAAAATTGGCCCTTGGTGAAAAAACCCAATGGCTCTCATCATGAAAGAATGGAAGGTTGCTATGGGAACCTTCTTGCTAATCCATGGCCTTCTCAAGATATAAGTGATGACAATCATGGGGAATTTCATGATTCATAAGAGACTCCCATCTCCATGCTATCATCCAAATGAAGTGGATCACCTCCCAGCTTGGCAATCCATAGAAAAAATCCTCCCCAATACATGTGAGAGGCATGTTCTCAACAAACATATGGCTCACTCTACAAAGAGACAAGTGATCTATCATAGTGGCCATACAAAGTCTCATGATCCCATGGAAGCATGCAATGCCAAAAGAATGGGGAACTCCTTTCCCCAAGGACACATCCAACAAGTGTGCCTCTCCTCCAACCATGCCCAAAACAAAGATAAGGACATCTTCAGCTAGTGGGATCACAATTAGAATCATGCTAGCTACCATGTATGATAAATGAGAAGGAAGATGTTCCCTCATGTGCAACCAGTGCATATTTATCCTTAACTGCCATAGAATAGGATGTGACAAGTGCCTTCCCCAACACTTGTTTGCTACCTCATGCCTTTGGAATGCTTGGAGAATGTACATCATAGTTGGTGTAAAGGAATCACACCATGAAGAATATAATGGATTTCCAAGATCCTTCAAGGAATGGCCTACATAATCATAGTTCAAGGCCTTGAGTGGCCCATGAAACCCATCATAAATAGTGCCCCATATTGGCACAATATCCTGCAAATGAGTGTTAGAAAAATATAAGCATATAGGAGATACATTATAATGCTCAGAAAGACAAGCCTCTCTATTTATTTGTTTTACATCAATGGGGTACTCATAGATGAGTTCCCTCTCACACTCAATGAGTAAGGAGATTTGAATGGTGGCTCTTCCCAAGAGTTATGCTCCTCATCCTCTACCAAGTAGTCCATGCACATCTTCATATGAGAGTGCACCTATTCTTTGAAACCTTCCCATATGAATCCACCCAAGAGTGTATGATATGCTCTAATGAAACCAATGGGTTTGGAAAGCAAGATCTCATAGGTGGCATCTAGTAGTCTCTCCTTGAGCTTGGAGTCACTAACCAAAAGAATAAGATTATAGAAATAGATAACTCCATCAACCACCCTGAACCTTTCATCCTTTACTTCCCCATCAAGAACCCCCCATGTGAAAAGGTCCTTGGAGTATTCCATCATGAGTTGGGAATCCCAAGAAGGATCCAAGCTCTCCAAGAATGATAGCACTATGGAAGTCTGAAATGTAGCCCCTGTCTTCTCATGGCTCCCATACATGGAAAATTTTAGGGGCTAATATTCGCAGGTGGGCTAAATTTCCATGGTTTTTCCAAAAAAAAGATTCGCCAATTTCCATTTTTTTATAAAACTAATTCGCCCAAATTTTACAATATACAATTATTTTACATTAAAAATCGCCAACATTATATAGAGAATATATATAATATCATTATAAATTTGTATAACTTTACAAATACATCAATAAACATTTTATAGTTTGCATATTAGGGACTAGTGAGATTTGCCAATTTTTTAAACTTCAAGATAATTTTCCATCCTTAAAATTATCCTTGCTCCCATATTTGACATCCTTGATATCAAAATCACATGTGGGAGTATAAAAATCTCCTCTTTGCTACCCCATTTGTAGCTGATCTTGCTCAAGAAAAGATTGAAGCATATGGAAATCAACTTCCCCTCAGAAAGTCCTTGTATTCTAGAACTTCCTCATTTTGGCCCAAGTGTACAAGAGGGTTAGCATCCCCTTGCCATGTTCAAAAATATTCTTTGTGAATGAAGAGATCATGGGCTGCCCCAAAGAAATGGAGTTGCCATGTGTCCTTATGCTCATGCCACCATAGATCTCTAATTTCTCCTCTCTCAACGCAGATATCTGAGTGGGAGTTAGCAATTCCCCTTTCAGGAAATTGCTCATCTCTCTTCTGAATTCATGAGATATTCTCTGTGTTGTGCTAGCTTCTCCCAAGGCTCCCTCCTTAGCCAAGTATGAATATGCTGGCCATAGTTGAGAGAACACTTTAGATTTCCTCCCATCAAGAGGTGCTCCTGTTAAAGCACCTCCTTGAAAAGAGGTGTCAAGGCATAGAGTAGAATGTGGATGTAGGTAGACATATTTTCCCCTACCTTTAATGCATAATTCCTCTTGCCTTCTTTGTGCTTCCAAGCTTTGAAGCAGAGAAGGGTTCATGTTCTTCTCCTTGTGATGCCCTTCCTCCTCTTCTCCTTCTTCTATCTCCAAGGTCTCATCATTTGGAAATGATGGTACATGCTTCTCATGTGATATGCCAAGAGCTTTATGTGTGAGACCTTGTGGAACTCCTTGCAAGAGTGCAAGAGTTTATTATCTTGGAGCAAGTGCTCCAACTTCATCTTCATGAGGTGCTTGAGGTGCTTTTTTTGTGACTGCGTTATGATCTCCTGTCTTCTCCTCCTTTTCAATAACTAAAATTGTCTCATCATCAATAAGAGACCTTAGATCTTGGTCATCTATTGAAGGAGAAACCTTCATGCTTTCCTCTTGAGAAGAGGACCCTTCACTCAATGGAGATCTTGCCCTTGGAAAGGAATAAAAAAAACTTACACCCTCTTCCATGTTCTTCAGAAATGGAGTTGGATTCATAGAATCTTCCAACTCATGCAAAAGCTTCATCTGATGCGGTTTGATAGTGTCAATAGAAGATGTTACATACGGAGCTTCATCAAACCTTTCTATCAATCTTGCAATAAACCTTGCATAAGTAGGTGTATTGACATTATTCAAGGAGAAGGACTCAAACAACCACCAAACATATTTTTTACCTTCAAAATGTAGCGTTGCTACTTTGATGGCTTCAATCTCTGAAACTTGATGTTGTTGCATGAAGTTGCCTAGCTCCTCCACCCAAACCCTGACTGGACATTTAGGTGATCCATCAAAGATAGATATATAGAATATACCCTTATCATGCTACTCCTCATTTGTGTCTTTTCCCTCCTTGATCTTGCAGAACCCTTGTAAGTTCAAGTCATCTTTGAAATCCTTGGATTGAGCTTCATACTCCTCCAAATACTCTCTAAGAGTCTCCTTTTTGGGCACACCTCCTTTCTTCCTCTTCATGAAGAAATCACAGACAGAACGCTGAAGATTTGGTGATATGGTTGAGTGAAAATATCCATGAGATGAGGATTCAGAATTTTCCTCATGTATAGATCTTGTAGATCTGATCAGAAGATCTCCTTGTTCTTGAAACTTCCAGGGAGTTTCATTACTTCTTATCTCTTCTTCTTGTACAACCTCCTTGGAGAGGTTCTTGCTGGATCTGAAAAGTGATGAGTAAACTCATATTATTCATAATTATAACTTTTCTCCTTGTTGTACAACACTTTGGCTTGAAGCCGCAGGCTGAGCCAAATATCTTGCTATGATACCACTGTAATATCCCAAAATCGGGACAGCTCAACAAGCCTGCTGAAATAATGCACTTCTGAGAATACTGTGCATAGAAATGAGTTTGCAGCTCCTGGATCCCTTAGATCAGCTCATCTAAGATATAAATCCAAAAGGATAGCAAAAAAAAATCAGACTAGGTGGGTTAAACATATCTCCCACAAACTAGTCTAGCTGAAAACCACTCAAAGAGAGGGGTTGTAGCTCTATGCAAAGGACTGCTTTAGAAATAATGAAGATCCATTGAAGCACATTAGGAGGTTGATATGAAGGTTCAGAAATCAGATATATAACAGAAAATCAAATGTTCTATATAGCTCATATAGAATATAAGAGAAAGAATGAGATTATACAACAAAAATCCTCAAAAATGAGGTGCTACAACCATAAGGAAAGACTGCATAACCATGACAGTGTTATTTTTAGGGCTGAAGCAGTAGTTTATTAATTCTTCAGATCTAGAGCAGATTTGTACATAAAAATTTATATCTAATATAGAACTGTGTACAAGAAATGTTGATCTATACATTCCCCTTGGGGTTTTGATCAAAACATGACGCACCAAGAGTAGATCTGAGATCTAAGGCTACATATTTGCAAAATGATTTAGAAATTTATGAGTAATACAATGGTATAGAATATCAGATCTGAAACTAACATGGATTGGATGGCCAATCCATGGATCACCGCAGTGAGTGGAAGAATCCCAACATCGGAGATCTCACCTCCAAAAGATAGACAAAACACCCTGCAGCTGTAGATTTGCAAATAACGTTGTCCAGGGAGAGAAAGAATGTTGTAATCTTAGATAATTCTTTGGCCTGATGCCAATGTCTGGATCTGAAGCACAATCAGCTAATGAACTCTTCCAGGAGGTTAAAAGACACACTCACTGAGAAGAGCCACTAGTATAAGCTAGATCTGAGAAGATCTAGTGTCTTCCACCGCTGCAACTCACAAGGACAGATCAAATCTCAACAGGAGTAGTGCTGTAGGTGTAAGGCGAGCTTGGCCTAAAATCTTGGTGTGGAAAAGATAGCACAAGTCTCCTCCAAGAGCTGCTCAAGGAAGGAGGTGGGATTCCTGAATAGGAAGTCCCAACAAGGGATGTCTAAGCAGACAATACCTTCAGAAAATGATAATATTCAACAACCCCCTCTTGTTGATCTCCTCCTCCTTTTATAAGATTGGAGTCTTGGAAAAACCCTAAACTACTTCATTGGTTTAGCCCTTTTCACATTTAGAATCTCCTTCTAGAACTGCGCTGTCCCTCAAGGAGGTTCAATGAATTTAGACTGCGCTGTTGAATTGGTCAAATATGACCCATTCTTGTGATTTAAAACCATTCAAACCTACAGAATTTTATTTAAATAGCCCAGATATGTCTCTGTTCACATAGGCATTGATTTATTCTTGGTTTTAGGAGTTTTACATGTCCTCCTTTACAATTTATTCATCAATCATGAAATGCAAAAATAAACAAGGAAAAATTAATATTCCAATTAGCTGTGGCTAATTTAGGAATAATACACATGTTCAAAGGTCTTAGTTGCTTCTGAAGTCCAAGAAAATGCGTATTTCTTTAGTAGTGCTACCATTCTCCCATAATTCTTAAAAAACTTGTGATAATACCACATCAACTCGATAAATCCTCACAAATGTTTTATGGTTGTGGGGATTTTCCATTTCTTAACGGATTTAATTTTGTTAGGGTCTACCTTAACACCCTTGTGAGATACAATTTGATGCAGAAATTCCATCTCCTATACTCCAAAGAAACATTTCAAGGTTTTTGCATATAATTATGTCTCCTCCAATAGTTTGAGCACCCTTTCAACATGTTGAACATGATCCTTCCCAGACTTGTTGTAGATTAGTATATCATTAAAAAATATTAACACAAATTTTCCAAGGAAGGGTTTTAAAATGGAATTCATCAAACCTTGAAATAAATAAGGTGCATTGGTAAGGAAAAAATGAATTACCACAAATTCATAATGACCCTCGTGATTTCTAAATGTTTTTTTTTAGAATGTCTTCAGTTTTCATTGTTATTTGATGATATCTTGAATGAACATCCAACTTGATGAAGTAAATTTATCCATGTAATTCATATAATAATTCATCAATGATAGAAATGGGAAATTTATATTTAATAGTAAGCTTTTTTAACTCCCTATAATCCGGACACATGTGCCATGATCCATCCTTCTTGTGCACCAATACTACTTGAGCTGAATAAGAACTTTGGCTAGGTTGAATTATACCAACCTCTAGCATTTCTGCAACAATACATTCAATTTCACTCTTTTGGGAATAGGGATATCTGTAAGGCCTGATGTTTTGAGGAACGCTTCCTAGAATCAAATGAATAGCATGATCATGATCACGAATAGGTGGGAGGCCTTGCGTGTCTCAAATACCTTGGAATGATTGTCCAAGATTTTTTGAATATCTGGAGAAATAGATGATTTTGATGTTTGAACATCTAGTGACGATAATTTTTCAATTAAGAAAAATTGTTATTTATTTAGAATCTTTTTCATTTCATTAAAGCTAATTATGTTTCCTGGTTTCCCTGCAATACCCCTTAATTCAACTTCCTTTCCTTCCCAAAAACATTTCAAGAAAAGTTATTGAAAATTAAAAGCTATCGTACCCAAATATTGTAACCATTGGAATCCTACCATAACATCAACAACACCCATTAGAATGGAGAGAATTGGACTATTCAATACATATTACCCCATGGTTAGCTTGATATTATTGCATTTTACATAGCAATTTATAGTTCCTCCATTTGAAACCATCACTTGACACTTTGGAGTTGGGTATAAGAAACAATTCAATTCCATGGCTACCTTACAATGAACAAAATTATGGGTACTACCCAAATCAATCAATACTATTACCTTTTTTATTCTTGATATGTCCTTATATCTTGAGAGTTTTAGGAGTGTTAATCCCTACCAATGCATTAAAATATATGGTCAGATTCATTTATTATTTCTCTAGGGTTGGTTCCTGGTGTATATCCTCTTATTTTGAAGTTTATTGTTCCTTTTCTTCCTCCTCTAGTTCACAATCTATGTAAAATAATTTATTCTCAGCACACTTATGACCTTTAGTGTATTTTCTATCACAACTTTAGCAAAACCATTTGCTCTTTTTTCTTCCAATTTTTGTGGTGTCAACCTTGTAGGTTGTGGAAGGCTAGGAGCAGTAACACTTCCATATTTATAGTTGTGAGTGGTATAATTCCTTGTTTCAATAATTTTTCTTTCAATTTTTCTGGCCAACCTGAATGCCTTCTCCAATAAATCAGGTTCCCAAAGGTGAACTTGATGTTTTATGTTATCCTTTAAAGCCCCTATGAATACATCAATCCTATTCTCTTATAGAATATCATTTACCCTTATATTCAATATTTGGAAGTCCTCAATGTGCTCCGCCATTGATCCCTTTTGTTTGAGATTTATCAATTGGCTAAAGTAGGTGTTTCTCTTTGTATACTCATAATGTGCTATCATTTCCTCCTTCAAAATTTACCAAGTGTCAAGTGATTTACGATAAAAAATCCATCGATACCATACAAAATGATTTGGTTCTAATTATAAAGTTGCAATGCATATCTTTTGTGTGTGTTGCACATTATGGAGATCAAAATATTGCTCCATCTGTAGTATCCATGTTACCGGATCCTTGCCATGAAACTTCCTCATATCGAAATTTGGAATATAGTAAGTCCTAAATATAACGTTAGAGTCTATGAGATCATGATTAACATTTTTTAAATTCTCATCACGAGTTTCATCTAATACATTTTCTCCATTAGGAAGAATTTCTTGTAGCAACTTTGTCAAACCTTCCTTTAATCCTTCCATGTATGCTTTTAAACCATTCTTCAAATCTTCCATGTTTCCTTTCTTTTTTGCTTCTATACCATCCATATTAGCATTCATTTAATCCTTCAAACCTTCAATGTATGATTTTAAACTATCCATGTATCCTTTTAAACTATCAATTTGGTTGCTCTTTGTGAGAGAGAAATTTGTTGCATTTGGTCCTGTAATTTTGAGATATCATGTTGCAATTCTTCCTCTTCATGCACCATAGTAGATCTTCCTGAGGGATTAATAGGTGTGGAATTTTTTTTTTGGGGGGGGATTTTATAACCCAATACTGATATCTATGGTTCAATATGCCTTTGGAATCACTTCAAACTGATTTTTCAAATAAAATTTATGAAATTTAAAAAACAATACACACCTTTTTCTTGCTTTTAGGAGCTAGATATTGAAGCTATTGTATCTCTATGATTTCAGATATTCAATATCCAAACTTCAATCTTGTGGTTTCCCTCTAAGTCTTCTTTCCAATGCCACAAGTCATACCAAATTTTGATTCTTCAAGATAAAATTATGCAAAATCTCCCACGATGACCTAATTATGGACTAGTTCATTAGAGTGAATTTTTAAGGGATGCCACATGTCACTTTTTAAACATTCAGCTCTGAATTGATACAATAAAACCTACTATCTGTGAAATTTCAGTCACTTTTTACAGAATTGAAATCTGATGTCTGAAACGAATTTTATGACGATTTTTCCTCTGTCACCTATTTGAGATGCAATTATGGAGCCTGCAAAAACCCTAACTTCCTCATATCATATCGCTGAAAACATAGTGAAACAAGATATTAAATTCATACACAAGGTTCACCAATATTTAGAATCCACGTGATTTCAATTTCAGCTTCTAAAACTTCGTAGGAAAAAAATTATAGCGAAAATTCCAAGATGGCATGTTTGAAGAAGCAAAACCTAGAATCCAAAGCTCTGATACCAAATTTTATGCAACCAGCTCACAAAATAGAAGAAAATATAGATCAAAGACTTAAAATTTATCCACTTCCAAGGGGAAACCTCATTTAAATTACATAAATGAACAATTCTTGGATTATTTAAATTAAGAAAACCCCTTTCTATATATAAGAGTATAAGGGGTAACAATATAATAAGAGTCAAGATGATAATAATAATGTATGGGCACAATAATAAAAATATGGGGACTACATGGGAACAAAAATAACAATAAAGGGGATACACTAAAAATAAAAATAAGGGGATACACTATTATTATAGTGACCTAACACACCTCAAAATAGATTCCAAAAACAACCTTCAGTTCCGAGTTGTCGAACATGAACAAGTGGTTGCCAATGGATCTATGTTCTTAGATATTCTCAACAAGATCCATTCCACAAATGATACTAAACTCATGGCTCCAATCATTGGGGACATAGGAAAATGAAGGTAATGATGACATGGTAAATGATCTTGTTAAGGAAATGAAATAATATGGTTTTTTAGTACGTTTTGTCTATTCCAATGTAATATACAAGTTATTCAAATAAGGGAAGGAGAAGGAACCTATAATAAGTGTGTATGCATCCCTAGAGAAATATGTTCAAGAGGATTTGGAAAATGATTTCTGTCATATTTGAAATATTATTAAAATTAAAATATAAACTATTGGATGATTGCAATAATAGTTTAATTTCAAGGAAACAACCCCATGTTATGGTGATGTATTCCACAGTTAATTTGCAAAAAAATTTCACTTCTTGTATGCCACAAAGAGTGAACTGTTACTATCATATCTAGGAACATTTATGCTATATTTTGAGTTTTATATTGTCATTATTTTTCTCTGCATTGTAGAACCTTTTTCATATGGAAAATGAAAGAGTGAGTGGTTGTTTGTTTTTGATAGACTTGGACGATTCATGGGAACCATCAGAGTTATTCCTTGTGATTGATTTTTTTCTTCACCATAAGATTCATTTATTCATGTTAATCACTCACTTGCATATTCAGAAATAGAATTTTGTAATCTATTGAAGCTAATTTGAGACTAAAATAACTCACTTTGCATCACAAAAATGACATGAAACTACCTACATTCAGTAAACTCTAACGTTGCCAAATTTTGTCACCTTAAGGAAGCAATAGAGTTTGTTGTTAGGAGGAGGGCTCAGGATTGGAAAATGTATTCTCTTGATGATATTATGTAGTAGGTTCTTGTGATTGGGAGTCACTTGTAAAAATTATTTATGAACTTGAATTCCAGAATGAATATTTGGAAGCATAGGTTCAAATTTTCAAGCCCAAACTACTAAATATGGCAGCCTATAAGGGTACATTTAACAACACAAAGGAACTTGTGTGGAAATTTTTATATGTTATTGGAGAATCATAAATCATATATGAAGGAATAACTTGTTGAACTAAAATTATTACAAAATACAATGGATAATCACATGAAACAATTTCAGCTCTCATGCTTGGATTTAGAGAAAAGGGTTCATGATATTTCTGCATAGTTTGTGGAAGTTTGAAAAAAAAAGGAGAATAAAATTAAGGAGTGTGATGAAATATATATAAAGATTAATGTAAAGTTCACATTTTTGAAAAATGAGCAAAGTGAATATGAAAGAACTTCAAAATAGTTGTGGTGAAATGACCCATAAAATAACTCATGCCTAGGTAGATAGTCAGCAACACATTATGCCATTGTTAGCCTACCTTTCACCAAAACACAACCCTCTTTGTGGCGGCACATCACCTCATAGTTTCATGGTGTTGATTGTTAGAATTCTTTGTGCTGCAGTGAAACACTACTCAAATATATTGCACCATACTACTGACAATCCTCATGTTGTTGCACTAACTCAATCAACTTGTGTTTCACTATTCAATGTACTTGCGTTGTGTGACCTAATTGCACTATGATACTCAACTCAAAATAGGGAGGTGTTATTTTACTTATATAAAAATATTATAAGTAAAGTGCCTTTAGCTATGGGAGTTAGTGATAATTAATGTAGGGGAAAAATATTTGAATTACATATGCAATAAGAACACATTTTTATAGGAGAAGGGGAGGTTCGCTCAGTGCTCACATCCTCGTCATATTTGTATGATAGAAAATGTAACCACCCCTCCCATATTTACCCACTTTCACCACCCTGGTAGGGTAAACATGTGATGATGGATACTATGACATGAAAAAACCTCCTAGGTACAATTAAGGAAGTGGAATTGACAAAATGAAACTTTACTAACCTTCCTCAGGAGCTACAAGACCCCCAGAAGGCAAACAACCACTCTAGGTGCCATAACCTTGAGTTAACTAGCCTTTTTAGTGATTTGGACCCCTAGTCACTTGCATAAAAAGGCAAGCCAGTTACCATAACCCTCCATTCACATGGATAACCCTGCATCCTAGCGACTATAGTCTAGAATTCCCAGTTATGTGCATGCGACCCCAAAATCTGAGCCACTTTTTTAGGGCTAGGATCCAGGAATCTGCACAGAACTTGATAAAATCCAGAATGATGAATGACGCTAGAAAAAATCCATTAACACAAATATTAGACAAGACTTGACCTAACCAAGCCTAATTATTACATACATTTTTTCAAACACATTGTGAACGTGTAATCTACAGGTCATAAATTAATATATGAACATAGGGGTACGATACTTATCTAAAAATCATCAAGAAGGTATAATTATCTATCATAAAACCATGCTTATAACCAACATACGACTAGAATAATAACCATGATGGAATAACTATCAAAACCACATCATAACAAGTAAATTTACTCATAAAATACCAAAGGAAAAGAGCTCTTATTAGAATATGCAAAAGCCAACCAAGTTAATGACTTCCACATACCACCCGGACATAGATTGAGATGAACCAAATATTTCTTTCATACAAAAACCCTCATGCCATATTCCAAGCATGAATGTGGGGCTCACAAGAAAAAAACTAGGGATTCCTTAGGATTTACCACAATCCCTCCAAAATTGGTTAAGGGACTCCTAGGAATGAAACAAGCACCTACACAACTATACTTTACCGCAATCCCGCCATTACCGGTCAAGGGATTCCTAGGCCCAAACAACAAACATACACTACCAGAATTTATAGAAATCCCACCAAAATTGTTCAAGGGATCACTATGCCCTAAACAAGCTTGGATGGCTATAGATTTATTCACCAATACCTTGAGGAATTTTCCCATATCCACCCTCAGGCTTTACTGAAATCCAACAAAAATCAATCAAGGTATTCCTAGACCCTTGGGAATTTTCTTGAGACCACCTCACCCGGTTACAAAACCATTCAACAATCTAAATATCAGCCAAATGAAAGAACCCCATCAAACCATGGCTATCAAAAAATGACAAGGAAAGGATGAAACCATTGTCACACCTAGAAAAATCCATGCTAGTAGCATCAAGAGAACCAAACAAACAAATGCATGTACCATGCATGCGAAAAATAACAAGGAAATAATAAATGAAACTTGATACCTACAAGTAATCCTGCTATAGCGGCTTGATCCAACTCTTACTTGCTTAGAACTTGCTTTACTTTGCTTTCTTGTCCTTCCTTTGTCTGATGCTAGAGTGCTCCAAGAATTCTCTCAGATTTCAAGAGTATGAGAGAGAGAGAATAGAGAGAGAGCTCCAACCCAAAACTATTAAAAGGATGTATTGAAAAAAGTTGTGAACTGATCCTCATAAGCCTTTTTATCATTGAGACCTATAATTTATTCATTTTCCTCTATCCTTCAATTTAATCCTCATATTCAACTTGTGACCTTTCACCTTCCTATTCTCCTATTTTCCATTAATTTCATAATTAAAATGCCAATTAATTACTCTTTGCCTTTTCAAATCCTTTTCCAATTCCTTTTCCAATTTCCTTAGCTATAATAAACTAAATGAACACCCACTAGGATGTTTTGCCCAACGTTCAAATTGGAATATGTGTCCCATGAACTTGGTATTATTTTTCCTTTATTAACTTTATTACATGAAATTTTAACCTGGGGTTTTCACAAACCCCTCCCCCTTAGGGGAACACCATCCTCGGTGTTCAATGAAACCTATAACCAGTGAGACTGCTAAAACCAAAACATATTTCCCATGGAGCTTTATAACTTAGCTCAATGCAGTATTTACAATGAACATGTTGAAGGCAAAAACAACATGAAAAACATAACAATATGACAACCATACCTCTTATTGAAGCTTTATAACACAACTTGTTGTAATATTTATAATAAAAACCACACATAAATATATGCATATACCAAAAATACTTTTCCTCAACCGATTAACAATGAAGGATACATAGTGTGCATCTGATCAACCATATCCCATGTAGCTTCATCGGGCCCAAATTCCTTCCACTGCACTTTAACTTGCTCGATTTGTTGGTTTCGGAGCATGAGCTATTTCTGTTGAAAAATGCACTAAGGTTCTGGCTGTAATTATCCTTCTAGCTCCACCTGCAATAAAAACCAATCAATCACAAAATCAGCCTCTTTCACATATATTTTAAGAAATAAAACATCTAAAACATCATGGAATTTCACTGTTGGAGGCAGTGCAAGTTCATAGGCCACTAGTCCAATTCTCTCAAGGATCTCAAAAGGCCTGCACTATCGAGGTTCCAACTTCACACATGAATATTCCTCAAGGAGCTCTTCTCGGGCTTGATGCATAAGTACACATGATCCCCAACCTAAAACTCCTTAAATGATTTATTATGATCTACATAACACTTTTGTCTTTCTTGTGCTGCCTTTATATTCTTATTAATAACCTGCATTTTTTGTTCCATATATGCCAACATGTCCATTCCCATCAATACCTTATTCACTGGATCACTCCAGTTGATGTGACTATTACAACTCCTCCTATAAAGTGCCTCAAACAAACTCATCCTTAATGACTCCTGATACCCATTGTTGTAAGCAAACTCAACCAGTGGAAGATACTCCTCCTACCTCCTCTTCATGTGAATAACATACATCCTCAACATGTCCTCTAGAATTCTGTTGACCTTCTTTGTCTATCCATCTATTTGCAGATGATAAGTTGTACTGAAGGCCAACTCTATCCCCAAACCTGTAAACAATTCCTTCCAAAACCTGGAAGTGAAATTAGCATATCTATCAGATACAATCTCCTTAGTAATACCATGAAATCTCACTATCTCCCTGATGAATACCCGTGATACCTCACTATATGAATATGTAGACTTAACCACTATGAACTGAGCTACTTACTCAACTTTTCAACCAAAACCATGATGTAATCATGTTGTCTAGATGTCCTCAATAGACCTGTAATGTAGTCCAAGTAAATCACCTCTCATTTCCACTCTATAATCATAATCGACTGTAGTAGACCACCTGGATTCTTAGACTCTATCTTTACCTGTTGAAAATCCAAACACCTTGCAATAGAATCAAGTACCTATTTCTTCATATTCGACCACTAGTAGAACTTATTCGAACCTGTTAATGTCTTATGATATCTAGGATGACTTGAATACGTCTTATCATGAAATTACGTCAATATAATCTTCTTTATATCACTCTTGTTCGACACATAGACCTTGTCCATAAATCTAACTAAACGATATGTTGTGAGATGATAGTCCACATCTTGTTCACATGTACCTTGCTATTGTAACTTGTGCCAAAGCTCCTTCTACCTATCATCCTATTTTCCTTCCTGTAATATTCGATCTTGTAAACATGCCTCATAATAACTCATAGATTCTATCTTATTACCTATACTCTTCTGCTAAGACCATCTGCAACCCTATTATCATTTCTCTTAATGTACCTGATCTCGAAGTAAAACTCACTGAGTTTTTCCAACCATCTAGCTTTCCTCGCATTCAGATTCGATTGGTTAAACAAGTAGCTAAACCCATTGTGATCACTCATCAACACAAAACTCCTTCTAAGAAAATAGTGCCTCCACATATTTAATGCATGAATGATCTCTTCCAACTCAAGATCATGTGTCATGTAGTTCTTCTTTTGCTCATTTAGTTTCCTTGATTCATAGCATTTCGCCTGTCCCTTCAATATTATGACTCCACCAACTCCTATCTTGCAATCATATTACACAACACGAAATATTTATGTGAATATGCAATCTTGATCGATATATCAACAATCTATTCTAGTGAACGATGAAATCAAGAGGTAGATTCGGGAGCTATTGCATAAATGGAACATCTGGCCAAGTTCATCACCCTATGGGAGCTCGATCGTGTTGGTACAAAATAAGGATGACACTTGGAGACTATGTATTGAATATCGGGTGTTGAATAAGGTCATTGTATGGAATAGGAATCCAATCCCACGGATCTGTTATAATTATGCAACTGCGTTCAAATTCCACTTTAGACTACTCACTTGATAGATATCATGATGGTATTGAGTTCCTCTTTCCGAGAGAACCAAAATCGACCTAAATATCACCTCATTCGGATAAGCAGAAGTTGGTTTTTTATTTTGTGCCCACTCATGGATATTGGATTAGGTCCGCTTCACATATTTGGACAGGTCGACTAGACATCATTGATACCCCTTTGAAGCATATAAATACAGTTTATCTAGAAGCACATTTGGACATCACAACATTAAGCATATTATTCTCTTCTATCTGATTGAGTTCGATACATCAACGAACAAAGAGATCGTACGGAGGTTCGAAATCGTAGGTCTGAAGGTCACTTTGAAATTAGGGTTTATGGTTGAGCCGTGGTATTAACACTAGCAGATCTGGGTTAGCTGCAGGCTGGCTATAGACAAGATAGTGGCTTAGATCCTAAATCCGCAGCATGTAGTCTTATGGTAGCAACTCTGGGCTTGATTATTGTTGACTATATTATGAAGGTTCCTTAAGTTGATTGAAAGTTGAATCAAGTTATCTCTGATATATTTGACCTTTGTGCATAGGTTCATGAATTTTTTGGGTAATATTATTGCACATATTGTATTGGGCTCATTGTACTCTCTGTTGAACATTTTATGACAATATAATAGAAGAAAATTTTCAAAGGGTTTTCCAAGTAGTGGGTTTTTCCTTGGTCTTTGACCAAATCTAGTGTATCTTCTTGTTGTGTTGATTGTTTCCTTTGTGATTAGTTTTATTGTTCTATCTTCAATTAATACTGATGAATACAAATACTAATTGTATTAGTGAATATTTCCAAGTGAATTTTGGAATTGGGCTAAAGTAACTGATGCAACATAGAAAAATCTAAAGTTAACATGGTATCAGAGCTAAGGTGAAGAAAAAGCCCAATATGAGACAAGTATTAAAGAAATAATCTTTGGAAAGGTTGAAAGAGCCAATCTATTCAAAACAAGATTGCAATGACCACCTTCAAGTAGAATGATAAAATGGGCGATTAATCCAATTTTGTTGCTTGGAAATCTAGGTTGGAAATCATAGCTCACAACAATGATGTTTTGGACTTCATTCAAGGAAAGGTACTTGAGCCTCCGGAAAATTCATCTGCTGCCATCAAAAGTAAGCATAAGAAATGTGAGAATCAAAAAAAGCTAATTATAGATGATGGGTTGCAATATAGTTTGCTTGCTTATGTTGGAAACTTGAAAAATTCCAAGGACATGTACAATAAGATAGAAGGTATGTATGAGGTCAACAAGTTGAATGAAAGCATCACTTTGAAATATATACTAAAAGAAACCAATATGAACAAAGGAGAGTCCATACAATCCTACATAATGAAGATATCTTGTTTTAGAGATCTATTACTAAGAGTTGGAGAAGTTTTACCTGACAGGGAACTAGTGGTCGTGACTTTAAGAGGTCTCCCTCCTATTTTGGAAACATTCATCACTTCTATTAGCACCACAAATGTCCTTCCTTCATTTGATGATATTGTTGGAAAGCTCACTCAAGAAGAGTCCAGGATGATAGGAAGAGGAGGGATTCAAAAGCATGAAGATGGAGAACTCGTTGCATTCATTTCTCATGAAAAGAAGAAGAAGAAAGGGAAAGGAGGTCCATCAAATTCAAGAAATCCTCCTCCTCGAAATCAAAACAAAAGGAAAGAATACTCACATATTTAATGCTACAATTGTCACACGAAGGGTCATTACGCTCAATATTTCCCCAAGAAGAATAATGGACCACGTTATAATATTAGAAGAAACAACAACAGATTCAATGATTAAAGGATGAAATACAATCAAAGGAATGGTCGTGATGGGAGAAATATAAGAGATGATCCAAGTGATCATGAAGAAGATCTTCGTCCAAAAAATAAGTCAAAATTCTCCAGGTATGAAAGTAATGTTGCAGATAAATATGAATATATCCTTATTTCTGATCTTACTAGTTCATCTCCTTTAGATTCCTGGGATAGTTCGTTGATTGATAGTGGGGCCACTCATCACTTCTCTAGTTACAAGGAAGTTCTCTCTAATTTAGTAGAGAGGGATTCAAATTTGAAAATTATTCTTGGAGACAACTCCACTCATCCCGTCAAAGATTTTGGAACTGTTATATTTCGTTTGAATTATGGGGAATCTATTGTATTTCATAATGTAATGTATGTTCCTGGGTTGAAGAAAAATTTTATATCAATTTCTGCTCTAGAAGACAAAGGGATGAGGGTTTCCTTCATTAAGGGAAAATTTTGTACTTGGCCCGTTGGATCATATATGAAAGTTTCACTCACTTTGGGAGTAAGATATGAAGGGATCTACAGGGTCACTATAAGGCCACTATTGGCATTGGTTCTTAATAAAAATAATCTAAGAAAATTATGGCACTGAAGGTTAGCTCATCTTCATTATGATGCACTTCCGAAATTGGAGAACTTGGTATCTGGGATCCCAAATGTTCAAGCTAAACATGATGGAACATGTCCAAGATGTGCCAGCAGAAAAATCACAAGGGGACCATTCCCCTCTAGTGAAAGAAAGCCAAATGACATCCCCCATCTCATTCACTCTTACATGAATGGTCCAATGCCCATACACTCTCTTGGTATCCATCTCTAATATATCATCTTCATTGATGAATTTTCTAGAAATACATGGATATACTATCTGAAGCGTAAGGATGAAGAATTTGAAAAGTTCAAGGAATTGAAATCCTTGATCGAAAATCAAATACGGAGGAAAATTAAAATATTTAGGTATGAAAATGGTGGAGAGTACATTTCAAATGAATTAATTGACTTTTGCAAGAAGGAAGGCATCAAGAAAGAAACAAATACACCTTATACTCCTGAATAGAATGGAGTAGCCAAAAGGAAGAACATGTCCACTATAGAAGCCACCTATGCCATGCTCCATGATCAAAAGGTACCAAAGTTTCTTTGGGGAGAAGCAACAAATGCTAGACAACAAAACAACTGAAGAGCATTCACAAGTGTCAAGCCCGATGTGAGTCATCTCCATATCTTTGGCTTCCTCATATACTTTCATCTACCGAAAGAGAAGAGGAAAAAATTGGAAGATACTAGAATAAAAAGTATGTTTGTTGGGTATTGTGAAAATTCTAAAGAAATTAGAATATATATTCCTGGTCAAATAAATATTGCAATTAGCAGGGATGTCACTTTTGATGAAGATTCTGCACTTGGAAAAGCTCGAGACCTTCCTTCACTTTCTCCTCAGAAGAAGAATGATGAAATGGATATCTTCGATGGCCCATCTGTGCATGAATCTGAGAACGATATTGTTGATAATCCCATGAATCCCATGGATCCATTAGATTCTCCTCATATTAATCCTCATACTAGGAATATGCCACTTTTTCTCCAAGACACGCTTCAAGATGATGATAGACCTGTGACTGCTCGAAGACTATTTAGAGAAAGGAAGAAGCCATGCAGGTACTAGGGATATATTTGTAATATTACCAAATGGGAAAAGCAACAATATAGCTTATAAAATGAAAGCAATAGCAAATATTTAACACATGAACCCATGAGACCAATATGGAGTCATAACATTATGTATTAGAGCAGCAAATCAATACAAAATAGTGAGGCATAAATCATATATAATGAGGAAACAAGCCTCCCATAAGCAATCACTCCCAAATATGAGCTGTTGTTACAATACAAAATGCTGAAGAGAAACTATAGCGCAGTCATATTAAGCATAAATATAGCTGGAGATGATGCAATAATATAAAAATACTGATATAGGCCCCAATAGAGTCTAGACATACCAATCTGGGCACTAGATCATCTTTCCAAGACAACCCAAGAGGGTTTCTGGAAAATGCACACAATGTGCCAATGTAAGCTGCAGCCCTAGGGCTGAAGATAAGCCAAAAAAATAGAAATGGGAAGATATGGCTGAAGCTGATGTAGAAACTACATATCTTCTCCAATATATCCTTTAGATGAAAGAATAGCTCCTCCACTGAAGAAATCACCTCTCAAAACACCCACTGCAACCACCCCTGCAACTCCTCCCTAAAATAACGCAGATCTGGGATGAAAATGTGTTGTAGGGGATAAATACTCCTTATCCTACTGCTAAATGTGTCAATAAAGCTCAAGGGGATTCTTTACAAGCCTTCCAATGTATGGAAACCTTCCTCCACTGCAAAACTAGCTGTGAAGACACCCAAAATAATCCTCCACTGCTGCACCCTGCAACACAGCACAATATTCTACAGAAACTGCATTGTAGCTGAAGATGAAGCTTGGCCCTAAGCCTGAGCATGGAAATGAAGTGCAATGCTCCTCCAAGAGGCCTCTCAAGGAAAGAGATGGGATTCCTGCTCGGGAACACCCGGTGCTAAACAACACTGCAAACTCAACTAAACAGCTGAAGAATGCCAAAAGTATAAATAGACCATATAAAAAATAATAAGCCAAAACATAACCCCATATGGCTGCCATTCTCTTCCTTATATAGGTTATCAGCTTCCTTGCCCTTGGCCCCACTCAATTAGTTCATTTCCTCCATGCAATCAATCTCCCTCCAAAACCGCGTTATTCCTCATTTAATGTCCACTCCTCCATAACATCGTTGTTGATTTGGTCAAGGTTGACCTGTTGAACATGTTCCAACCCCTGTTAATACTCAAAGGTGCTTTATTTAGCTGTTTAGAAGGTATCCTTTCACACTTGAAGTGTTTTTATTGCTTCTAAGGAGATTTATGGGCCTCCCTACTCATTTATTCACCTGCCTAGTGACAAAATAATCTATAATATTCCATTTAGCTAAAAGCTAGATCTTAGGAATATTACAGTCCTCCCCTCAAAAGTTTTTCTTGTCCTTAAGCAACTGTAACGGTGGAGCAAAAATCCTCCCCTCCTCCTCTTGTGGCCTCCTCATCAATAGTACCCACCATTTCTTCAGATATTCTACAATAATTCCATCTCCCAATGGTTCCTCCCAACTGTGCAAGTTGGCCTTTGGTGAATAAACCAAATGGCCCTCATCATGAGAAAGTGGAAGGTCTATGTGGACACCTTCTTACTGTTCACTGGCCTTTTCAAGGTAGGAGTGATGACAAGCATAGGGGATCTCATTCCCAATGAGAGACTCCCATCTCCATGCTATCATCCAAATGAAATGAAACAACTTCCAGCATGGTAATTCATAGAAAAGTTCCTCCCACATGTTCATGAGAGGCATTTGCCAAGTGCTCCAAACAATCATATGGCCCACCTCATAAAGAAACAAGTGATTACTGTAGTGCCCATACCATCTCCCATGCTCCTCTTGAATCATGAAGCATAAAAGGTGTGGGAAATTTCTTTCCCCGTGGACACATCCAACCAATGTGCCTTCCCTCCAATCATGTTTCCAACAAATATAAGAACATCATCAACATATAGAATCACAATAAAAGTCATGCTAGCTACCATGTGTATTAAAGGAGAAGGACAATGGTCCCTCATGTGCAACCAACGCAGTTTTTCTCCTAACTGCCATAGAATATGATATAACAAGTGTTTCCCCCACCACTTGTTTGCTGCCCCATTCTTCTTGCATGCTTGGAAAAGGTGTATGATTTTTGGTGTCAATGAAGCACACCATGAAGTATATGTCATCTCCTCAAAATATTCTAGGGAATGGCCAAAATTATCAGTGCTCATGGCCCCAAGTAGCCCATAAAGCCAATAAGAAAGAGTGCCCCCTCTTGGAGCAATGCCCTGCACATGAGTGCTAAGAAAATGAAAGTATATAGTAAATATACCATGATGATCAGAAATACAATCCTTACCACACACTCGGTTCAAACAAGTGAGGTAGCTCAGGGATGAGCTCCCTCTCACACCCAATGAGTAAGGAGGTGGTGATGATAACCTTTCCCAAGACCTATGTTTCTCCTCACCCTCCAAAAAATCCATGAACTTCCTCATATGATAGTGCATCTCCTCTTTGAATTCTTCCCACATGAATCCCTCCAAGATAGTATGGTATGTTCTAATGAAACCAGTGGGATTGGAAAGAAAGATCTCATAGGCTGCATGTAGTAGTTTATCTTTGAGCTTTGAGTCTCTAGTTAAGTAAATCTGATCTTGGAAATAAATTACTTCATCAACCACTCTATACCTCTCATCTATCACTTTTCCATCAAGAGCCTTACTTGTGAAGAGGTTCTCGGAATATTCCACCAATATTTGGGACACCCAATATGGATCTAGGCTTCCCAACAATGACAACACTATAGAAATATGAAATAAAGTATTTGCCCCATCATAACTCTCCTCTTTGACATGCTCAATGCCAAAGCCACATGTTAGAGTAATGTTACCCCACCTTTTTTGCCTCTCTTACAGCTGATCTTGCCCAAGACAAGATTGGAGTACATGGAAGTCAACCTTCTCTTGAAGGGTATATCTTTCCCCCAACTCTTCCACAGTTTGGCCAATGCATACAAGAGTTTCAATGACCTCTTTTCATATTCAGAAATATTCCTCATGCGTGGGAGCATAATTTTCTGCCCCAAGGTTATGGAGTAGCCCTTTTACACCATGCTCATGTCATCATATATTTTTGAATCATCGTCTTTCAGCACAAGTAGTTGAGTGGGAGATAGCAATGTCCATATTAGGAAATTTCTCACCTCTCCTTTGAACCCATCAAAGGTTGTCTGTGTTGTGCTAGCTCCTCCCAAGGATTCTTCCCTAGCCAAGTGTATCAATGATGCACCATGTTGAGAGAAATCTTTATTCATCTTCCAATCAAGGGGTCTCCCTGGTGGAATGTCTTTATGAAAATAGAGATCAAAATCTGAAGTAGAATGTATAAATGAGTGGACTGATTTTCCCCTCCCTTCACTGCATAAATCAGTCTCCTTCTTATGTATATAAACCCATTGAAATAAACAAGGGTGCATGCTCCCCATCCTTTGATTTTGATCCATCTTTTTTTCCCATCACTACTGTCACATGATGCTTCTTGAGAACCTTTTGCAAAGATGCAAAAACTCCTCCACTTGAAGAAATAGCTTCATGCCCATCCCCATGTGGTGATGGTTATTCTTCTGAAGTGACAACGTTGTTTCTTCCTCTTTTTTCTTCCTCATCAATATTTGAGAATACCTCATCAACAATGAGAGACCCCAGATCTTGGTCTTTCCTTGAAGGAGGAATCTCCATGTCTTCCTTTTGAGAATAAAACTTTTCCTCCAATGGGGATCTTGCCCTTGGAAAGGTGTCATACAAGTTTTGATCACCCTCAATAGAAATTTGGAGGAGTTGGTGTAATAGATCTTTCCAACCCTTGCAAAGGTTTTGAATGATTATGTTTTGCTAGCTCAATCAAAGATGTTTCATATTGTTTTACATCAAATCTCTTCACTAATATCTTAGTGAATATTGCATTAGTAGCTATATTTGCATGATTAGATGAAGAATATTCATAAAACCACCAAGTATAAGCCTTACCTTTAAGATGCAACACTACTATCCTAAGGGCTTCATTTTTTGAAACTTGATGTAGATGCAAATATGAGTCTAGATGATTTATCCAAACCTTGGTTGTGCATATGGAGGTCCCATCAAAATTTGGCAGAAAGAATCTACCTCTTTTGCTTCTGTTGTGATTACTGGGTCTTCTTTCCTCCTTAAGTTGGAAGAACTCTTGGAATTTCAAGTGCTCCCTGAATCTCCATGATTGAGATTCACACTCCTGAAGATAGTCACTCAAAGTCTCCTCCTTTGGTGCATCTTCTTCCTCCATCTCTCTTGCTGTAAATATGGGCATAAAACTGTGTTGTGGATCATAGTGTGTGGCTGCATTCTCACACCCATCATGTAAAAATCTAGGGCTTGCTTCATATTCAAACCCCCTTGGATATTTCCTACACATCTCCCTTCTCATCTTCTTGATATCTCCCTTGATTCTCTGCATAGTTTGAAAAAGAAGCTTTGAGAGCTCCTCTTCCTCTCTTCCTCCAAATAATGGAGTATTGTCTTTGTTTTTTTTTTTTTCTGTACATATCCTCTTCTTGTGAGAAGATTATCCTTAGGGTGACATATTGGTTGAATGCACATATTGAGCCAAGATTATGCTCTGATACCACTGTAATATTCCCAAATGGGAAAAGCAGCAATATAGCTCATAAAATGAAAGCAATAGAAAATATTTAACACATGAACCCATGAGACCAATATGGAGTCATAAAATTATGTATTAGAGAAGCAAATCAATACAAAATAGTGAGGCATAAATCATATACAATGAGGAAACAAGCCTCCCATAAGAAATCACTCCCAAATATGAGATGTTGTTACAATAAAAAATGTCGGAGATAAAATACAGCGCAGTCATATTAAGCATAAATACAACTGGAGATCATACAATGATATAAAATACAGATATAGGCCCCAATAGAGTCTATACATACATATCTGGGCACTAGATCAACTTTCCAGGACAACCCAAGAGGGTTTATGGGAAATGCACACAATGTGCCAATGTAAGTTGCAGCCCTAGGGCTAAAGATAAGCTGCAACAACAGAAATGAGAAGATATGGCTGAAGCTGATGTATAAACTACAGATCTTCTCCAATAGATCCCTTGGATGAAAAAATAGCTCCTCCACTGAAGAAATCACCTCTCAAAATAGCCACTGCAACCACCCCTGCAACTCCTCCCTAAAATAACGCAGATCTAGGCTGAAACTGCACTATAGGGGATAAATACTCCTTAGCCTGCTACTAAATGTGTCAATAAATCTCAAGGGGCTTCTTTACAGGTATTCCAATGGATGGAAACCTTCATCCACTGCAAAAATAGCTCTGAAGTCACCCAAAATAATCCTCCACTGCTGCACCCTGCAACACAGCACAATATTTTGCAAAAACTGTGCTGTAGCTGAAGACTGAAGCTTGGCCCTAAGCCTGAGTGTGGAAATGAAGTGCAATGCTCCTACAAGAGGCCTATCAAGGAAATATATGGGATTCTTGCTTGGGAACACTCGGTGCTCAACAACACTGCAAACTCAACTAAACAACTGAAGAATTCCAAAAGTCTAAACATACCATATAAAAAATAATAAGCCAAAACATAACCCCATATGGCTGCCATTCTCTTCCTTATATAGGTTATGAGCTTCCTTTCCCTTGGCCCCACTCAATTAGTTCATTTCCTCCATGCAATCAATCTCCCTCCAAAACTGTGTTATTCCTCATTTAATGTCCACTCCTCCATAACAGCGCTATTGATTTGGTCAAAGTTGATGTTGGGTGTAGGAATTGCACTTAAGAAAACTACTCAACATTTAATTTTCAACCTCGGGGATTCGTAAACTTAGAGACGAAGCACAGGCAATGCCAAAGATGGTATGAATTTTCATGATAGAAATTCCTACTTTAAATAAAATCTTGCAGAGAAGATAACTGAATCATCAAAGTAATCTAAGGTTGGAACAAGAAGAAATGTACTTGCAAAAGAGATTCATAAATAAAAAGAAGGAAATCACTCTAGCTGGATATTGATCATGTACTGAGAATGTGTTTTCTTTAGCAAAGTCACCTTGGCAGACTTCAACAGATGGGCCCCTTCGAACCTGCTCATGTAAATATGTCCTTTCCACAAGAATCAATCTTGCACTAGTGCAGTCTTCTTGCATTAGTGCAGGAACATTCATTTATGCAGAAGGTGTAAAGTAATGTCCATACTAAAAATGCTTTTCCTCGTGCAAGGGCCCTAAAATTTCTCAAGCCCACAACACTCAGATCTGGTACTAAGAAACTGGTTCTTGTACCTCATCAGAGCTTCTTACACTTTAACTTTTAATTATTGAAATCAATGCTTAATTACTGAAAGTGTTATAAAACCAGATTGCATATCAAAAAGATAAATGTCTGCAGAAATAAAGAAAAAATCTGTTATAAAGTGTTTAATGAAAGCAAGAAAATTGTTGAAAGTAAATTAGAAAGGCTTGTTGAAGTGAATAGCACACCAATGTGCACTGGTGTAGGTGACTTATTCTGCTCGAACCAGGCAGAGAAAACAAACCAACGTGTAGAAAGTAAATATCACACCAACATGCACTGGTGCAGGAACGAACTAGACGGAGGAAATAAACCAAATTGTGTAGAAAGTGAATAGCACGCCAACGTGCACTGGGTTAGGTAACTCCTTCCTGCTTGAACCAGGCAAGGAAAATAAATCAACCGTGCAGAAAGTAAATTTAACTACTTCACGTAGCAGATCTGCTTTCATTCAAACAGAAATTCAAATGTTGTAAATTAAATCACACTTGGCAGTTTAAAACATAAATTACAAGAACAACAAGGAGGGAGAACGTGCTGGGTTGGCTGGGCCCTAGCCAACCAGCATGTTTCCCTTTCAAACGGAAATGCTACTCATTATCGAATCAGCGCATCAACTGTTTAAACATAAAAAATGATAAAAATTATGAAGCATAAGGCAGAGTTCTTCTTATTAAATCCTCAAAGAAAACACATGCATGATTACAATCCAGCCCAGATTTGGGCAATACCAGCAAAATAAATCTACAGCAACAATGTTGTAGCGTCACTCCTCTACCATCCATTCATCCTTCCTTTCTCCTTTTTTTTCTTTACATGCATCATTCCTCTTTTTATATCTTTCATAATAATTAAAACAAGTTCTTTATTTTGCAAGGAATATGGGATTGAATCCCAACCAAGTCTAATAATAGTACAACCGTTCCCCCATCAAAATAATTAAATATTAATACGAATTTTCCAATTCTGGGTTTTTTTCTATAATTATGGAAAATCTGGTAATTTTAACAAACTGC
>CM076581.1:254270442-254507627 GCA_034641835.2 Pinus albicaulis
CTACAGAGAACAGAATAAAATGCTGAAATAACAGAAAAATAACGGCTACGTATGCATCTATCTAACCTAAGAAGGTGGGTCTCCCACAACTATGCTGAAAAGAAAGGGAAAAAACTATGGAAACACACACAAAGGAAGCTCAACAGATCTAGGGTCAAAGGGGACAGAGATCTGGAGGATAAAGCTGCAGACAAGGGGTGCAGATCACAGCCAAGAGACAGAGGCAAGGTGGCCGGAAAAGGGAAATCAACAAAAAACCGGGGGGCAAGGCAGAGGCCTTCAGAGGAGGTCCAAACAAAACGACAAGAGGTGATTTGAAAGGAAAAGAGGCTGATTTCGATGGATCTGGAAGTGAGGTCACAGATCTGGAAAAAAGAAAGGGCTGAAGCTCTGAAACCGACGGCTGAAACAGCTGAAACTCTTCCACAAAAAGTGGAGGGTACTAAAGCCCTAAGGGGGTGGGTTCCCACTTAGATGAGTAAAAACAGATCAGATCTTGGTCAAGGCGGGCTGAGATCCAAATTTCAGAAGACCACAACGAGAAAGTATGACAAAACAGAAAAGTGCGGAAAAAATCTTGAAAAAGCGAGTGCGATTCCCGACGATACGAAGTGCGTCGAGAAAACGGTGAAAGTGACACGGAGGTCCCGAGTCGCAGGTTTAGGGCCAAAAAGTGCGACCCCCCTGTTCCGGTTGTCTCGGCGGCAGATTTTCAGAAAATTTGCCGTCTCAGTTGCGGCTGGTGTCGCTTACCTGCGCAATAGGGCCAGAAACACACGGAAGTTAGAAATTTTAAGTTTTTAGGGTTTTTTGTGAGAAAAATGACATAAAAAGAGGAAAACTAAGCAGCTGAAAAGAAGCCCTAGGGCCTGAAGTAGCTGGATATGCAGGAATATGAAAAACGACAGCGGTCGCAATTTAAAACCCGTGTGGAGTCGCCATTTGTTAGTATGAATTCTTCGTCGAAGTGTACGAAAAAGAACCACTTTAGCTACGCATAACTAATAGCCCTAACAACAATAGAGGTTGCCAAACATCTTCAGATCTGCGATTAGTAGTTAAAATGCTGCAACAAACAGATCTATAAATGGAAAGACATTAAGCAGTAAAGTAAAGAGTTTGCTCCATGCATCCAACGGACAAGACAAGAACACGATTTTTGAATGAATTTTTATATTACAGGGCACCTGGGAGGAAACAAGAAGGTGTATCGAGATCTCCTCAATGGGATGGGTTCTTTGTAGTCCTCAGCACTTCAGATCTAAGCTTTCTCTCTCTTGTAGATGTAGAAAACCCAATGTGGAAGATAGAGCTCAATGGGAGCAAAATGGTAGAAATGAGACCAAGTGTATAGATCCAGAGTGATCTAATAGGCAACAAAAGGTGAAGAATGATGGGGAAAACCCTCCTATTTATAACAAAATATTGGGTCATTCTAGATCTTGGTGCATGATTAAAGTAATGTTAATCAAATCTAGATCCACCTCTATGGAATATTTTATTATTATTTGTTGGAGGGAAAGGGTGTTTTGACTTGGGTCAAATCCCTTGATTAGTGAAGAATAAATAAATAAATGATTTATTTATCTTTTTAAGAAAGTGGTTGGGATATAATCAAATAAATAATGATTTATTTAATTAATGGTGGTTGATTTGGTCATATTTAACAAGGAATATTATTTAAATAATTATTCCTAGAAAATAATAAGATAACTATGGGTTAATCTCATTAATTTCCTTGTTTTTGGGTTAAACATGACTGGGAATAATAATTAAATTATGGTTTAATTAATTATTCCTTTTGGGGTTTCCTAATTAACATAGTGAAAGCAGTTTTACTTGGGGTAAAACTGGTCTTACATGGCGTACTTGGGTCCATCTAATGATGAAAGGTTAGATGACCAAAAAATGGTGTAACACTGGAAAGATATTAAGCAGTAAAGTAAAGAGTTTGCTCCATGCATCCAACAGACAAGACAAGAACACGATTTTTGAACGAATTTTTATATTACAGGGCACCTGGGAGGAAACAAGAAGGTGTATCCAGATCTCCTCAATGGGATGGGTTCTTTGTAGTCCTCAGCACTTCAGATCTAAGCTTTCTCTCTCTTGTAGATGTAGAAAACCCAATGCAGAAAGTAGAGCTCAATGGGAGCAAAATGGTAGAAATGAGACCAAGTGTATAGATCCATAGTGATCTAATAGGCAACAAAAGGTGAAGAATGATGGGGAAAACCCTCCTATTTATAACAAAATATTGGGTCATTCTAGATCTTGGTGCATGATTAAAATAATGTTAATCAAATCTAGATCCAACTCTATGGAATATTTTATTATTATTTGTTGGAGGGAAAGGGTGTTTGACTTGGGTCAAATCCCTTGATTAGTGAAGAATAAATAAATATATGATTTATTTATCTTTTTAAGGAAGTGGTTGGGATATAATCAAATAAATAATGATTTATTTAATTAATGGTGGTTGATTTGGTCATATTTAACAAGGAATATTATTTAAATAGTTATTCCTAGAAAATAATAAGATAACTATGGGTTTATCTCATTAATTTCTTTGTTTTTGGGTTAAACATGACTGGGAATAATAATTAAATTATGGTTTAATTAATTATTCCTTTTGGGGTTTCCTAATTAACATAGTGAAAGCAGTTTTACTTGGGGTAAAACTGGTCTTACATGGTGTACTTGGGTCCATCTAATGATGAAAGGTTAGATGACCAAAAAATGGTGTAACACATTTGGTTTAAAAACTCTTTTCTCCTCTATCGGAACCCTGTTTTAGTCCTGAAAAACCCTTTTTTTTGGTATAAAACACCCTTTTTATATTATATAGGACTTAAACCCCCAAGGGCTTATTTTCTTTAAACGTCCACCTCATAAGACCTTAAGCCCCACAACCGGGTGCTAAAGGGCTTAAAACCTTTTCCTTAACCCCTTTTCCTTTGTATTTTCATAAAACCTGACTTTCCTTTGTATTTTAATAAAACCCGATAGTTCAAAGTTTCAACTAATATCGACCGTCGATCTAAACCAATCAACGGTCATCGGCTCATCGCATCGCAAGTCCACACGGGTCCTTCTTTTCTTCGTGTCATTCAAAAAATTTCCGATGCGATCCCTCAGAGCAAACCTCAGTCATCAATCATCCTTCTGATTCGATAGTCAGTACATCATCGCATCGCAAATTTCCCTTTATTTTTTCCCTTTTCCTCCTCCGATGTGATCCCATGATCGATTCTCTGTCGTTGATCTGATCTACTTTGCCCATATCCAATGGTCCATATCACTCCCTATTCCAAACTTTCCTTTCCACCTTTTTTGTTCATGATTAAATCCTGACCGTTGATCTAGTTTTCAGATCAACGGCTCTCGCTCCATCGCAAATCGGAAATTGCAGTTTTCCCTTTATCCTTAGCCCTTTTTCCTCCCGCCGATGTGATCCTGTGATTAAATCTCAGCCGTTGAATCCACAAGAACCAACGGCCCAGATTCAATCATGCTCCATCATAAGCCCTTCACCATCGCGCTCGCTGATTAAATCTCCACCGTTGATCTCTAAAACCGGTTTGACGGCCAGCGCTTAATCGCATATCGCAAAAACAAAACCCCGCTGTTATGGACTCTTTCCTTTTCTCCGATGCGATGATATCTCAGCCGTTGATCTTCTTCAATCCAATGGCTCATATTACTTCTTCTTTAAAACCTCTCCCTTTTCATTCTCCCCTGTCAATAGATCTCCGCCGTCCATTTATACAGATCCAACGGCCAGGATCTATCCCGCACTATATAACACCTTTCCCCATTGCATCCATTCCACACCATTCAATCTACCTCCAATGATCTAATAGCTGATATTGAATTTCACAAAAGTTTTCCGCCTAAACGTTAACGCCCAAAAACTTTGCAAAATGGGCGGTATTGGGGGGGACACGTGTCAGCAGGCGTACAGTATCGCATTTTTTTGGCCAAACCGCATACCACCTAAATATTTTGCGAAAACCGCTGCTGGTTTTCTGCCTTACCACTTTTCTCCACAGCATTGACTTCTCAGCTTTTAATCTTGGCCGTTCATTATTTTAATTGAATGACTCTCATTACACTTCATCTCCAATTCATTTACCCTCCATCTATTCTCCCAAACGCTTCATCTGTCGATCTCCACCGTTCGTCATTTTAATCTGACGGTCACGTTTTAACTTCCCCTCCATTGCATTTCCCCACCATCTAACCTCCCAAATAAACCCACTATTTAATCTCGACCATTGGTCATTCTCTTCTGATGGCTGCAATTTAACCTTGCACCTGAGATCTCAAAAGCAACCTTTAACCCATTTTTCACGGATTTTCTTAATTTTTGTTCATTTTTTGCAGGTTATTAAGGTTTTTTCACAGTTTTAAAATGAAACAAAAGCTAGGGATGACGATCCATAGGCCATTTATTCATGAAGAAGGTGAATCCATAGGATTCAAATTATGATTCCACCTGTGCCTCATGAGCATTTGTGAAGTCACAAAACCTTTGCGTGCTTGCAAAACACAACAAAACATAGTGAATTTCAAACAGCCGAAGAGTATCAATTTCAAAGGATAAAATCAAAGTAGAAATGAATAATTAATGATTTTAAATAGAGTATAAAGGGATTAAGGCACAAACTCAGTAAATAAAAGACCTAATCCATAGTTTTTTAAGGATAAAGACCGAAAATGAAGATCAAGGCCTAATTAGGCCTAAAACAAAGAACGACAACAGATTAAAGGTGTTTTAAGGAAAAACAAAGAGAAATATCAGTAAAGGAGGCCTCCACTACCACATCAGAGGCCAATTGAATCCTCTCCATCTACCAAAGTGCCACCTACATCTTTCAATAAATCAGTAGAAGGCAGAGTTATTGCCTCAGTCAGTGATATTTTTCCTAAAGACGGCTAGAGTTATTGCTAACCCGCCTAAGAGTTTTAAAGTCAACAAAATCTTCCCAGCATGCTTAATACTTAATGAAAATCAATTGATTCGGAGGAAATATCAGAAAGCTTCTCCATTGAGCCCCTTAAAGGCCGTGAAGCATTAAACTTTATTAATTGAGCCTAGATATCTTTTCTCTCATCCCACCTCCTCATTTCTTCTATAAATACTTCTGTAGAAGATGAGATAAAGGTTGGTCTCTGGATATCTGTTGCATGTAAATAGTTTACTGAAGCTGCTGTAGCCCTGTTTGCAATTGAAGATATATAAGCTGAGATGAGAAGTTTGAAGCTATAGAGACCCACTGGACTTGATGATTGTAACTGGTTTGAACATCGAATACAAGCTGATTTATGGGATCCTGGTCTATGTCAATGGTGATGTGTTTCTCACTGTAATTGTTATTTTTCTTTATGTTTCCATTCTGTCCACTTTTCTTTGATAAAGAACAACAAATATAGAGCTATTATTTACTCTCACAAGTACCCTACTCTCACTGATAAGATTTATCTTTATGTTTTCCTCCCTTGTGTATTTAAGAATGATTTAATACAGTCCAAGCAGTTAAGGAATGTTGGTGTTCCCACGTCTTACTGTCTAAACTTTAAACATTGTTCTTGACTGATATTTTCATTACATGCTAAGTAGAGTTGGACTAGGAAAGTTTATGGTTTTCCATTTCTTCTAGTTCTTTCTCCAAAGGTTGTTTGAAAGTTTACCTTAAAGTATGTTGAAAGCATGTTAGGTTCAAAGTCCTTACCTGAGCTTAGACTACTTTTTATGTTTATCATGAATGTTTTCCTTTTGAATATGCTAAAAGTAGGCTAGGTTCAAAGTCCTTACTTGATCTTAAGCTATTTTAAGTGTTTTAAATGTTTTCTATTGAAAGTGCATCAAAAGCAGGATAGTTTCAAAGTACTTACCTGATCTTAGATTACTTTTATGTCTTTTCTTAAGTGCATGCCAAAAGTAGGATAGTTTCAAAGTACTTACTTGATCTTAGGCTGCTCTTTGTTCCTTTACCTGTTTGATTTTCCTCACTCCATTCCTTATTGTTCCATTCCATAAATTCAACCTGAAGAGATCCTTTGACATAGATGACTTGCCCCATGGACCACTCTTGAACCTTGTTGTTTCAATTAAATCCTCTTATGACTCCATATCCCAATGGATTGAAGCTGTTCCTTGCCTATATTATTATCTGAATCATTCCTTCACTTTCATACACCTTCACCCTTCATTTATGCTTCCTTCACCTTCATTATATATTTTCCCAACCAAAACAAATAAAAACCTTGTTCTTCATAACTAGCCTAATATCACATTTCAAACCTTTAAAGATAAATCAATCTTTGCATTTATAGAGAGATCCCTCTCTGGATTCAGGAGGGCTAGATCCTAGAATCCCAAAGTGGTTCATATGTAGGCTTTACAGTTTGTATTTGCGAATCTTGCAAATTACAGAGTCCTAATATTCTGGTGACTCCACTGGGGATCTGAGTAAAATCCTTAAAACATAACACTCAGTGTTCAGTGTAGTATAAGTAGCTCTCTTCAAGCACTACCAAGCATGTTGGTAATCATGATAGGAATTATTTGAATCAGTGACAAACTAAGTGACCCTTAGGATTCTCATAGAGCTTATCAAACCTTGAAGGAATCGACTAGCTAAGCCATAAGAGTAAACTCTCTTTGTCTCATCACTGTAGCTAAGTGTTGAAACAAATTTAGAACACTCTCATAACCTATAGGACTAAAACAAAAAAATTAGAAAACCCAAAAACATTACAGATTGGTATTCAAATAAATAAATGGTGGTGGACCATAAAACATTTTACCTTTTAAAGCTAAAAATTTCCACCTGGTGACTCCACAATCATAAACAGACCTAAAGACTCCACTGGGAAACCCATTACTCTCATAACACAATATAAACTCAGTAAAGAAACTTTAAAGATTAAATTTTTCTTGCCAAAGATCAATTAGCCTCCTAAAGATTGTCATATTTGGTTAAAATTTTCTTGTTGTTGAGTCAAAAAACTTAGCATAGTGGCTTCTAGAAGAATCCATACTAGGAGCTATCCTGACCCAAATCCACCAGAGATAGTTGATAATCCTGAAAGCATACTTAGGAAGTCTCCTAAGGTTCAAGCTTCAACTATTGTCAGACCAGTCCATAGAGCTATTTCTGTTCCTGAAAACCTTACAGCTCTACAAGATTCACAAGTTGACTTAAGAAACCCATTCAGAACTAGGTCACTTGATGATATAATTCAAATAGACTCTGAATCTCCACCTTCATCCCAAGATATAAGTGAACGTCCTAGTAGCAAAGAAACTACTCCACATGATTTACATTTCCTTCATAATTTTGGTTTCTCTCATCCAAGATCTGCTCAACAGTCTCTTGCTAGTCCATCCACATCTGTTCTTCATACCACCACTGTCCAAAACACTCCATTCCAACCCGCTTTCCCTCTTGTCAATCCACCCCTTGTAAATCCACCTTTCCCTCCTATCATGGCAACATGGTATGCTCCCTTAGTCCTTCCTTTACCTTTAGTCAACCTGCCATAGGACTATCAATCCAAGATACCATTGTTTGATGCCAGTGGTGCGACTGCTGCTTCACAACATGTGGATAAGATGAATGACTATTTTGATAGGAATGAGATTGATGATGAAACTGTCAAACTTAGATTGTTTGCTCAAAGTTTAGGGGGAGAAGAAAGAAAATTGTTCAAAGGCTTAACCCCTAATAGTATCAATGACCTGCAAGCCCTCCACTATTTATTCCTAAACAAGTGGGAAGTCAAGAAAAACCCTCTCCAAATACTTTCAGATTAAAATAGCCTCAAAAGAAACACTGGGGAAAGTGTTCAAAGTTATTGCACTAGATTCAATAGTGTGTATAATGCCTTACCCCCAGAATTGAAACCCGCACAAGGCTCAGCCTTGAACAAGTTTCCTGAAGGATTTGACCTTGAAATGGCCTATCAGCTGAGAGAAAGAGACCCTTTAACTCTAGAAGACATGCAAAAGGGAGCTTTTGCTGTGGAAGTGAATTTGATGGAGAAAAGAGCGAGGATGAGAAATGAGAAAAAATTATCATTTAGGGAGGAATCTACACCTTCCACAACTAACTCTAAAATGGAAAGAATGATGGAGGAAATGATGAAAAAGATAAGCATACTTGAGAGATCACAACCTAGTCAAAATTAATCAGCTCCCTACAAGAAAAATTAATCTCAAAATCAAAATCAGAATTTCAGAAGAAACCAACCTTAAAACAAACTAAGAGACCCTGATCAGGAGATTATTCCTCCTTTTCATCAAAACTATGTAAGTGAGGTTAAAGAAATAATTGAACAAATAGAGGAAGATGACATAAACATGTTGGGAGTAGACAATGATTATTTTAATGTTCCTTACAATATGAAACAAGGTTTATATACACCCTATGATGATGGAAGAATGGAAGATGGAAGTTATTATCAAGAAATGGAAAATGTCATCATAGAGACTCCAAAAGAATATGACCTTAGGAGTAAAAAGAATCAGGAAACTCTCAATAACAAAACCTTTGAAAACTCTGTAAAAAACAGCCCTGTGAACAAACCCAAAGTTACAAAACAAAAAGATAAAACAGTGGCTGTAAATTCTGATCATAAAAAAGAGAAAGCCACTCAAATGAATGAAAAACAGAGTGCAGACCTTAGCAACGTTAGCACCTCAGCTAGTGCTCCTATTAAAACAATTTTGACCAATGTAAATAGAGGAAATCAGCAAGATGATTTTGCTGATAGAATGGTGATTAATAAGGCTGAAACAAACATTGTAAAAAATCATATGCCTTTTAGTTTGGAACAGGAAATTGCCAAGATTAAAATCCCTATTCCCCTCACTGAATTAGTCACCCAAGATGTATATAGATCATAAATTTTGAAAGCTTTTAACATAGAAGAGAATAATGACACTATTAACCTCAATGATGACCAACTAGAGCTTTTATTTGTTCCTAATATTGAAGGAAGATACCAAGAAGGGCCAGTTCCTCCTTTTTATGTTAGTTTGAAGATTGATGACAAGATTTTACACAATGCCATGCACGACTCAGGGGCCTCTCACAACTTAATGCCCAAAGCAGTAATGGAGAGTCTAGGCCTTGAAATCACCAGACCATACAAAGATCTATACTCCTTTGACTCCAGTAGAGTGAAATTTTTAGGTTTGATCAAAGACCTTCGTGTAAACTTAGCTCAAATTCCAACCAAGTGTTTGGTGATGGATATTGTAGTGGCTAATGTACCCCCCAAGTATGGTATGCTGTTATCAAGATCATGGGGAGCTAAGTTACAAGGAACAATGCAAATGGATATGACATATGCTACTATCCTTGTTTTTAATCAAACTAGAAGACTTTATAGGGAATCTCATATGCAATACATGGTTAGTAGCCAAGAGAGACCAGAAAATTCTCCTCTTTATTCTGTGCATACAAGCCTTGACTCATTTATTCTTTTCTACCATGAAATATTTAATGAGAAAGAAACCTCAAATGACTTTGTGGACACTTCTTACTGTAACATAGTGGCAGACACAGAAAAGGAGGAAGACAAGACAAAGGTATCAAAATAGTTTTCCAAAACAGAAAATCACAGCAAACAAAACACAGGTCTAGTGATACATAACAGTCATCCCTTGTTTGTTAATCTTGAGATTCAGGAAAAGAGTCCTCAACATAATGAAGAATATGAGGAACTTAACCAATTTCAAAATGGTGTTGATTTACAAGAACAATCTGAAAGCACACAAGATAAAGAGGATACTAGTCAAACTAGTAATGCTAAAAACAGTCCTCTTTGGAGTATGAATTTTGATGGCTCTTGTACAAAGAGTGATGTCGAAGCAGGCATATGGACACACAACACTGAGAGAAATCATGCTGAAGGGAATTAATACAGGTTAAACTTTCAATGTACCAATAACATAGCTGAGTACGAAGCCCTCCTTTTAGGCCTACACTTATTGAAGAAATTAGGGGCCAAAAGGATAAAAGTTCAAGGGGATTCAGAGTTGATTATTAGGTAAGTGAATGGAGAATATAGTGCCAAACACCCCAGACTTAGAGCCTATAGAAATGATGTCATGGATTTATTGAAAATATTTGATGAATTCCAACTTATTTTTGTCCCAAGAAACCAAAATATCTCTGCCAATGGTTTAGCCTTTGTTGCTAGAACTTGTCTAACACCTTATGAAACCAAGCAATGTACTACCCAAATCAAATTTAGACCAGTGGTCCTAGAAAATGAAAAATATTGGCAAGTGTTTGATGGAGATAAACAAATAGAAGACTTCCTACAGTCCAGAAATTAATTTGAGCCACCAAGTTTAGATTCAGATTATGAATCAGACTGTCCTATGGAAGAAAATCTGCTTGATGAAGAAGTAAAGTCTCCAGAGATTGCTGAGATAAATCTGTTAGCTAATAAACTTGAACATACCACAGAAGTTAGTGTATATTTAGAAAAAGAAGACTTAGAAACACTACAATCTAATACTCAAAGCTTGCCAAAAGGACTGGTCCCATTAGAAGAGTTGTTTGATTTCAATGATGTTGCCAAAAAACCAAAACTGGAACCTGCTGAAACTGAAATTGAAGAATGTAACATAGGTAGTGAACAAAAACAAAAAATGACCAAATTGTCTAAAACATTGCCATTTCTCATCAAACTGAAGTATATTGAGCTATTTAAGGAATTTTCTGATGTATTTGCATGGAGTTATGAGGATCTAAAATCCTATGACACAAATATAATTCAACATAAGATACCTCTCAAAGAAAACCAAAAACCTTTTAAACAAAAATTGTGCAGAATCAACCCTGTTCAATTACCTTTGGTTGAGAAAAAAATCAAGAAAATGTATGAAGCTGGAATTATTGTCCCTATTAGATACTCAGAATGGGTGTCTAATCTTGTGTCAGTTAGGAAGAAAACATGAGAAATAAGGCTTTGTATTGATTTTAGGAACTTAAACAGAGCCTCATTAAAGGAAAACTACCCTTTGACCAAGATGGATCACATTTTACAAAAGGTAGTTGGTTCTAAAAGAATTTCTTTGCTAGATGGCTTCTCAGGTTACGACCAAATTCTGGTACATTCTGATGATCAACTCAAAACAGCCTTTACCACACCTTAGGGTACTTTCATGTATGTGAAAATTCCCTTTGGTTTAATGAATGCTGGTGCCACATTTCAGAGAGCAATGGATATTGCATTCTCAGAAAAATTAGGATATTTCATCATTATTTACCTTGATGATATCACTATTTTTTCCAAAACAGATGAAGAACACCTAGAACACTTGAGAAAAGTCTTTGAGAAATGCAGAAGATTTGGGTTATCTTTAAATCCAAAGAAAACAATGTTTGGTCTCCAAGAAGGCAAACTACTTGGACACATCATATCAAAAGAAGGGATAAAGATAGACCCAAAGAGGATTGAGGGTATATTGCAAATCAACCATCCTAGAAACATCAAGGAACTTCAATTTTTCATTGGGAAGATTAATTTCTTAAGAAGGTTCATACCCAATCTAGCTGAACTCCTTATAAACATAACAAACATGCTGAAAAAGGAACAAGGAGTTAAATGGACCTTGGAAACAAAGAAATCATTTGAACTGGTAAAACAAGCATTAAGCAAAACACCAGTTCTCATTAGTCCTGACTTTACAAAAGATTTTTTCATTTTTTCATTTGCATCTGAACACACAATGGCTACTTTCCTATTATAGAAAAACTCTAAAGGACAAGAGAAGCCAATTGCATTCTTTAGTAAGGCATTGAGAGATGCACCTCTGAAGTACAATATCATCGAAAAACAGGCCTTTGCCTTAGTCAAAGCCTTAAAATACTTTAGATTTTACATTTTACACTCCCACATAATTGCCTTTGTGCCAAATTCAGTTGTGAAAGATGTTCTAAACCAGGATCCAAATGGTAAAAGAGGAAAGTGGATTGCTGTGATACTTGAATATGATTTAGAAATCAAGCCCACTAAACTCATAAAAGGCCAAGGACTACCAAGATTAATGGCTGAGTCTAATCTTAAAGATCTTGATATAAATATGTTAGAGGCATTAGATGAACAAGAGGAGTTGTCAACTCCCATTATTTAATATCATTTTCTGTTTTAATCTTGGTATGCTGATATTTTATATGTTTTTCTCAATTTGAATACACCTCTCGGTTTGTCTAAAACAAAGGCAAGATTTTTAAAGTTGAAAGTTGTTAACATGAAAGTTGATTTTTAAAGTTGTTAAATGTCTATATTGGAAAAATGCAAGTGGGTTATTGCTTAAATGTTTTCCTGAGAATGATGCAGATAAGATCAAGCATGAATTACATGAAGAAGAATGTGGAGGCCACCTCTATTGGAAGACAACTGCCAATAAAATCCTTAGAGATGGTTACTATTGGCCCACCCTCTTTCAAGATGTCCATAAAATGATTATTGCCTATCACAAATGCCAACTCTTTGAAGGCAAAAGAAAATTTCTTCCCTTACCTCTACAACCAATCACTATTGAAGCTCCTTTTCAATAGTGGGGTCTAGACTTCATTGGGGAAATCCATCCACCCTCATCTGCCCAACATAGACGGATTCTCACTGCAATAGACTACTTTACCAAATGGATAGAAGCCATCCCTTCTGTAGAAATTTGATAACTGATATGTTATACATCGAGATTCTCCTGATCACACACTATTTTAAATTCATGCACAATACAAAATCTCTTCTACCATTGATCATTAATTGTGGAAATAAAAACAATTGCATGCGCACATTAAAACCATAAACAATCACACATATGAACACAATATTTTATGGGAAAGCTTAAAGCTGAAAACCCCAAACTATATGTATATTATATGTCATAGAGATCATGTAACAATCATTATACAAAGCTCCTCACAAGCTCTCAGTATAATCTCCAATTGCTACACACTAAACAGGTCCGATCTAGCAAAACACATGCTCCAATCTCTGCCACCTACTAGCCTGCCTCTACTGTGCAATCACTGCTGAAGAATGGCTCTGAATGAACTCAAATTGGTCTAGCCTTTCTCACACAATCCTCATTGGCATCTCCAATCACTGGTTGTTGCAAATCATGCAACAATATAGTCACACTGCTCTTTCACCTACCTCTTCACTGGTATCCACTGAAACTGTCCATGCACTGTAGTTAATTGATGCATTATTTAGTTGATTAATGAGTTAATAATTAGTGAATTAATTAATAATTAATTCACACCACTCTCACTAGTGTATCAATCAGTTAGACTAGATACAACTAGCTCAACTATGTTTAACTCAGTTAAACTGAACACAACTCCATCAAGTACCTCAATAACTCCACCAAACTCTGTCACATGAGTTCTAACTGAAGTATCCATGTAATAGCTCCACTTAACCCTCAGGAATAGTGTAATTCCTTCTGTCAGCTCCTGTGCCACATCTTTGCACTTAACTTAAGTGCTCCAAGAGAATAAGATAATGTTTATAGTCCAAATATTATTAAGAGCTAATAATATTCGACATATCTATTTTTAGACTGGCAATCTAAAAATAGATCCCGCCCAATATGTCTAAAAATAGAAGTCCATATATTTTTTCTAACTTGACCAACCATCCACAAATAGAATCCTGCAACTCATAGAATATGATCGAAATGTCTAAAAATAGACATAGTCTAAAAATAGACTTGTGCCAAAAATAGCCTGCGAGCCCACTTAGTGAAGGCGACTTCTTTCCACTAAGCTCATAATCTTGTTGCAATCTCAACACTCCCTCTCAACAAGATAGGGATTGTCTGCCACCCCAATCCTGCCTCTATGGTATTCGAATTTTCTTCTGGTGAGCGCCTTTGTCAAGATATCAGCATCCTAATCCTTTGTGGGAAAGTATGAAAGTAACATGATATTCCGCTACACACAATCTCTGATATGATGGTACCAGATGTCAATGTGTTTAGATCTATCATGAATTACTGGATTAACTAAGATTTTGATGCAACTATGATTATCACAATATATCACAGGAAGATCTAAGTGTGAACCGAACAACCCGACCAGGATCTTCCTCATCCATATAGCCTCGCATGCAGCCAAACTTGTTGCCATATACTTGGCCTCTGCTAAAATGAGTGCCACGGATCTCTGCTTCCTGCTGTACCAAGAAACTGCTGTTGATCTAATACTGAAAATCCCTCCAGATGTTCTCTTTCTGTCCGTTGGGCTCCCTGCCCAATCTGCATCTGTGAAGCCACACAGCTTCACCTCATCCGACTGTCTGTACCATAATCCATATCCCGATGTGCCTCTGAGATATCTCAATACATGCTTGCCTACCTTCTAGAAGAGCTTGGTAGGCTTAACCATAGCTTGTGAAAGCTGGTTAATAGCATAGCATATGTCGAGTTGTGTATTGACCAGATACATAAGCGACCCCACCAACTGTCGATAAACAGTGGCATCCACTACCTCTGCCGATGTAGCATCCTCTTCCTCCATCCACCAGGAAGAGGAGTGTCAATAGGCTTACAGCCATGCATGTTGAACTTCTCTAGTATCTCACGGGAATGCTTGCCTTGAGACACAAACAATCCATCACTGTGCTGCCAAATTTCCAATCCCAGGAAATAATGAAGGAGGCCCAAGTCCTTCATCTCAAACTCCTTTGCAAGATCAGCCTTGCATGAGTGTATCAACAGTTCATCACCCGTCAAAATCAAATCATCTACATAAAGTACAATGATTAGCAACTTTCCCTCCACCACGATCTGGTATAGGTTCAGATCCACCTCACTCTTGGAGAATCCAAGTTCGGTGAAATAACTGTCTATCCGTGTGTACCAAGCACGAGGTGCTTGTTTCAACCCATACAGTGCTCTCTTGAGCCTGCACACATGCGAATCACTGCTGAATATATCGAAACCTTCGGGCTAATATATGTACACCTCCTCCTAAATCACTCCATTGAGGAACGTAGTCTTCACATCCATCTGATGAATGTGCCACCCCATCTACATTGAGAGAGAAAGAATCGTCCATATGAAGAATACCTTGCGACAGGTGCAAAGGTTTCCTCATAGTCGATCCCCTCAATCTGTGAGAAGCCTCGGGCAAAAAATCTTGCCTTGTAATTATCCACACTCCCGTCAGCTGCTTGTTTCACTTTGTAGATCCATCTCGAACCCACCACTGATTTCCCTTTCGGCCTTGAGACAATCTCCCATGCACTGTTTCTAAAAATCGAATCATACTCTTCCACCATGGCATATACCCATGCATGGTCCTCCACAGCTTCCTCGAAAGAGGATGGCTCTATCACGATACACTTGCTCATAAGATCCATGTATCTAGTATACCGGTCAGGTGACTATCTCTGTCTGTGTCGTGATGTAGGTGATCCTACAATCTTCTCTGCATCTTGAGCCAGTCGCTCAGCTTCTGTAGTGTGCTTCCGCCCTCTGATGGTTGGCGCTGCATGAGTGGTTTCTTCCACTCCATGAACCTCCTCTTGTGGCTGATCCACATCATGAGGCTCATCCTTAGGAACTAATAGTTCCTCATCTGCATGCAAGTGTGGCTCCCTCTCAAGCAAACACTTCATGGATTTCTCCTCATGAAATTTGATATCCCATCGCACAACAGTCTTGCGACTGTTTGGAAAATACACACGATAGTTGTGGGGTGTATCAGTGTACCCCACAAATATCCCAACCTCTGCAGTCGGCTCTATCTTCTTCTTGGCATCCTTAGTCACATGAATGTAAATAGGTTAGCCAAAAATCCTCAAATGATAAATATCATGCCTCTTACCAGAAAACGCCTCCTCGGGTGTACTCATGCCAAGTATCCTGTGAGGACAATGGTTTTGCACATAAACCGCAGTATTGCATGCCTCAGCCCACAAGTGTATGGGAAGGCCCTAATCATGTAACATCGCCTGTGCAATGCCCATGATCGTTCTATTCTTTCGCTCTGCGACCCCATTCTACTGTGGGTTATGAGGCACTATGAGCTCTCTTCGAATTCCTTTTGCGCTGCAAAAGTCCTTGAATTCGCCAGAGATGAATTCACCACCATTGTCACTCCTAAGAGCCTTCACCTGCTTCCCCGACTCTTTCTCCACCAGTGTCTTGAACTCACAAAACTTTGAGAATGTATCGCTCTTCTTCTGCATGAAGAATATCCAGCACTTCCAAGAAAATTCATCAACAAATTTCACATAATACCTGTGCTTTGTTGTCGAAGCTACTGAGAAAGGTCCACACACGTCTGTGTGAATTCTCTCAAGGATCGTCGTGGTGTGACTATCCTTCTCGTGAAAGGTGGCTTTCACAAATTTTCCCAAGGTACATCCCTTACACTGATCTGACTACGCAAGAGTATGCTTAGGAAGCCTAGTAGAAATCTACTGCAAAATTTTCAAAGCACCATGGTGAAGATGGCCCAATCTCCTGTGCCATAGCTCGCTCTCATCCTGGCTCACCACTCCTTCTACCTTGCTTGCCATTGTTGTGCAGCCATCTACCTACAATTGATAAAGGTTCTTAACTCGAACCCCTATCCTCCGGGTTTCACCAGTTGCCTTACTGCGCAGGAAAGCCTTTCCCTCGCTAAAGACAACATCATATCCCTTATCTTCCAACATCGCCACAGAGATAAGATTATTCTTCAATCTTGGAACATGCATCACTTTCTTCAATACGAAGGGTTTACAAGACTCCCTCTCAAAGGAAATGGTACCGATACCAGTCGCACTGTATCTACCATCATCGCCCATCTCAATGTGCACTCCAAGATCTTTCTCATCCAGATCAGTAAACAAATATTTGTCTCCGGTCATGTGGAATGATGCACCACTGTCAAGAAACCACACTGAACCCATCACACTTGAGACCAAGCATGCGATCAATGAAAAATCTAGCTCAAACAGTGAGGCTAAGGCCTCTCCAGTTTCAGATCCAGAAGCCTACTTATTTTTCTTCTTCTGTGGACAATTAGTGGCGTAATGTCCATGTTGGTGATAGTGAAAGCACTTCACCTTGGACATGTCTTGCTTCTTGCCTTTCGCACCAGATTGAGAAGCATTCTTCTTGCTCTTCCCCTTCCTTGCTTTGGTAGCCAAAGTGAAATTTTCTTCATCTGAGTTCTTTGATGAAGATTCGTCCTTGGTACTTCGCCTTATCTCCTCTTGCATAAGATCCGACCAAAGTCGCTCCCATCCTGGAAATTTCTCCCGACCATTGACAGAGTCTTGATAGGAATGCCAACTCTTCGGAAGCCCAAGGAGAGCCAAGCTCACCAAGTCCTCATCATCTACAGTAACCCCCACACTTCCCAACTCATCCCTGCACTGGACAAACTTCGTGAGGTACTTGGGTATACTGTCTCCTTTCTCCATTTTTATGTTTCTGAATCTATCCTTGATCACCAACTTCCTCTGGTCGCTCTTGCTTTGGAATAAGTCTACCAATGCTTTCCACATAAAGAATGGATAAGCCTTACCATGAAGGTTGGACACTATGTGATCCTTCACACCTTCCAATAGAATCCTTCGACACTTTGCTGTCTTATTTCGCCATGCGTCAAGTGTGGTAGCATTGCTAGAAGCAGGTTTTGGAATTTCTACATCTATGAACTCCTTCAACCCATTATCATCCAGCAACACCTCCATTGTGTCCTTCCATGAAATATAATTCGAGCTGCCCTCAAGGGCATACTCCAATCACAATCCATTAAAAGTCATCTCAACTTTGACACCAAGAAAACTCTGCTGCAAATTAGAATTCCACCAGCACAAAACTCAATCGCTTCAATGCTTTGCAATTGCTCCAATGATCAATATCCCTCTGATACCATGTAGAAATTTGATAACTAGTATGTTATATATTGAGATTCTCCTGATCACACACTATTTTAACTTCATGCACAATACAGAATCTCTTCTACCATTGATCGTTAATTGCAGAAATAAAAACAATCGCATGCGCACATTAAAACTATAAACAATCACACATATGAACATAGTATTTTATGGGAAAGCTTAAAGTTGAAAACCCCCAACTATCTGTATATTATATGTCATAGAGATCATGTAAAAATAATTATACAAAGATCCTCACAAGCTCTCAGTATAATCTCCAATTGCTACACACTAAACAGGTCTAATCTAGCAAAACACATGCTCCAATCTTTGCCACCTACTAGCCTGCCTCTACTGCGCAATCATTGCTGAAGAATGGCTCTGAATGAACTCAAATTGGTCCAGCCTTTCTCACGCAATCCTCATTGGCATCTCCAATCACTGGTTGTTGCAAATCATGCAACACTATAGTCACAACTAATAGTCACACTGCTCTTTCACCTACCTCTTCACTGGTCTCCACTGAAACTGTCCATTAACTGATGTATTCTTTAGTTGATTAATGAGTTAATAATTAGTGAATTAATTAATAATTAATTCACACCACTCTCGCTATTGTATCAATCAGTTAGACTAGATACAACTAGCTCAACTATGTTTAACTCAGTTAAACTGAACACAACTCCATCAACTACCTCAATAACTCTGCCAAACTCTGTCACATGATTTCTAACTGAAGTATCCATGTAATAGCTCAACCCTCAGGAATAGTGTAATTACTTCTGTCATCTCCTGTGCCACATATGTGCACTTAAATGAAGTGCTCCAAGATAATAAGATAATGATTATAGTCCAAATATTATTAAGAGCTAATAATATTCGACATATCTATTTTTAGACTGGAAATCTAAAAATAGATTCCGCCCAATATGTCTAAAAATAGAAGTCCATCTATTTTTTCCGACTTGACCAACCATCCACAAATAGCATCCTGCAACTCATAGAACATGATCCATATGTCTAAAAATAGACATAGTCTAAAAATAGACTTGCGCCAAAAATAGCCTGCAACCCACTTAGTGAAGGCAACTTCTTTCCACTAAGCTCATCATCCTGTTGCAATCTCAACACCTTCTAGGCAAGCCAATGACTCTGTTATCATAAAATTTCTTGAGAATCATATCCTATCTAGATTTGGTTGTCCTAGGAAGATTATCACTAATAATGCTGCTGCATTTGGATCCAAAAAGATGGTTGAATTCTGTCACAAATATCAGATTACATTGGGCCATTCTACTGCTTATTACCCTCAAGGTAATGGGTTAGCAGAATCCTCAAACAAAATTTTGGTGAATATAATCAAGAAGTTGCTAGAAGACAATAAAAAATCATGGCACACAAAGCTAGTACATGCATTATGGGCTGACAGATTAACACTCAAGAAATCAATTGGAATGTCACCCTACCAGCTTGTCTATGGAGCAGATGCAATTTTTCCAACTAGTCTAGGAGTGCCAGTCATGAAGCTGATCCAAGAAATACAGTTTGAGGATAATGATATGACAAAAAGAATCAATCAGAATATGCATCTTCAACAAACCAGAGAGGAAGTCTACAACAGAGCATTACAAACGCAAGAAAGAATCAAGAAGTTGTTTGATAGAAGGAAAAAATCCAGTGATTTCAACATTGGTGACAAAGTTTTAAAGTGGGATTCCAGGAGACAAGATAAGGGAAAACATGGGAAATTTGATCACTTATGGATGGGCGCTTATCTTATTCATTCTAATGCTGGTAACAATGCTTATTTCTTGCAGAAAGTCAATGGAACTGAACTCTTTGGAGGTCCTGTCAATGGCAGGATGCTCAAACATTATTTTTCTTGACTGTACCAGTTTGAAGCTTTTTTATTTTTTCCCTCATTATAAATATCACATCCATCACTGCATTCAAAGTTAGAAAATAGAAAAATAGAAAAACAATAGAAATAGAAAAGAGGGCGGAATGAAAATAAGAAAGGTACAGCCCCTTACCAAAAAGAGAAACAAAGTCTGAAAGTGTGCAAGCTCAAATTCCACTCCTAAGAAACACACTTCTAGTTAGTCATATAGTCTAATCATGACTAATTAGTTTTTCAATTTACTGCTGATAGGTTAGTGAAATAAATTTTCCAAACAACTCAATCTTGGCTTATCAGTAAGGTAGATTAGGACAGAAAAACAAAGGTTCAAACAAGCTCAAAATATGAACCTATGAAATTCAAAACAAGAATGGCTCTAATCAAATCAAATATTGAGCCAAAGGTAGAAAACAAACTGGTTCTAATATGTCTAAAACTTGAACCAGGAAAGAAATAAAGACAACTCAAACAAATTCAAAACAGAGCTGAAGGAATAATGAAGCATGTTTTGATTTTCAGATCTTAAGCCTTCACCATTTTGTTTTAATTGTCTGCAAATAATAGTCTATGTGCAACTTGTTTTTATGCCATAGATAAATAGCAAGTTAGATTTATTAATCCTGGATTGGCTATTTTTCAATTTCTGTTTTAGAATTTAGAGAATAAAAATCTGTCAGACAGTCTAATCCTGGCGGATAATAGTTAGGTAGAGAAGCTTATGAACTCAACTGTTTAATCTGAGTTCATGGAGAAATAAGGGTAGACTTAGAATAGTTTTATGTTTTCAATAAAAGAATAAAATGATTGATGTTTAAGGTTTACAAGTCCAAATGCACCTTTTTGAAGAAAAATGTTAGGAAGCAGGTTGTGTATGTAGTTGTTTGGGGAAGAATTTTTCTACTGATATCAAATGCTCTAATCATCTTACAACCAGATGATCAAAGAAGAGGAAAATATTTTCAAGTTACAAAGCCACTGATCTACATCCATAGAAAGCTTTTCTGAGGTTCTTGACACCTCCAAGGAGCTGCCATCCCAAGTTGGAGTCGATGTTAGCCACCTATAAAATTTGTCATATCAAATGGTGGATAAAATCTTTTTTAGCCTTTAAGAAACAATTCATGACCAAATTGTTAGTTCTTAAAGTCTTATGATGATATCTATCCTTTAATATAATCTTCACTGCTGTTTCCCTCATAAATCCTGAAGAACCTGTTGTTTGCCAAGAGAAAGACTGCTTAAAACCCCATTTTCCATCATTTTTACCCCTCCTTTCACTCATAAAACAACTCCATCTTTCACCTTTTTCCTCCATAAAAATCCCTCCATAAGCCTCATTTAAAAAACCTTCAAAATCAATCCAAAATCCCTTTTAAACCATTTGTTCACCTTTCATTTGGTTTAAAAACACTTTTCTCCTCTATCGGAACCCTGTTTTAGTCCTAAAAAACCCTGTTTTTTGGTATAAAACACCCTTTTTATATTATATAGAACTTAAGCCCCCAAGGGCTTATTTTATTTAAACCTCTGCCTCATAAGACCTTAAGCCCCACAACCGAGCACTAAAGGGCTTAAAACCTTTTCCTAAACTCCTTTTCCTTTCTATTTTCATAAAACCCAACTTTCCTTTGTATTTTAATAAAACCCGATAATTCAAAGTTTCAACGAATATCGACCGTCGATCTAAACCGATCAACGATCATCGGCTCATCGCATCGCAAGTCCACATAGGTCCTTCTTTTCTTCGTGTCCTTCAAAAAATTTCCGATGCGATCCCTCAGAGCAAGCCTCAACCATCGATCATCCTTCTGAACCGATGGTCAGTACATCATCGCATCGCAAATTTCCCTTTATTTTTTCCCTTTTCCTTCTCCGATGTGATTCCGCGATCGATTCTCCGTCATTGATCTGATCTACTTTTCCCATATGCAACGGTCCATATCGTTCCCCGTTCCAAACCCTCCTTTCCGCCTTTTTTTGTTCATGATTAAATCTTGACCGTTGATCTAGTTTTCAGATCAACGACTCTCACTCCATCGCAAATAGGAAATCGTAATTTTCCCTTTATCCTTCGCCATTTTTCCTCCCGTCGATGCGATCCTGCTATTAAATCTCAGCCATTGAATCCACAAGAACCAACAGCCCAGATTCGATCACACTCCGTCATAAGCCCTTCACCATCGCGCCCATCGATTAAATCTTCACCGTTGATATCTAAAACCGGTTCGACGGCCAGCACTTAATTGCATATCGCAAAAACAAAAACCCCACTATTATGGACTCTTTCCTTTTCTCCGATGCGATGAGATCTCCGCCGTTGATCTTCTTAAATCCAATGGCTCATATTACTTCCGCTTTAAAACCTCGCCCTTCTCGTTCTCCCCCGTTGACAGATCTCCACCGTCCATTTATACAGATCCAATGGCCAGGATCTATCCCACACCATATAACACCTTTCCCCATCACATCCATTCCACACCGTCTGATCTACCTCCAATGATCCAATGGCTGATATTTCGTTTCGCAAAAGATTTCCGCCCGAATTTTAACGCCCAAAAACTTTGCGAAATGGGCGGTATTGGGGAGGACACGTGTCAGTAGGCGTACAGTATCACATTTTTTTTGCCAAACTGCATACCACCTAAATATTTTTCGAAAACCGCTGCCAGTTTTCCGTCTTACCACTTTTCTCCACAGCATTGACTTCTCAGTTTTTAATCTTGGCCGTTCATTATTTTAATTGAACGGCTCTCATTACACTTCATCTCCAATTCATTTACCCTCCATCTATTCTCCCAAACATTTCATCTGTTGATCTCCACCGTTCGTCATTTTAATTCGAAGGTCACGTTTTAATTTCCCCTCCATTGTGTTTCCCCACCATCTAACCTCCCAAATCAACCCACCGTTTAATCTCGACCGTTGGTCATTCTCATCCGATGGCTGTGATTTAACCTTGCGCCCGAGATCTCCAAAGCAGCCTTTAACCCATTTTTCACGGATTTTCTTAATTTTTGTTTGTTTTTTGTAGGTTATTAAGGTTTTGTTTGCATTTTTAAAATGAAACAAAATCCAGGGATGACGATCCCCAGGCCATTTATTCATGAAGAAGGTGAGTCCACATGATTCAAATTATGATTCGACCTATGCCTCATGAGCATTTGTGAAGTCACAAAACCTTTGCGTGCCTGCAAAACACAGCAAAACACAGTGAATATCAAACAGCTGAAGAGTATTAGTGTCAAAGGATAAAATCAAAGAAGAAATGAAGAATTAATGATTTTAAATAGAGTATAAATGGATTAAGGCACAAAATCAGTAAATCAAAGGCCTAATCCACAGTTGTTTAAGGATAAAGACCGGAAATGAAGATCAAGGCCTAATTAGGCCTAAAACACAGACCGACAACAGATTAAAGGTGTTTTAAGGAAAAAAAAAGAGAAATATCAGTAAAGGAGGCCTCCACTGCCACATCAAAGGCCAATTGAATCCTCTCCATCTACCAAAGTGCCACCTGCATCTTTCAATAAATCAGTAGAAGGCAGAGTTATTGCCTTAGTCAGTGATATTTTTCCTAAAGACGGCTAGAGTTATTGCTAACCCGCCTAAGAGTTTTAAAGTCAACAAAATCTGCCCAACATGATTAATACTTAATGAAAATCAATTGATTCAGAGGAAATATCAGAAAGCTTCTCCATTGAGCCCCTCAAAGGCCGAGAAGAATTAAACTGTATTAATTTTGCCTAGAGATATTTTCTCTCATCCCAACTCCTCATTTCTTCTATAAATACTTCTGTAGAAGATGAGATAAAGGTTGGTCTCTGGATATCTATTGCATTTAAATATTTTACTGAAGCTGTTGTAGCCCTGTTTGTAATTGAAGATACATAAGCTGAGATGAGAAGTTTGAAGCTGTAGAGACCCACTGGACTTGATGATTGTAACTGGTTTGAACATCGAATACAAGTTGATTTATGGGATCCTAGTCTATGTCAATGGTGACGTGTTTCTCACTGTAATTGTTATTTTTCTTTATGTTTCCATTTTTTCCACTTTTCTCTGATAAAGAACAACAAATATAGAGCTAGGATTTACTCTTACAAGTACCCTACTCTCACTGATAAGCTTTATCTTTATGTTTTCCTCCCTTGTGTATTTAAGAATGATTTAATACAGTCCAAGCAGTTAAGGAATGTTGGTGTTCCCATGTCTTACTGTCTAAAATTTAAACATTGTTCTTGAATGATATTTTCATTACATGCTAAGTAGAGTTGGACTAGGAAAGTTTATGGTTTGTCTTGTCTTCTAGTTCTTTCTCTAAAGGTTGTTTGAAAGTTTCCCTTAAAGTATGTTGAAATCAGGATAGGTTCAAAGTTCTTACCTGATCTTAGACTATTTTTTATGTTTATCATGAATGTTTTCCTTTTGAATACGCTAAAAGTAGGCTAGGTTCAAATTCCTTACTTGATATTAAGCTATTCTAAGTGTTTTAAATGTTTTCTATTGAAAGTGCATCAAAAGCAGGATAGTTTCAAAGTACTTACCTGATCTTCGATTACTTTTATGTCTTTTCTTAAGTGCATGCCAAAAGTAGAATAGTTTCAAAGTACTTACTTGATCTTAGGCTGCTCTTTGTTCCTTCGTCTGTTTGATTTCCCTCACTCCATTCCTTACTGTTCCATTCCATAAATTCAACTTGAAGAGATCCTTTGACATAGATGACTTGCCCCATGGACCACTCTTAAACCTTGTTGTTTCAATTAAATCCTCTTATGACTCCATAGCCCAATGGATTGAAGTTTCTCCTTGCCTATCTTATTAGCTGAATCATTCCTTCACTTTCATACACCTTCACCCTTCATTTATACTTCCTTCACCTTCATTATATATTTGCCCAACCAAAACAAACAAAAACCTTGTTCTTCATAACTAGCCTAATATCACATTTCAAAACTATAAAGATAAATCAATATTTGCACTTATAGAGAGATCCCTCTCTGGATTCAGGAGGGCTAGATCCTAGAATCCCAAAGTGGTTCATATGTAGGCTTTGCAGTTTATATTTTCCAATCTTGCAAATTACAGAGTCCTAACAAGACAAACCGACTGTTGGAATCAAGATCCATCATTGGTAGGTAAGGGTCCTAACCATACTCTTTCAATTAAGGGGATAAAATTTTTAGTTTAGGGACCCATAGCTCATGAACAGGCCAGGTTGCACATTTTGGGGTCTGTTCTATGACCTGGGTAGCAGGTACTGGGCAAAAAACTGCGACCTGTCCCAGGAAATGACCTGAAAAGTGTGACCTGTTAGAGAAAGGGGGTTTCAATGTTGTTTTTGGCTGAGATATGAGATTTTTATGGTTGAGGAGCATAGGTGCCCCCAAGATTGCTGTGTTCATGCCAAAATGTATTTAAAAAAAGGGGAATCTAAACACATTTTTATGATGTGATGCGCCATTTGTTTTCATTATGGTTATGCAGTTTGAGAAAGGGAATGGAGGATTACCAATCTCTTTTGGTACTGTATATATGAAGCAAATGGACTAAGTTTCTAGGTTGGCATACATGGTGTCACTATCCCAAAGAGTGGATTTGGAGATAATGAACTGGTTATCTCCTAGAAAACCCACAAGTTGGTCAACAACAATGTCTAGGGGACTGGGTTGCTGATGTAAGATGAAGGAATGATGAGGGGTATCATCCCTAGAGTGATCTGAAGTGATATGGGACTCTAGAGGTTCTTCTAAATGGGGAAGAATAATGGTTCTAAAGTCGACACAACCAGATACACTATGAGATTTGTGGAGAATTTCTTCTCTTGGACTCTCAAATATGAGTGCCCCCTTACCAAAACATTGGGTGTAAATATAATGACCACAAGGTGTATGTGTTTTGAATGTATGGTTTTGATGTAAGGGGGAATAGATAAAGTCAGGGGTGGTAAATGCTTCCATAATGTTGTTGTCATAATATAATATGGCATGACTGGTGGAATAAAGAACATCTGACATGGCGAAGCTACCTGACTCATCAACATGAGAAGAGAGGTTCACATGCGCATCGTCACAAGGGCTGACAGAAAAACAAGTAAATGACGGATCCACCAATGTTGAACCCACGGTGATCGCTGAAGGGAGGTCAAGCGAAACAGAAGGGGAAGTCTTAGAGGGAGCTTCCACCATGGATCTCATGAATGATGATAGGTATAGGATGGTGGACGTAGGCTCCGTCATCTCAACATCAGGAGGGGGAATGTCAATGGGAGCGGGTAAATCCTCAAGCTGTCCTAAAGTATATTGTGCAAGGATGGGAGAGGTGGACTGGTTTTGTTCAATCTCGTACTCCCAAACTACCTCAAAAGAGGCGCGGAAGTGCGTGAGGTGTGGAAAATGGTGGGAATAATGGCCATGGAGATCATGCAAAGAACAAGATTGGTTGGTGTGAATACTCTTAGGGTTCTTGGCTACAGTTGAGGAAGAAACAGAGGCTTCAGGGATCGTAGACTCAGGGAACGCAACATATACCATGGGCTTGATATGAGGCAACTCAGGACAATGATGGGTGGCATGACTGACAACATCACACAAAGCACAAGGCTTTGGAGGTTGAGGAGGAGTAGGGTCAGTTGGGGAAGCCTTTTCTTTTGATGCCTTCCTGCAAGATTTTCCCATTTTACCTGAATTTGTCGCAATAGGAGAAGGTTCCTGTTGAGGTGGCTGGGGGATGGTAGCAGTGGGAGGGGTCATGGGGACCGCTTGAATCGGGGAAAAGCAAGATAAGGTTTGGGTTGATGAGGCAGGGTAGTAGCTGGGGGATCTATGTACCAGACAGGAATCCCCAGGGTCAGGTTAGGAAGGGATAAGGTAGCCATAATAGGTACTGAGAACACTCTAAGAGGAGGAGCTAGGAATGGTATCTGAGGGGTAATGGCCAGGCAGGATGGCTCCAAGATGGTTAAGGCCAGGAGGAACCATTCCGGGAGGGTAGAGAGGCTCATGGATACCAACTATAGGTGAAGGGACAAGAGGAGGGGGTCCAGAAGGCTGAGTCGAAGTGCTAGGAGCAGGTTGCAGAGGCTGGGGCTGCTGATTAGCCAAAGTGGGACTCTTGAGGGAAGCCTAAGATGATTGCATCATGCAAAAATTTGATGAGCTGGGATCAAAGACAAGAGGAGGAAGACCAGGGATTGAACTAATAAAAGAGAGGAATCTTTGTAAACTCCGAGTGAGACACTAGTCAAGGGGTCGACGGTTTTCTTATTGGCCACTGAAGATATGATGGACTTAGGGGAGGTCTGAGACTTTGGTTTGTAATTTGTCAACTAGCCAATGGTGACTATCTTTCCATTATGGGGAAAGGACATCTTGTGGTGAAATGCAGATGGTACAATAGACATCGTATAGGTGTAGCTACAACCCAATAGAATGTTGTAATATAAATGGGCATCAATAACTTCTATGTCAACACAAATAGTCTTGCCTGTAAGAGTAATAGAACAATTGTGGAACATGCCAATGGGCTTGGAGGAGTCATTGTCCCACGCTTTGAGGGTGATAGTGCAAGGGTCCAAATCACGTCATCCAAGTTTCTTCCAAACCGAAGCAGACATCACACAGGTGGATGCCCCCTCATCAATGATGCAATAGGAAACGTTGGCGTTCCGGATCTTGACGGAGATTTGAAAGGCGACAGAAGCAGGAAGGGGAGGATGCTATAACCGGTCAACATCGAAGATGATCAAGTGATCATCTGAAGGATCTATAACACCCATGGAAGATAGTAGAGATTTTTTTTGTGAATGGCACAACTGGAGGAGTTCCAGTGTTGAGATGGCAGCAGGAGATTGTGCCAAATCATCTACTATACTATACAAATGGGCAGCTTTACCAAAGCAGCATTTCGATGTAATGGTCCCTTAGGGATCTTGGTATGAACCTCTACCTTAGGCTGAGGGATCTGCAAAGGACCATCGGTTGTCAAAAGAGGCTTTGTAGTACCTGAAGAAGGGGGCTCGGGGGAAGACGTAGCAGGAGGCTTGTTGTACTGACGGGACCGAGTCTGAAGGTTGAGGTAAACGATAATGGGTTGGTCAGAGTTCATCATGAGAATCTAGTAATTTGAGATACCAGATGGAGGATGTTGAGTGGCCGCCTGACCTTCAGGTGGTTGGGTAGCCAAAAATCCTTGTTGAGGGAAAGGATTAGTAAACACAGTGAGCTGACTAGATGCAACATTGGGAGGGACAGAAGGGGAGTCTTGTTGTCCTCACGATGCTGCTTGAGTCTCCCACATCTACCACATCTGTGGTAAAAGAGGAAGATCATGGGTGTAATGACCATAGACACCGCAACATGAACAATAATTATTCATGTGAACAAGCTTGTTCTACTTGGGCTGATTGCCCTATTTCTAGTTAGCAGTGTTAGGAGGATTACCTTGGAGATTAGGTCCATGATTACCGGGGGCAGATTGATTTTGAGTTCCTTTCCTTTTATTTTTGGAAGTAGGAGGATTAGTTGCGCCCTACTGTGCATACACCTACCCCTGAGGGGGCGGTGGCTGCTATTGTGGGGGTTGAGAAGGAAAGGGAGGCTGGGGTGCTAATGCTGGAGGAGTTGGAGCACCAGGCTATGGATACAGATAATAAGGAGGTTGGGTAACATTGTGGTAAACAATTTGGGCAAAAGGAGGAGGCATGCCATATCCTGGATACATGCTACCGGGAGGGGGAAAAGTGTTGGAGGTGCTGGCCCCTCCCTAAGGGAAACCATAGCCCATGGGAGGTTGAGCGTATGGATGAGAAAGAGCTCCAACGATACCGTCGGCAGCATGGGATGCCCCCGGTGCATTGGCACCACTGGGTCTAGGGAGATCAGGTAAGACGGTATAAACATAACCAGACTGAGCGTAGATCAGGTCATATTTTAACGCAATATGGAGAGTAGCTTCTTCGGTTTGAGGGAAATGCGATACGACATCTTTGCCTATAGTAGGCAAAAGGGATCTAAGGAACCAGTCCATGTAGACATGGTCTTCGAAGGTAGGGGCTCGACATAAGCTCTTTCTTCTCTGCCATTCCTGGACATGATTGGATAGGCGAGTCGCAGACAATTAATAGAAAGAAGTCAAAAGTTCGGTACCAGTGTCATAACGAAGGGGAAGCTGGAAATAAGACATAAAAGCCCAGGAAAGAGTCGCAAAGGTGGTATGAGAGGATGAGGCCTCATCAACATACCACTTAGAAGCTTCGCCAGTAAGCGTATGTTGGAACAACCGAAGACGAACGGAGTCATCGGTAATGGAGTTAGACGAAAACCACATGTGGAAATATCAAACATGGTTTGTAGGATCTTCTCCAGCAAGACATTCAAACTTGGGGATGTTGGAAGGGAGCTTGGTTGGCATAGCAGGCCAACCAGCATCATGGCATATAGGTTCATCGATTAACTTGTTAAAATTGGGAAGACTGAGGCCTGCCATGTAGGGGATCAAGGGAGCATCCATGATAGTTCCTGTTGCGGTCCCACTAGTAGTATTCCCAGCATTAGGGTCGAGGCTACCACCAGTGTTAGGTCCTAAACCAGACATGGTGAAGGTGATAGGGGGAGAACCGGGGTTGGAACCAGAAGGGGAACCCAATGAACTAGAAGAGGAGTCAAAGTGTGGAATCTATGGAGGACTAACTCGAATCCTCTGTAGAGGAGTAAGTATTCCTACCGGAAACTGAGGATGAAGGCCAAGAAGTCTCCAGGATAAATTCCTTGGCGGCAGAATGATGAAAGCACAAACACAACACAAAGGGAAGAGAGACCAACAAGGGAAAGGAGGCACATGATCAAATTATTAAAATGTCGAAACAAGGGCAGAGAGGTGCAGGATCAATTGATTATAATGTTAAATTCTTTTCTTGGCGGTGTTAACCAGGATCTTCTTCACTTAGGGTGTGTGTGTTAAGTATGTAAATTTTAATTTTTAATCCCAGACGTTTGTAGAGAAAAAGAAAAAGTGTTTTGTATGTTAGTCATCAATAATTTTTACTATCTGTAGATGACTAAATATTGGTTCTAGATTTCTAAAAACAAAATTCCCTGAATATTGTGAGTTTTAGTGTAATATTCCAAAATTTGCATGCAACAAATTGGAATATTGAATTTTGCTGATTTCACTTAGGAGAAGAATAAATGGGTAAGAAATCCCATGCATAATAAAATCTGAATAAAATCCCTCATAATGTGAAAAGGGATCAACATAATAATTGGATTTCACATCCCATGTGTGAACATGGACTTTTTGCATGTGGACAAAGTCAAGTTTGACTAAGTCAACTGCATTAATATTTGAGGAGTGGATCCTAGAATAAATCAATGCTCAATATGAACAAGGCTAAATATGATCTATTTTAATAAAACACACTTAAGTGTGAAAGAGGCTAGATCACTTGACCAAGTCAACCAGGACCAAATCAGCAACGTTGTCTAGATGTAATGAACCTCCTAGATACACAAAACAGTCTTAGTTGGAGGCCACACATGTGAATGGAGCTAAATCATAGAGATGGTTTAGGGTTTGGTAGGACTTCTATCTTATAAAAGGAAGGGGAGGACATCAAGAAATGGTTGTTCATGATATGATATTTTCTGAAGATATTGTTTGTTTAGACATTTCTTATTCTCTTGTTGTTTAGCCGAGAATAGTGCTGTTTAGCACTGGGTGTTCCCGGGCGAGAATCCCACCTCTTCCATTGAGTAACTCAAGGGGGGGCCTTGCTGATCTTGTCCACTATTAGGCATTTGGCCAAGCTACATCTTCCAACTACAACTCAGATCTTGTTGATGGTTTGGTTGTCCTTGTAAACTGCAGCAAGTGAAGGCTAGATCTACTCAGATCTAGGCCAATCTAGTGCCTCTTTTCAGTGGGAGAGTCTTATATCTCATTAACAAGAGTGTATTGGATCTTTGGAGTTGCATATTCGGATCTTGGCATCAGTCCAAACCGTTTCTATATTCTACAACGCAGTTCCTCTCCCATAACTGCGTTATTTTCAAATATACAGTTGCAGGGAGTTTTGGCATACTTTTGGAGGAGAGATCTTTGGTGTTGGGGCTCTTCCCTTCACTGTGGTGATCCATGGATTAGGCATCTAATCCATGTCATGTTCATATATGATATTATTTTTATTATATTTACTTCAGATATTCTGAATCATGCTGTAGATCTGTCATTTTGTACAATGTGCTTTGATGAAACCCTTGCAGGGTTATCTTTCTGGTGAGTAAAAGGAGCTAGATCTCCATTTTTCTTCATGTTATGAGCAATAAAACTCCAGATATAATGTTTTAATAATATTGTATCAGAAAACCTCTTTAAAATACGTTGTACATTCTTCAGAAAATTTCTGTTTAGTCAAGTCATGGGATTTCAATGTTTTTAAGCCATACCGGGATCGGGAGATCTGTTTAAATAAGAAAAACTGATTTTTTTTGGATGTTTTCTGGGTGTGAGTCCCAAATTACATATACTAATGGATACTAACGTTATTTTCCCTCATTATTACGCAATTTTTTGAATATAACATTTTTAGGGCATAAATAACTGCTTTTCCCCACTTTTGGCTGATATAATGGATCATATTTCTTCCTGTTGTACATGTAATTGATGGATATGTGTTTCAAACACATTTTATGAGTTATTTATCATTTCTATTCTAGATTTTTTTTCATGTATTGCTGCATTCCCATTTGGTATACTACATTTAGAAATCTCACTGCCTTCATTATCCTTATAGAAAATTTTTCACTATTCTACCATTTTACCATTCCATGGTCACCCTACCACCCCTAAAGGACTCCTTATGGGCTTGTGCCACTCATCTCCATCCTTTTTCCTTCCTATGACTTCATGACTCTGTTTTCACTTGCCCATAACTCCATTGTTTATCTAGGGTTACCTATAGCCTAACTCATTCCCATGATCCCCAAGTTCCTCAAGCATTGATGGTCTCAAAACTATCTCTGTAGGCTCTTTATATAAATCAAGTACATTCGATTTTGGATCTTCATTACACCACTTTGTCAATACTCTGTTTTTACACTTGAAGCCTCCAAGCCATTTTTCGGTCAGAGATAAGGTCAAAGAACCCCCCACTACGTCAAATAGGTTTCATATGGTCCAAGGTCATCATAGGTGTTTTAGACACTTTTTTCTTTGTTAGAATCTGTTTCAGAGGTATTGAAATGTTGAGACATGGTTATTCAAGGAAAGATCTGCAAGTTTCCAAAGAAGACTACCTTATCAAATTCAAGGTCTACCAGAGGTAAATGTGAACTTTGACATTTTTTTGCAGGAATGTTAAAATTTCTATCAGCAGAAAATTGATGAGGTAGGAGGTCTGCTCCTGAATAAAGAAATTTTGCAACAAGGAAGACAAGAACCACTTGATCTTAAGGAAAACTGGGGTTTTTGAGCTTAATGGATCAAGTAGAATGCCAAGTAGTGATCAAATGAAAAAATGGCATAGAGAAGGTAAAGAGATGAGTTGGACTCCATGATAGGAGCAAAGAGAAATTTAAAGCTACTATTGTGTCAAAATAAACATGTGAAGGCTATAAGATCAAAGGAAAGGTAAGTTTCATCACGTCAGTCACCTACAGGGCAAAAGGCCTAAAAGAGCATTAGTATGAAAAGGTGAAAAAGACAAGTTGAAAGTTGTAGTGGAAAACACAGAAAGCCTTGAAGATGCTATTGTGTGCAGTCCTCCCAAAGTTTACCAAAGTGAATTTATCATGCTTCAAGGAGTTAAAGAAATTTAAAATCATCATTTCAGTCACCTACAAATCAAAAGTGTCAAAGAAGGTAAAAAACATGGTTTGAAACTCCATGGTGGATGCAGAAGAAGGTGTTGAAGTTGCTGCTATGACAAATCCTCCCAAAGGTGTTTAATGAACTGCTAGCCAAGAAGAAAAGTTAAGTTAGCTTGATGATGGAAGCAAGAGAGGATTTTGAAGCTGCTCTTGTGTGAAAACATCACAAAATCATCAGAATAGACATGTCAAGTCTCAAAGGAGTAAAAACAGAGGATTAACTTCATATTTTCAGTCACCTGCAAGAAAAAAAGTCAGAGAACATCAGTGAAAGAAAGTGAAAAGGACTTGAAGCATTAGGAAATGGGTTATCAAATTTTAGTAAACTTCCTAAGTCCATGAAAGCCCATTTTACACTTCAAACAAATCATCATTGCCTTACAAGTGATCAAGAGCACTAAGGAGAAAAGAGTTTGTCAATTTTCAAGTTAAATTTGGAAAAAATTGTCTGGCGCTGCGCGCTTAGACTGGCGCTACACGCCTAGCTTTTTCCTCCCATATATTTTACACAAGTGCTGTGTGCCTGGGAGGTGGCACTGTGCACTTGGCAAGGTGCTGCGCCTTTACCCGACTTGCCCAACAGGCCCAGTAAACTTACCTTCGGTGCTGCGCCCTTGGCCTAACTGTTGCGCGCTTGGCCTAGGTGCTGCGCGTTTGGCTAGAAGGGCCTCCTCAACCCTAAAAACACTTAATTCACCTCAAAATATTTTCAGGATTCCTCCAAGGGTCCTTCAAGCATTGTTAAGGGTAGATGGCATCAAATGCACTCATTTGTAAGATTTTTGATGATTTGATTGAAAGGAATAGAAACCCTAAGAGACACCCTGAAATTCATGCTTGAAACCACTACTTAAACCTCATTTCATCTACCCATAAAGAATATCAATCTAGAAAGGAGGTGAAATTAAGGTGGTTGCATTGGTTTAAAGTTTGTCATCCATCAAGGCTTGACATAACACTCAGTCCCTTGCATTACAAACAGAGTGACATTACATGCCCTCTTTCCTATCAGTTTTATATCAATGAAGAAGATGTCAATGAGGAAAAAAACAGTGAGGAAAAGAGCCATGTAGAAAGTAGTAAAAATAATGGTAGTAAGGATGAATAAATAAGTAGGTCAAAGGGACATGAGAACACTCATGAGGGCAGTGCAGATAGCAGTAACGTAAAAAAGGAAAATCAAGCTTAGAGGCTTAAAAACATAAGTTAGAAGGTAAATCAAGTTTTAAGGCACAAACTCAAAAGGATTAAGGAAAAATCAAAGGGTATAGATGAAGATAAAATAACAAAAAGTAGATTAGATGAGTTCCTAACAAACAAAATCCCTTTTTGCACAATTTTGGAACCTTGACAGTTAGACAGCAGAAAGGAGGGCCAAGGGTGCAGCGCCACTGGCGCTGCGCTTTTTATTGAGGAATCCATTCAAGTAAAACTTGACATTTTTGGAATCCTTAGGCCAAGGAAATCACCCTCACAAAATTTTAGATCATTTGGAGCAAAACTGGTCCTCCAAAAGTGCCAAAAACACTAAAAAAACCACCTTTCTGCCCTATCTTCAGAGTTGGTGTTGCGCCCTGAGCGGTCTTGGGAGATTTCATTTTTGAGTAGGTAAATGAATTCCAATAAGAAAAATAAAGGAAGTTTTGGAAAGAATACCGGACAAGCTTTACAATGAGCTATCATGGAGCTCATTTGGACATCGAGAAAGCCTCCAAAACTCATCTGCAAGATGACTTATTTTTTTGGTGCAAGCACTGCGCCCTTGGCCTTGGCACTGCGCCCTTGCCTGAAAAGTCAACAAAAGACACAAATTTATGGAAAAAATATATTTTCGAGGAATTTTGAGGCAAATCACTCCTATTTAGCTCATAAATTATGTTAGGAGTTATTTTTCATTTATTAGATTAGGACATTTGTGCCTTGGGCCTTGCATGGTCTCATAGGACAAATTTGGCATTTACGAGTAGTTAATGACATTTTGGAAACCATAGTTAGGGTTTTGGTCCTCCTTTCTTGTTAAATACAACATTGAGGCCTCATTGTACATTTTGGTTGGATGTTGGTTATTTGTGGGGAAAAACCTCATAGACTTTGAGTTGTGAGGAGTTTTCGGTTTTGGAGCATTGTGAAGGTTTTGAAATGAATATCAATGAGACAAGAAATTTGCAGGATTCATGAACATGGCTAATGGTGATGTCCTTCTCATTTTGTACTTGTCATATTATTTTTAACATATTGTTTCATCTTTGTCTTGAAATAAGATAGAAATTTTGGCTTAAGGTATGCTGTCAAAAGTGCATTAAGTTTGTCTACTTCTTTTGCTCTCATGTTTTCCTCTGCTTGGTTAGTTTAGAGAATTCTTAGTTTCTCTCTAATCCCACTCATCTTGTTTATCTTAGGAATGATTTAATGGAGTCAATGCCAAATTATTTTATGGTTAGCCCTGCCCTTTGGAATCACTTAAACATTGTTTTTGAGGTCTTTTCTTCAAATTATTGCTAATTAGGGTTTTGGCTGAAGAGGTTTATGGTTTGCCCATGCCATTTTGTCCATTCTTGAATGGTTGATTTGAAGGTCTTTGTAGTCTGATTAATAAATTTAGGAGTTCCCTGCTTCTTGATCATTAATATATGTTATCTTATATGTTTTCTTTGCCTGAAGGTGAAATCACTAGAGACTTTACAAGTTTACTGCTCTCTAGGGTTTGCTGGATATTTGTCTTAATGTTTACTTGCTAGGGTTTGGTCAAAGAAGTATGTTATACCCTTTCTTTGGGTTAGCTATTTATGCATATTTATCTTAAAGTCCCTTCTTGTTGTAGTATTTTGTAAACGATTCTTAACTTCCCTTTTACTATGCTCACAATTTATTGTTCACTTCACTCACATAAACCTTGAAGATACATTTGGCTTTGTTATACTTGCCCTTCGAAACACCCTTGACCTATTGTTGTAACTTTCAATGACTTTCACAGACTCCATAGCCCAATGGTCTAAACCTCTCCTACTCTATATGTTCTGCTTGACAAGCAACCCAACCAAATAAAACAAACAAACAAACCCTAATCCTTATAACTAGCCTAAAATCAAAACTCTAAAAGCTATCAAGTTACATCCTTTACACAAACATAGAGAGAGCCCTCTTTGAGTCCAGGAAGGCTAGGTTATAGGACTCCAAAGACTGGTTTGATTTTACCCTTGTACATTTGGTCTTGCCAATCTGACAAATTACGGGGACCTAACACTGTATAACTGTAAATAAACCTGTAGATAACAGTATATGAAACTTAAATAACAAAAAATAAATACCTAATTATGCATTGATATCAACCCAAGGACGCGGGCCTCTCAACAACTAGTCTGTAGGTGGGAAAAAATATAGTCAAAACACACCAAAATAGCCAATAGATCTAAATTCAAGAGGGACAATGATCTAAAGGTCAGATCTGCTAGAAATAGGTGCAGAAAAACAACAAAAAACTAGAGGGAAAAATGCTGCAAATGAGGTGGCGAAAGGCTACAACCTGGAGGGAAATGGAGGGGACCCTAGAGGAATACCCAACCAAAACTGAAAAAGAGGTGTTTTGGATGGATATATAACCAATCTAAAGTGGATCTGAAGGTGAGGGATTAGATCTGAAAAATGGATGAACACACTAAAATTTCAGATGACCTGCTACAGCTAAAATTCTTCCTAGAAAGGTGGAACATATTGAAGCCCTAGGGGGCTAGGTTCCCACTTTGATGAGTAAAAAAGAGCAACCACAGGTCCAAAATGGGTGGATACGGAGGTCAGACAACCCTAAATAGAGGCCCAGACAAACCCAGAAAAATCTCAGAAAATTCCCACAAAAAGTTCAAGTCGCAGTTTCTGACCTGTTTTTTGCAGAGGTTGCAGGTTTTGGCATGTTTTCTGCACCGTGGAGGTTTAGGTCACGGGTTTTGGCCCAAAAAGTGAGACTTTCACTTCCGGCACTCTCAGGAGCAGGTTTTAGGAAAATTTGTCGTCTCAGCTCCGGCTGATGCCTGTCACCTGCACAATAGGTCTGAAAACACATGAAAGTTAGAATTTTTAATGTTTTAGGTTTTTATAGGTTAAAAACAACATCAAGAAAAGAAAAAAAAGAAGCTAAATATAAATCCTAGGGTTTGAAGCATTTGGTCATGCAGGGATCTGAAAAACGATAGTGGTCGTAATTGTAAACCCTTGTGGAGTCACCAGTTGTTAGGATGAATCTTAATCGTAAGCGTACGAGAAAAGCTCACTTTAGCTGTGCATAAAAAATAGCCCTAACATAAAAGATGGCTACAAATTTTTTTAGATCTACAATTATTTTACCAAGATAAATGCTGCAAAATCTAGATCTATGTAATAAAAGACAATAAGCAGTATATAAAAGCAAGAGTTGCTCCATGCATCCAATATACAAGAAAAGAATGTTTTAATGAATTTTTGTATTTTTTGACCCCTGGGAAGGGAACATAGAAAGATGTTACCAGCCCTCCTCAGTGGGATGGGTTCTTGTAAGTCCTCAACACTTCAGATCTAAAATATCTCTCTCTTGATGGTGTAGAAAACCTAGACAAAAATGGAACTAAAGGGGAGCTCACAAGAAAAATGGTAGAAAAATATGACAATGATGGAGTATCAAAGTCAGACCAAAAGTATAGATCCAGAGTGATCTTTAGGCAAAAAAAGGTAGTGAGTGAATGGAAAAACCCTTCTATTTATAAAAAAATATTGAGATAGTCTAGATATTGGTGCATAATTAAAATATTATTAACCAAATCAAGATCCAACTTTTATGGAATATTTTATTATATTTGTTGGAGAGAAAAATAATTTGACTTTGGTCAAATCCCTTTATTTGTAAATAATAAATAAATAAATGATTTATTTATTATTTTAAGGATGTGGTTGAGTAATAATCAAATAAATAAAGATTTATTTAATTATTTATAAATTATTTAGTCAAATTTAACAAGGAATATTATTTAAATAAGGTTTCAATAATTATTCCTAGAAAATAATAAGATAAATAATGATTTATCTAATTAATTTTCCTGTTTTGGGTTAAATATGACCAGGAATATTAACTAAACTGTTGTTTAACTAATTATTCTTTGAGGAAAATAAAACAAATGTGGATTTTTTTAATATTTCCTCATGGGGTTTCCTGTTTGGACCATAAACAACTTAATAAATAAGGATTACTACGCTATTTTTCATAGTGAAAGAAATTTTACTTAGGGTAAAATTGGTCTTACATGGTGTACTTTGGTCCATATAATAGTAACAAGTTAGATGACCAAAAAATGGTGTAACATGCTTGGATGAGGAATCATATTTTGCATCCAACAAGTGTTACCACTCGAAATTTGAGTAAACCCACAGGGAGATAAGTTGAAAATATGAGTTGAAAAAACAATTTTTTCTTTTTTCCCTCTAAAATTTGATGCTGTAATCTAATATTATTTTATTATTTCCACTATTATTCTATAATTTCTTTAGGAATCCCATTTTGTACCTCAAAATTCCCCTAATGGACTCATTTATTTATGCACAACGAGGATGTGTTTACCCGTTGCTGCCAATAGTTGGGTTCCATGGATGACTATAAACAACGAACTTCTCACAACAGTGGGTGTGATGTGTATTGTTAGGGTTATTTCATAAAATTTATACATATGTTGTCTTTTATTGTACACTTCATTCACTAAATATTTCCTTTTCCTTCTTAGAAGCGGGTTCCCAAGACTCCTCTTTTCTTATGCACAGGTGAGAAATGTTGTTTGTCATACGTTCTTGTTTTCCCTTTCATCAATTTTCAAACGGTTTATAAACTTATGATTTTTTGAATGGTGTGATCGTAGATGAGAGGGTACCAGTTACAAATATTTGCTCATATCTCGATTTTTGCAGCACCACGTCCCACAATTTCTTTTTCCGTTCCAAGTTAGTCATTTGACCCTCTCGGCTATGGTTGTCCCTCCTAATATGGGTCCAATACTTTCATTGTCGTGAGGGTTAAAAGAGGTTCTGGGGATAATGGGGTTAGGGTTTCCAGCTGTAAAATTAGTTTTCTTATACAAAACCTATTGCGACCTGTTTGTTTCAAGCTAATAATTGGGTTGTTTCTAACTTTTATGGTGCAACCAAATGTATTAAACCTTAATACAATTTGTTTTCCTTGGATGTTAAGTTATTCTTATTTGCAATATTTATTTCCGTGAAAGCCCTCTTTTGAAAGGAAGAATATAATATCTTACAGTAATTTATATTTTCTACACAACTACTTCGAGCAATGTATATATATACATTTTAATTGGTGATGTAATACATGGTTTCTTTTTTAGTTGTTATGGTAAATGATTATTTACTATGTTCACAGTCTTTGACTAGTACTATGTTATTCATATTTCTTTGTTTTTTCTCTTGAAAGAAAGTATATATATATATATATATATATATATATATATATATATATATATGTATGTATGTATGTATGTATCTATATATATCTATATATATATATATATATATATATATCTGTGTGTGTATGTATATATATATATATATATATATATATATATATATATCTAGATATATATATATATGTATATATATATATATATATATATATATATCGACCTGCTACTCGAACTCTTTTGAATTTCTTGCATAGCATATTTTTCTTTCATTTGTTTTATATGAAAATTATAATAGTTTATGTTATATTCACATAATTTGTTTCTTGCAAAATTATTGCATATACAACCCCGACGGTCGTTACCACTGACTTGGCTAAATTATCGAGGAGGTTTTCAAGGACTGTTTTGGGTTTGTTTTAGCTGACTGGGCCATAGAACTAACCCAGTTCCTTCCTAATTTTATTTTGTTAATGAAACCCCCAAATATTTAATCAAAATCACACTATGGAAACTACCTTTTTTCTTTCCCCAACATGATTTACCGAACACATATTAGTCATATGTTATGCAACCAGCTCATAAAATAGAAGAGGAGATAGATCAACAACTTGGAAATAAACCTCTTCGAGGGGAAAACCTCCTTTACATTACATAAATGAACAGTTCTTGGATGATTCAAATGATAAAACCCTACTTTCTATATATAGGAGTCTAAGGGGTCCCAATATAATCAGATCCTACATAACAATAATAATGTAAGGGTACACCAATAACAATAGTGGGCTTCTATGGGGAACAATGATAACACTATGGGGACTACATGGGTACAACAATAAAAATAAGGGGGCTACACTAACAATAACAATAAGGGGATACACTAGTATTATAGGGACCTAACATGCCCCTCTCCTTCAAAAAAGTGTTGTCCTCAACGCTTGAGTATTTCTAGATTCTTTTGTATAAAATTATCATCCTCTCATGTGGAATCTTCAGTGGGTAATTTCTTCCACTTGATGAGATACTCTCAAATATATCGATTTCGTAGCTGTTGAGTTCTTGTTTTTGTGAATGCTTCAAGTTCCAATATGATTTTTCCTTCCTCATCAAGTTCTGGCAATATTGTTTGAACTGGGATTCTTTCACCTATAACCTTCTTTAAGCATGAAACATGGAAAAATGGGTGTACTTGGGAACATGCTGCCAAAGCTCCAATTTGTATGCCATAGTACCAATATTTTTCAACACCTTGCAAGGACCATAGTACTTTGGTGATAAATTATTATCCTTCTTAGCTTGCTTGAGGGACATTTGTTTATATAGTTGTAGTCGTAAAAATACCTAGTTGCCTACATTAAAACTTCTTTCGCTGTGATGTTGATATGCCCGTTGTTTCATTCGATTCTACACCAAAGTTAGGTTATCCTTTAGGAGTTGGAGAACTTATTGTTGATGCTTGATGTGATCTTCCATTGCTTGAACCTTGGAATTTTCTCTTAAATATGTTGTGATAGATGGTGGATGATATCCATAGAGTGCCATAAATGGGGTCAGTTTTTTTGTAGTGTGGAAGGAAGTGTTATACCACCATTTAGCCAAAGGTAACCATTTGACCCATTGTGTTTGTTTATCAAATACAAAACAATGAAGATATCCTCCACTATCTCAGTTTTCCCATTATATTGAGGATGATAAGATGAGTTATGAAAGAAAATAATTCCGCCCAAAAATTTCCAGTGAAAATGTGATCTCTTTCGCTTACAATAATATTTGGGTTTCCATGTAGCTTTTTAATTGTTTCCATAAATGAATTAAAAACTACAATCGATTTAAATGGATGAGATAATTCACAAAAGTGTTCATACTTGGTAATTCTATGAACTACCACCATGATGACACTCTTTCCTTCAGACTTGGGTAAACTTGTGATAAAATACATTGAAACCTCCTCGCACGTTGACTTGGAATGGATAAAGGTTGTAGTAGACTTGGGGTCTTAATTGTCTCAACTTTATATTGTTGGAAGACCAAACATTCTGTTACAAACTCTTGAATTTTAGATTTAAGTCCATCCAAAAAAAATGATTTCTTGAACCTATGGTAAGTTTCTAAAAATACCTAGTGTCCTCCTAAGGGAGAGGTGTGCAATTCCTAAAGAATATTTTATTTTAGTTTGGAATTATTACAAATATTTAAGCGATCTTTGTAGCATAATGAATCATTTTTCCAGCTAAGTGTATCATATGTACTGGGATCTTCCTGCAACATTTAAATGAGCGTACACACTTCTTCGTCATTATTTCACTCCTCCCTTACTTCAGTTATCCAATCTGGTTGGATAATAGGAATGACACAAAGAAATTCTTCCACGCCCTCATCCTTTCTTGAGAGTGCATCCGCAACAACATTTATCTTCCCTTTTTTGTAAATGATTCAAAGTAATAACCCAACATCTTTGTGACCCAATTTTTCTTCTCTTTTGAAGATAGTCTTTGTTCCAAAAATTATTTAAGACTATCATGATCTGTTTTTACCTTAAAGTGTCTTCCCATTAGGTAAGGTTGCAATATTTTTAGTGCATGTAGTATTGTCAAAATTTCCTTCTCATAAATATCTTTTTGTTAATACTTTCCTTTGATTGGACGACTTTCAAAAGAAATTGGCCTTCCTTCTTGCATTAAAACAACACCAATTCCATTTCCTGAGGCATCACATTCCACAATAATTTTTTTTGTGAAGTTTGGAGTAGCTAAGACCGATGCTTGGCACATTGCCTCTTTAAGATGTTCAACGGCCTTAACTACTTCTGGAGTCCAAGAAAATACATATTTCTTTAATAATATTGTTAGAGGTGTTACTATTCTCGCATAAGTCTTAACAAACTTGCGATAATACCCCATTAACTCAAGAAATCCTCGCAGATGCTTTAGGGTTGTGGGGATTTTCCATTCCTTAATGGCTTTAATTTTGTTAGGGTCTACCTTAACACCCTCATGAGATACAATATGACCCAAATATTCCACCTCCTATACTCCAAAGAAACATTTGGAGGTTTTTTCATATAATTGTTTCTCCTCCAATAGTTTGAGTACCCTGTCAACATGTTGAAAATGATCCTTCCAAGACTTGTTGTAGATTAGTATATCATCAAAAAATACTAACACAAAATTTATAAGGGTTTGAAAATGGAATTCATCAACCCTTGAAATGTTGAAGGTTCATTGGTAAGGCCAAAAGGAATGACCAAAAATTCATAACGACCCTCATGAGTTCTAAATGTTGCTTTCAGAATGTCTTCAGTCTTCATTCTAATTTGATGATAACCTGATTGAATATCCAACTTGGTGAATCAAATTTCTCCATGTAATTCATACAATAATTCATCAATGATAGGAATCGGAAATTTATCTTTAATAATGAGCTTTTTGAGCTCCCTATAATCTGGACACATGTGTCATGATCCATCCTTATTGTGTACCAATACTACTGGAGCAGAGAAAGAACTTTGTGTAGGTTGAATTATACCAACCTCTAGCATTTATACAATCATACATTCTGTTAGCACTGCAATTTTTCAAATATTTTAAAAGTCTGGTCATCATTCTCTAAGGAATCTATCTGCCTTTTCAATTCGGTTGTAATATGAAAGTGTCGTTGTCAAAGTGTATTGGTGAGAAAATTTCATTTCTACCTTCATTCATTTCATTTTCCCTCTTTTACCTTTCATTTTTCCAAAAAACCCAAAGTTCAGTGTTTCATTTCTTTTAAAACCCCTTTTTGACTATTAAAATTCAATTTTTATAGTTAAAAAGCAGCTCTGCACACCTACTAACAACCATATCATATTATACCCTTTTTACCTTACCTTCTATGGCATATTCAAACCTTATACATGTAACCATTTCTGAATCCTACAAGCTTTATGATATGCGATATTGCGGGGACCCATCATTTCTTTTTGATCCGTTTCATAACATTCGAAATGCTTTAGAAAAATCCTTTATATTATGATTCGAATGAATTTTACCATATTCATTGACTTAACGAAGTTTTCACTTATCCACTTTTAAAAAGCCATTTAATGAGCCCCACCTACCTTTTCGCATCACATTTTTGCAAAGTTCACTTACCACATTCACTTTCGCTTCCTCATTTGCCTGAAATAGTTTGTTACCACCCCATCTCATTGATCTCTAATATTGCAATATTGCTTTGACTTCTAGAAATGTGATAATCCTTTTAACTTCCCGAAGCAATATTAGTGGGATCCCTTTAAAATATATATCTATATATATATATATATATATATACCGCAATGAACTTTTCACTTTCCCTCTTTACCTTTATCCTTGCCTTTTCGCATCGGCATATCGCAAAAATCCTTGCCACATTCATTAGCCACTCTGCAAATCTTCTGATGCGATACTAAAGGGACCCAACTTTCCCTGCCACGTCACCCTTTCCCCATCAAACATCGCAAGCTCTGGAGGATAGGCACTCAGTGATCAGGAGATCAAGTCTCTTGAAGAAAAATGCTCAAAAATTAAGTTGCTCAGAATTGCTCCGAAATAGATCTACTGGAAAGTGCTCGTCAATACGATCCCAACGCCGCGAACGACACTCAAATCCGACTCCGTATGAGGAAGATATTGCAGTTTGAAAACGCCCAATAGCCTTCAATTTTGAAAGGAAATTTTTTAATTCTATGTGTGGAAATTTTTTTGATTTTAATTAAAGTTATATTAATGTTTATATATATATATAAATATTTAATATTTTATTTGATTTAAAAAAAAAATCATATATTATATTAAAGTTTTATATATATATTAAATATTAAATTTTTTTAATTAAATTAATTAAAATACCATACCATAGTTTTTAAAAAAATTTATGTTATAACAAAGTTAAAGAAGGTGGCTTACCATTCAACGTAATGTTGAAAATTTATGAAACGGGTTTTAAACCCACTATCCTAATGTTTTTAAATAAGCACATGGGCGTTGGATGACGTGTTATGGTCCAAGGTTTTAAAACATTCAAAATGTTGCGCGTTTTAAAAATGTACACTCAGCAGGACTTGAACCCGCGTCAGGTCGCAAACAGTGGAGAGGACTGACCGTTAGGCTAGCACGGTGGTTGTTGTAAACCATTTGCGCGAAATTGTATTTAACGGTTTGCATTCGTATGGGCGCGCAGAAATGGGGACGTGGTCCCATGGATCGGCAGAGCATATTCATGGTTTGTTATATATTAAAGACCAAAACGCGTTTAACTCTTAGTTCATAACCAACATTGCCGACGGTTAAGGTCGCATGACTTATCCATTAGCCCCCTCCGGTTGGCGGTGATTTCGACGGAACCTCCATTTTTAGCGCCGACTCCAAGTTTGTCGGACTTATCTGGCGTTGTCTCCAGTTTTAGCTGGAGTTTTTTTAGTGTAATTGGCAGTTGGAGTAAAAGTGCCATAACTTTGGCTAGGAGAGGTCTTTTGAGACGATTTTATTTATTTATTTTGGGTGTAGAGATCATTCTGGAGCTGTTGGAAGTGTTTTCAGAGCCACCAGGGCATTTTATCTGCGAATTTTACAGCGCTTTTGATCGTGGAGCCATCAGGGCCTAAGGGAAAGAGAGCTGCATTGGACTACCTTCATCCAATGGAGGTGATTTTGTAGTCATTTTAGACTGATTTGGGTCTTCTGAATCTATTTCTGCAGTCTATTTTGCCATTTGAGGCTTTTATACAGATGTAATCTCATTTTAAGCATTTAATCAAAGGAGGACTGAGCCTAATTAGAGGCTTTTGGACCCAGCGGAGGTAGCCCAAGAGAGGGGTGAACCGCTTAAACAATTATCTACTGTCACTCTGTATATTTTGGCTGTTTATTTTCAGATTCTGATAGTTTAAACAGTAAATTTTCATAAGCATGCTTTTCCCAAACAAGTTTATACAGTAAACAAAACTTGTTATTTTATCATCAAACCTCTTCACTTCAATTGCAGAACAAATATTCTTGCTTATTCACACATAAAAACAGATCAATGAATACTTTGAACTTAAAAACAAATACTTTCATTGATCAAGATCATTAGTGATTACATTTTATTTCTTTAGGTAGAGTCTGTAGAAGGGCCAGGTAGCCTCCGGATTCATCCTTTCTAGTAAAGGTGAAATATCCGGTGAATGCCCTCTACAGTCAATCTCTGTATGAGAAATTCTTTGTTCTCACGATTTCAGATCACTCAGGAATCTGTTATAAATGTCAGAGTGTGATGTGCGATATTGGTGGGACCCAATCGCATATCGCAATTCGCAAGCTCAGGAGGATAGGCGCTCAAGAATCCATTATAAACTATGAAATGTGATTGTGATTTCCATTGACCGTTACACCTCGTGATATTCGCTGCCCTTTGATCCATGGCTCTCCCCCTTCTCTATTTTTCTTTTAACATTGTCAGGGGGGGGGGGGGGGGTTTCGAAAATCTGTTTTCTCCGTCGCTCCTCCTGCTACGTGTCCTCCTCTTTGCGTTTCACACCCCCCTCAGTTCAAACCTCCTTGCTGCGTCATCACCCCCATCGCAAGTCGCATTCCCTCCTGCTTATGTCTTATGCTTAAACGTTTCTGACCCCGATCTGTGATTTCGATATATGTATAAAAAGGTTTTTGCCTCCCACTCATAATTTATTTAATAATCTCTCTCGCTAATAAAATGAAACCCTGTTATCTCTTTCAATCCACCTCCATAACCTGTTTCACCTCCATATTTCCCGATCCTCTTTTATTTCTCCCGTTGGCCCACAATTCAACGTGTTTCCTTATAATATCTTTCACATGCCCGATCCTTTTGTTTGGAACCTATCTATATGGGTTTTTCCACTCTAACACTATCTCCATGTTTAGTTCGTGACCCTATCGCGACAAACAAGAAACCAAAGGAAAGGAACAATGACAGAGTTTCTCGGAAACATATTTATACCATTACTCTCAGCACCAACACATTTCCACAAGGCATCATGCAACATTCAAAGAATAGTCACATGTCAGTTTCACTGATGTTTACACTTTTTTTGGAGTTGGTTGCATTAGAAAGGAAGAGGAGTCTTCCCATAGACTACCAAATCATACAACCACTTCGAATTGTTTGCCTTGATGATTTTTATGTTGATTATGTCATAGAAATTTGTATTAAAGTTTTAGGATAAGCCTCATCTCTTGCACGTGATCGTAATAACTTTTAGGAATAGGTTTAATCCTTTTGTGGAGATGAAAATTTTATATTTTTGTATATATGTGACAAACTACTATGTAAAAAAGGTTGGGGGTTTTAGAATCTTGGCTCATATGATCAATACTCTTTTCAGTGAATAAAATTGATAGGAACTTCTAAGGAATTATTATCAATCTGGTGTGTGTATTATTAATTTTCACTTGTGTTTCCTTATATAATTATCTCCAGTGGCAGTTTGCAATCCCTCATGCTGTTATGTGTTTTTATCAGTCTCTTGACCTGTTCATGTGTTTTATCAATTTTTTTTAGTCTCACACACTAAGCTTTCTTGACAAAATATACATGATGAAAATGTAAAGAGCATCACTTATAACAATTATCTTGCATGATATTTTAGTGAGAATATTATAAGTCTAGAAATAACTTTCTCCTATTGAAATATTGACAAATTTCTACTTGTGTTATTTTCTACCAAAAGAAGCGAATTTATGCCTTGCAGACCCACTGTTTCTTCTTCCATTTCACATTGTCTTCCCCTCATATTAGGTTACAAACTCACTCTTTTGCTACCACATCAGATTCATTATCCTCATTAGTAGAAAAATGGATTTGACTGGAATCTCTTTTCAGTGAATGGGAGTTTAAAACACCTAACAATCTCATAAACCAAATTATTAAATTACCTTAGATTTTAGGATGTGATCAGGATATCATGTCCAAGTTTTAAAAAATTATAAAAAATGAAAGTGATCAAAAATGGTTGTAACCTGAACGACTCGAAGGGTCTCGTCACTGCGATTCCAACACTGTGATTTTGGCACTACGAACAGTTCACAAAACCGAGGTCGTATGAAGAAGTTATTGAGGTTTGAAAAGCCCCATAAACTCCAAAATATCTTGACCAAGTTTGAATTTATAAATTTGGGAGAATCTGCATATTTAACTCCAGTTAAATTCATCTCTCCACATTTGGTGGAGTTTTTTGAGAGATGTTGGGAAAATTTTGTTTTTGCCATAACGCCCTCATTATTGAACCAAATTGAGTGAAAAAATAGTAAATTTATACTATTTCATACACTCTGAACTCAATGGAGTATGTTTTAGAGCCATCAGAGAGCTTCTAAGCAATTTTTTCCTTCAATGAAGTTCAAGGGGCCACTAGGGCCACCAGGAGGCAGAATCTGTTTGAGGCTTAGCTAGGGGAGCTAGAGGCCTTATCTAGAGATCCAATAGTCAAAATTGGATATTTAAGATGTTATGAATCTGATGAGATGGTTTTTAGAGCCTGTAGAGAACTTTAGAAAGCCAAAAATCTTCAATAAAGTTCCAAGGGCCATTAGTGCCAGCTTTTGCCAGCAGGAGTGCAGGGCCTAGCGAGAGCAACTAGAGACCATATGCAGCGAACTAGTAGTCATTCTTGACTGTAAATAGAATTTTAAATCTAATGGAAGAGGTTTAAAATTTTTTTGAGGACTTATATAGGTCGAAAAACCAGCAGAGAAGTTTTTAGTGACCCTAGTGCCAGGGGGTGCCAACAGGTGTTGGAGGCGAACCCAGAGCATTCAGAGGCCATTTTTTATGAATGAATAGTATATGTTGACTATTTAATACATTTTGGAACCAATGAAAGTGGTTTAAGAACATTTTTAGAACTTTTAGAGCTAGAGAAGATGATGTGAAGTTTTGGGCAGCCCTGGGCAAATCATGGAGGATAACCTAGTTTGGGGATGCAGTGCTCGATTTGAGAAATTTATCAGTTGATATTTGGTGTATGATGTGTGACAGATATATTAGGAGTGGATTCAATGATATAAACATAATTATGAAGGATTTTGTGCCATTTAGAAGCTCAGAGTAGCTTAGAGCACCGATAGAAGGAATCGTGTCAAAGGGAGCCTAAAGTTGTTTGCAGAGTTTGGACAGCCATGAGAGGGATATAGATGGTATTCTCAGCCATTTGGATCAGTTTAGTATCCATTGGAGTTAAGTGTGGAACTTGTAAAAGAAACCTTGCCATAATCCCAGAGAGCCGAGTCAAGATGACAAAGCTCAAAAGAGACATTGCCCACGAGATTCAGGTGAACTCCTAGATTAATTTTGCTGTTATGTTTAAATTTTTTATTGTTGCATTATGTTTTTGTTATAAATGTTAAATTTCACAAAGAAAAAATGAACTTAAGACACATAAACAGTTAAAAATTCATACACCACTTTCAAGCATAAATTCCACAAATTGTTAAGTACAAGCTAGATCATTTAATTGTTAAACTGAGTGGGAGGTTCTTAAAATACATAACAAGCTATCCAGACCATTTTCAGATCAGGTTGGTATTAGAGCACTTGGTTTTTTGATTGGAAAGAGTAAGATATTTCTTGTATAGCTTGAAAGGTGTTTAAATAGTGTAAAAGATTGACTGTTTTACTGTTTGCAAACTGACTGATGTTTTAGTTTGTTGGAGGTGAAAGGATAGCTAATGATTAGCTAAGTCCTGGAGAGGACAAAAATGAAGAAAGGGTTGAAGGCATCTTCCTTACCCCAAAGGACCTCAAGGTCACCCTTGGAACACAAACCCTCTTTACGATTTTTTGTTAAGAAGCTCTTGGAGTTTGTTTCTTGTTGGCTGCTTGAATAAGAGTTTGTCTCTACAGCCATTTGGTTTAAAAAATATTTGTAATTTGTTTTGAAAGCTTTGTGAACTTTGTTTAAGTTACTTTTTTTCATTGAAATCATAATTAGAACTTCTACAAGTGAGGTTTCCTCCTTCACAAGATTCTTCGATGAAGATATGAAGCGTGAATTTATTATATTGGAGGACATGGTGCAGATTTTGTTTCAGGATAAAAGAGAAAGCACTGAACTTCGTGAACAATTGCTTGCCATGAAGCAAGAAAGGAAGAAATTCATCAAATATTGCATGACATGGATATGCAGCTCCATCAAGCCCAAGAGGCTTTGACCAAGAACATGCGCGAGGAAGAGGTAATCCACTCTAATTTGTCTTTAGTTTCCTCATTAGAAAGATGTGTTGGTTCTTTAGAAAAGCACACAAGAGGTATAGTGTCCAAGTTAATGATTAAAATGGGCTATGAAGGCAAGGGTTTAGGCAAGCATGCATAAGGCATGGTTGATCCTATTTTTGTTGGGGAACGACCCAAGAATTTGGTCTTGGTTATGTGGAGTTTAATGGTGAAGACTCCAAAGCCACGAAGGCATGTGAGGCTACTTAAAAGAGAACTTTTGTTCCAAGTTCTAAGATGCAAAAATGCCAAATTTTTTTCCAAGATGATTTCCATTTCTTTAAACCTTTGTTGCAACAAGAAGATGGTAGACATGCAGCTTATGGCGAGCATGCGAGTTCAGACAGTTTTCAAGACAAGAACGATGATGTTAGTATGTAAATGAAAGCTGAAGCCTATACTAGTTCATCTCCTCAAGAATGCAAAAAGGATGAACATGCAAAGCGACACAAGAGGTATAAATCTTCCCATGATCAATTTGATTGTGTTTCTGTAAGGCATGATAATTTAGCATGCTTAAATAGAAAAAATATTTGTTGTACATCTTTTTGTCGATTTAACCATGATGTTTCGAGATGCTGGATGAGGAAGAAAGCATACAGGAAGTAGATGAGGCAAAGGCAACTTTCAAAGAAGGTGCATAAGATTTGCACATATTTCCAGAGGAGGGGACATGTTGTTTCCCATTGTTGGACTTTGCATCCAACTAGTCATCCCAAGCACATGCAGCAAGAGAACAGAAAGACTGGCGAAGGTGGAACCAAGGATTCCATTATTGATGTGAAAACAGAAGTTTCACATGAAGAAGAGTTGCAGCAGCAAAAGTCGCCATGGAAGTGGCTTGGTAAGAATTGGATGGAATTCTTAACACAATAAGACATACTCCTTTGTAGATATGCAAATTTTGGTTGTATGCATGTATTTTATGTTGTAATCTCTCGTTTGTTTGAGCCACCTTGGATCATTGATCAAGGCAGCGATTTTTAGTTTCCTTCTACAAATTTCTTGCCAGAAATTTCTGAGTGAGTGTAAGAAAGAAAATTCTAGATAGGAGCACAAGCGCATCCAGGAAGGGAAGTGTCAATTTCTTTCTAGTTGTGGTTCAAAGTCACTAGCTTTGCAAGGCAAGTGTTTTGAGGCTGAAGAGAAGAGGGTGTTGTACACTCATCTATTATACAAATCAGTATATTAGTGTTTTGGGGTCCAAAATATTCCCAGTGGGGAGGTGTGATCAGGAGATCATGTCCAAGTTTTAAAAAATGCTCAAAAATGAAAGTGATCAGAAATGGTTGCAACCTAAACAACTCGAAAGGTCTCATCACTGCAATTATGGCACCGTAAAAGGTTCGCAAAATCGAGGTCGTATGCAGAAGTTATCGAGGTTTGAAAAGCCCAATAAACTCCAAAATATGTTGACCAAGTTTCAATTTATAAATTTGGTAGAATCTGCATATTTAACTCCAGTTAACTTCAGTTCTCCACATTTAGTGTAGTTTTTCTGAGGGATATTGGACAAAGTTTGTTTTTGCCATAACTCCCTCACTATTGAACCAAATTGAGTGAAAAAATAGTCAATTTAGACTATCTCAGACACTATGAACTCAATGGAGTATGTTGCAAAGCCATCAGAGATATTATAAGCAATTTGTTTTGCTTCAATGAAGTTCAAAGGGCCACTAGGGCCACCTGGAGGCAAAATCAGTTTAAGGCCTAGCCAGGGGAGCTAGAGGCCTTATCCAGAGATCAAATAGTCAAAATTGGATATTTTAGATGTTTTAAATCTGATGAGATGGTTTTCAGAGCTTGTAGAGAACTTAGAAAGCTGAAAATCTTCTGTAAAGTTCCAGGGGCCATTAGTGCTAGATTTTTCCAGTAGTAGTGCAGGGCCTAGCCACAGCAGCTAGAGACCATATGCAGCGAACCAGTAGTAATTATTAACTTTAAATAGAATTATGAATCTAATGGAAGAGGTTTCAGAAAGTTTTGGGGACTTCTAGAGGTCAAAAACCCAACAGAGAAGTTTTAAGTGACTCTAGTGCCAGGGGGTGCCAACAGGTGTTGGAGGCGAAACCGGAGCAGCCAGAGGCCACTTTTGATGAATGAATAGTCTATCTTGACTATTTCAGACATTTTGGAAAGAATGAAAGTGGTTTCAAAACATTTTGAGATCTTCTAGAGCTCGAGAAGATAATCTGAAGTTTTGGGCAGCCCTGGGCAAATTGTGGAGGATAGCCTAGTTTGGGGATGTAGTGCTTGATTTGAGAAATTTATCAGTTGATATTTGGTGTCTGATGTGTGATAGATATAAAAAGAGTGGTTTCAATGATAGAAATAGAATTCTGAAGGAGTTTGTGCCATTTAGAAGCTCAGAGTAGCTCAGAGCACCGACAGAAGGAATCGTGTCAAAGGGAGCCTAAAGATGTTTGCAAGTTTGGACAGCCATGAGAGGGATATAGATGATATTATAATCCCTTTGGATTAGTTTAATATCCATTGGAGTTAAGTGTGGAACTTGTAAAAGAAACCTTACCATAATCCCAAAGAGTCGAGTCAAGATGACAAAGCTCAAAGGAGACGTAGCCCACGAGATTTGGGTGAACTCCTAGATTAATTTTTCTGTTTTGTTTAAATGTTTTATTTCTGCATTATGTTGTTGTTATACATGTTAAATTTCAGCAAGAACAAATGAACTTAAGACACATAAACAATTAAAAATTCATACACCACTTTCAAGCATAAATTCCGCAAATTTTCAAGTACAAGATAGATCATTTAATGGCGAAGACTCCAAAGCCATGAAGGCACGTGCGGCTACTTCAAAGAGAAATTTTGTTCCAAGTTCTAAGATGGAAATATGCCAAATTTGTTTCCAAGATGATTTCCATTGCTTTAAACCTTTGTTGCAGCAAGAGGATGGTAGACATGCAGCCTATGGCGAGCATGGGAGTTCAGAAAGTTTTCAAGACAAGAACAATGATGTTAGTCTGCAAATGAAAGTTGAAGCCTCTATTATTTCATCTCCTCAAGAAGGAAAAAAGGATGAACATGCAAAGAAACACAAGAGGTATAAATCTTCCCATGATCAATTTGATTGTGTTTCTGCAAGGCGTGATAATTTAGCATGCTTAAATGGACGAAAGATTTGTTGTACATATTGTGGTCGATTTTACCATGATGTTTCGAGATGCTAGATGAGGAATAAAGCATACACGAAGCAGATGAGGCAAAGGAAAATTTCAAAGAAGGTGTGTAATATTTGCACATATTTCCAGAGGAGGGGACATGCTATTTCCCATTGTTAGACTTTGCATCCAACTATTCATCCCAAGCACATGCAGCAAGAGGACAGAAAGACTAGCGAAGGTGGAACCAAGGATTCCATTATTGATGTGAAAACGGAAGTTTCACATGAAGAAGAGTTGTAGCAGTAAAATTTGCCATGGAAGTGGCTTGGTAAGAATTGGATGGACTTATTAACATAGTAAGACATACTCCTTTGTACATATGCAAATTTTGGTTGTATGCATGTATTTTATGTTGTAATCTTTCATTTGTTTGAGCCATCTTGGATCATTGACCAAGGAAACGATGTTCAGTTTCCTTCCGCAAATTTCTTGCAAAAAATTTCTGAGTGAGTGTAAGAAAAATAGCTCTAGACAAGAGGACAAGTGCATCCAAGAAGGGAAGTGTCAATTGCTTTCTAGTTGTGGTTCAAAGTCACTAGCCATGCAAGGCAAGTGTTTGGAGGCTGAAGAGAAGAGGGTGTTATACTCTCATATACTGTACATATCAGTATATCAGTATTTTGGGGTCCAAAATATTCCCAATGGGGAGGTGTGATAAGGATATCATGTCCAAGTTTTAAAAAATGCTCAAAAATGAAAGTGATCAGAAATGGTTGCAACCTGAACGACTCGAAAGGCCTCGTCGCTGCGATTCTGGCGCTGTGAATGGTTCGCAAAATCGAGGTCGTATGTATAAGTTATTGAGGTTTGAAAAGCCCAATAAACTCCAAAATATGTTTACCAATTTTGACTTTATAAATTTGCGAGAATCCGCATATTTAACTCCAGTTAACTTCAGTTCTCCACATTTAGTGGAGTTTTTTGAGGGATATTGGGGAAAATTTTGTTTTTGCCATAAATCCCTCATTATTGAACCAACTTGAGTGCAAAAATAGTCAATTTTGACTATCTAAGACACTATAAACTCAATGGATTATTTTGTAGAGCCATTAGAGATATTCTAAGCAATTTTTTGCTTCAATGAAGTTCAAGGGGTCACTAGGGCCACCAGGAGGCAGAATCAGTTTTAGGCCTAGCCAGGGGAGCTAGAGGCCTTATCCTTAGATCCAATAGTCAAAATTGGATATTTCAGATGTTATGAATATTATGAGATGGTTTGTAGAGCCTGTAGAGAACTTTATAAAGCCAAAAAGCTTTAGTAAAGTTACAGGGGCCATCAGTGCCATCTTTTTCCAACAACAGTGCAGGGCCTAGCCAGAGCAGCTAGAGACCATATGCAGTGAAATAGTAGTCATTATTGACTGTAAATAGAATTATGAATCTAATGGAAGAGGTTTCAAAAAGTTTTGGGGACTTCTAGAGGTAGAAAACCTAGCAGAGAATTTTTCAGTGACCCTAGTGTTAGGGGGTGCCGACAGGTGTTGGAGGCAAAACCAGAGAATCCGGAGGCCATTTTTGATGAATGAATAGTCTATATTGACTATTTAAGACATTTTGGAACCAATTAAAGTGGTTTTGGAACATTTTGAGAACTTCTAGAGCTCTATAATATGATGTGAAGTTTTGGGCAGCCCTGGGCAAATCGTGGAGGATAGCCTAGTTTGGGGATGCAGTGCTCGATTTGAGAAATTTATCAGTTGATATTTTGTGTCTGATGTGTGATAGATACAACAGGATTGGTTTCAGTGATATAAATATAATTATGAAGGAATGTTTTCCATTTAGAAGCTTAGAGTAGCTCAGAGCACCGACAGAAGGAATCGTGTCAAAGGGAGCCTAAAACTATTTGCAGAGTTTGGACAGCCATGAGAGAGATATAGATGGTATTATCAGCCCTTTGGATCAGTTTGTTATCCATTGGAGTTAATTTTGGAACTTGTAAAAGAAACCTTACCATAATCCCAAAGAACTGAGTTAAGATGACAAAGCTCAAAGGGGATGTAGCCCACAAGATTCGGGTGAACTCCTAGATTAATTTTTCTGTTGTGTTTAAATTTTTTATTGCTGCATTATGTTTCTATTATACATGTTAAATTTCAGAAATAACAAATGAAATTAAGACACATAAACATATAAAAATTCATACACCACTTTAAGCATAAATTCCACAAATTGTCAAGTACAAGCTAGATAATTTAATTGTTAAACTGAGTGGGAGGTTCTTGAAATACATAACAAGTTGTCCAGACCATTTTCAGACCAGGATGTGTCTATTCAGGTGCTTGAAGCAATCCCAAGTGTTGATTCCATCGCTAACAAATTTTGGTGTGTCTTCCGGGAGACGAAGATATTGAACACAACTTTCTCCAAAGTTTTTTGTTATACATAGATCACATCTAGTTTTTGATGGTGAAAAAAGACTAGACACTAAAGAAGGCTACAGATTTTTCACTTGGCGATTCCGTTGGTAGAAGAATGTAATGGTGACTCCACTGGAGAACAAACTCAGTTGAAAAAAATGAGAAGGCACAAGAAAACCAGGTATCAAGACATAAGTTTATTCCAGGAACTTATACTATCTTTTTGTTGTACTATACAAAAACCCTCCCCATTTCTAAACTTTTAAAATAAAATTCATTTAGAAATAGGTCCCCTTTTTTATCTTTCTTTTTAGATAGAAATAAAATATTTAGAAGAAATCCGGTCATTTTTGAATTAGAAATAAGAGTTCATTGATAGAAAGACATATTGCATATCTTTATTAACAAGTTTGTATAAACAAATGCAACATTGAAAGTATTTCCGATCCGATGTAATATAAATAATTTATCACATAAGAGTACTTAAAGGAAAAAATTTCGATGTATAGTAATCGCAATCGCAAATCGGAAATACCATAAGTTGTATATTTGTTTGTTTAAAAATTCCGATGCGATTGAACCAATCGCAATTGCAAATCGCCAAAGTCTTAAAACTTTCATAAATGTTTCGATGCGATGCGATTGATCGCAATCGCATTTCAGAAGAACATTATAGAATGCACTTGTTTTATAAATATTTGATGTGATGGGCCCCGTCGCCATCACAAATTGCAAATGCAATCTCTTTACTTTGATCAATGGTGCAACTCCGATGCGATGCGATTAATCACAATCACATTTCAGAGAAACAAGTTACATTCACTCATGATATTAAAATCCTGATGCGATACACCATCGTTGCAATCAGAAATCGGCGGAGATCGCAAAATCTTGTTTGTTGTCTCTTTTGAAAATGTCCGATGCGATTAATGTTTAAACTTTATATTTTACATTGCACATATATTATGTATTAATCGCAATCGCATAATTCAAAGGGAAAGTTTTATGTCTCATTTTAAAAATGCCGATCTCTGATTGTAATTTTACTATTAAATATAAAATCAAATGAATAATGACGATTTATTCTATTATGAATGCATGAGTGTGACTCTTTAGAGGGAATTTAAGTTTTAAACACAGAGATAGTAAATGGAAATCAATGAATAGATTTTTTATACAGTTGTTCTCCTCATTTTCATTTTCACCATGATTGAGTTTTGTTTTTTCCTTTGCAAAACCAAATAACACCTAACCCTTTCATTCACAGAGCGAGGGAAAGATTACCGGATACCGAAATGTCAAAGAGATTCAGGAAAGAAAAATTTGTTGTTGCAGCAAAAGTCCCTGTTTTCACCATGGCACCTAAAGAGAAAATAGCTAAGATCAAGCTGGTTACAGACACATCGTGCCAAGGTCTTGGTAAATTATCCTAGGAAGAGGTATATAACCTCATTAAAAGGGAAAATCCTAAGGTCACTATGGCGAAAGCAATAGTTCCTGACGAGGACGATTCAGAGTCTGATTCATAAACTTCCCTTCAAGCACTTGAAAATTCATTTCTGCACCGAATTGCAGCTCAGGAAAACATTTTTCCATATCATGATGTGATTCAGTGTCTGATTGAAAATGTGGCCATCCAAAACAGAACATTTGTTTCAGCTTCTGGAGCAAAATTCGGGTCGTTCAAATCAAAGGAAATTAAAGCAATGTACCACCTTCCAGACCTGCATAAAATCTACAACAAAGATTTCATCAAGGAATTTGCTGTGAATAATGAAAATTAGTCAAAGCTGATTAGAGAATGGGGAAGGGCTCCTGAAAAGCACAAAAATGAGGCATCAGGTATGTACTCTGTAGAGTCTCTTTCACCTCCATACTGTTATGCTGTAGCAATGATGTGCAGATTGTTTGGGAATGGTAATTTAGCTAGTTTTTCTATACAAATGGTGCCATTAATACACTCTGCTGTAAATTCCGAAATAATGGACTGGGCTGTCATTCTTCCTGATAAGATAGCCAATAGGATCCTTGAGTATAGGAAGGACAAAAACACAGGAAATACTACTCCTTTTTACTTTTGTGCTTATATTCTAGATGCCCTTTGTTTCAATTCTGAGTTTCCCATGTTAGGATGGAAATGGACCCCTAAAGATCCTGCTCCTATTCATATATATCACAAATTCTTGTGGAAGGGGCATTTTAAAAGCCATGTTTACAGAGTTTGTCACGGTTTCCTCATCTCGGTTTATCAAACTATTTTTGGCCGATTCCCTCCTAGGCTTTCTGATAAGGCTAAAGTTGATTTATCCTCGATTGGGGATTGGTTCGGAGAAGACAACTTCACATATATCAGAGTTTTTGGGAATATTGTAGAACCACACATTCTTCCTTTATATGTTCCAGATAAAATGTTAGCATAGGAAATTTCATATCAGCTAACAATAGAAGGCATGTCCAGGACTTTGAAGAATATCAAGAAGCTAATGTGGCCTACTTTTCCTTTTAAATGTGGAGATTACACTCTCAATAATTTTGTTCATGCTGAGAAAGAAGTTGGCAAGATAACCAATCTCAAGCTTTCAATAGTCCAAGGCAGGCAATATGACCAAAGGAAGGTGGATTTGATTTTACCACTTCAGTTTCGATTGCTCGATTTGAACACGAACCAGATGAGTTCGATGATTTATTTGTTTCTACAGATAATTTGTCTCAAGTTTATGATTTGTCCAAGTCCAAATTCTGGACTGAAGAGTTGAATAATTTTATGTTATTTATAAGCCAGAGATTACTCAAAGCTCCTTGTTTGGTCAATTTAGTGTGTCCTAAATTGCTACATTAATTTATCAATCCGAGATTCGTAAGCTGATGAAGTGTGGCGCACTATATGTGCAAGATAACCTATCTCTTACTTTTTGTTGTTTTTGGATTTTTATGAAATTCTAAAAGACAAGTATGGAGACGAATATTCAAGACAATGATGTCCTTCTAATGATTTTCCAAACTTCAAAAGAATTTTAAAACACACAATGAAAAAATTAATTCTTCAAAGAAAATGAAATTGCATCACTATTCTAGTCAAACAAACAGTGAACTACTGATCATGAAACTCATTATCCTTGCTGATGTCCAAATACAAAAGAAACTATGCTTAAAGAAATCCAAGAATTGCAACAAAGTAAATCTAAATCAAATTACATCAACTTATATTCTGATCCCTCACCATTAGTCCAGCTATGGCTTTCGGAGGTAACCATAAACAACTTGAGCAACTTGATATCTAATTTGCAGAAAAAGAAACTAATATCAAACTACACACTCATACTTCAATCCCTCACCATCAGTCCAGCTGTGGCTTTCGGAGGTAACTGAAAATGACATGAGCAATTTAATATATCTAACTTGCAGAAAGTAAACTAATATCAAACTACACTCATACTTCAATCCCTCACCATCAGTCCAGCTGTGGCTTTCGGAGGTAACTGAAAATGACATGAGCAATTTAATATATCTAAATCTAACTATAGAAACAAATGTGCAAGACTGAAATAAACAAAGCAGTACTGAAATTAAACAAAACTAAGAAAAATAAATTAGCAGCAGAACAATATTGATTCCATGTCATTAGTCAAAAGATATGCAAATGCCCGGGCTGCCTATTTGTAATCTGAAACAAGAACACTGATCAGTTAACAACAACATAAAACATGAAAGATTATGGATAGAAGTAAAATGTAAATCATGAAAGATTATGAACAGAGATGAAGCATAAATACCATGAAAGATGCAATGTATAAACACGTGAATGACTTATGGCACAATGAACTTAAAGAAATAAAACAAGAAACTATACAGTAATGCACAAAACCTCAGCATGTGCAGGGGCCCTCTGCACCAGCCTCGGGCAACAACCTTCAAATACGAATTACGCTTGGAAACAGAGTCTTCTTATATATTAAAATGCATTCATAACAGAGAAATGATATTACAGCACAGTGGCAATGCAATTACATTACAGAGCTATATGGAGGCTAACTATTATGCGTATGAAAACGTGTTATTTATAACAAAGGTGATATAACTAATTCCCTAAAGTTTGTGCTGATAGAGACACGTGAACCATCACGTCTAGAGATCCAGCATCATGGCCGCAGTGAGGAGTAAATCTATGAAGAGTGGATGTTGGATTCGGCTTATGGAGCCATGTACAGGTGTTGATGTGTCTCCCGTAAATTAGAAACGGTCATACAAATCTTCACGTGATGAGAAACAGAGTCCTGTCACCGTGGGACTCTACGGTTGACTTCCACTTGGCCACCTTTGACCACAGCCTCCTTAAGTGAATTTGCTCGAGCCAATAGGACACGATCCATGTCCACATCATTTCCGACTTGCCCATGTGGCTCATTTTTCCTGAAGACACCTGTAACATAGACTTTCACAAAATGGCTGCGGAAAGTTGCAGCAGCTGCGGAAAGTGGCAAGATTCCGCAGCTAAATGAGCAAAAATCTAAATCAAACAACAGACACAAAACATAGTTAAAAACCATTTTAGATGCTCTTTTACAATTAATATGCAATGATATTGATGACTTAGAAGGTCCAGGTGAATGAAAAAGGTCTAGAAAGGTGTATAAGAAAGATGCAGATTTGAGACTCAACATACCCCCACTGTGAAGGTGTTGTATGTCCTCATGCAACCAAAATTTTGATAATCCTTCTTCAGTTCATATGCCTTGACACTTCAGCCAGTACATCCAATCCTCTCCTCTTCTTCCTTGGTGCTGCTAACATCCTGGGCTTCTTCATTAAGCATCTAAATTTGATATTAACCAGTGCTCTGCTTAACTTCAGGCATTTCTTTTTCAATTTATTGTTCTTCTTCTGCCATATTCCCAGATGTAGCATGGTATTATCATGAATGATTTTGTCCAATTTTCTTTGTTCCTTCAATGTCTCATTTTCATTTTTAATGTGTCTATTTAAAATCTCTAGCTCAAAGACTTCTTGTTTCAGTGATTGGACTAGATCATCTTGTGCTGTGTGAGGCTGAGTGGACGAAGTACTGGGACCCGTAGCTGCTTTTTCTAAAGATTCTATATAATCATATACTTCTTGTTGCTTTGGGTCTATATCAGGTGTCGTTTTTATTGGGCTGTCCCCAAAATGCCGTGGAGGAGAGTTGTCTTCAAAATCTGGCTGAGAAGGGCTCACATCAACGTCTGGCTGAGAATGGGATGGACTATGTTCAATGTCTGACTAAGAATGAAATGAACTAGGTTCACTGTCTGACTGAGAGTGAGATGGACTATGGTCAGCTGGGGATTGTTCAGATGTTTCTTCTCCCAAATCAATAAAATGGGGTCCTTTCGTTTGTGTTTTCCTCAACTTCCCCTTAAGCCTAGAAATTCTTCTCACACGTTGTGGACCACTGTCTTTTTGCTTTTGTTTTCCTTTTCCTTTATTCTTGGCCATAGATGACTGTTCTTGAAGGTGAACTAGTCTCTCAGATAACACTTGATGATCTTCTTTGGAAGAAGGGGTTTGATGCATAGCCTCAATACTTTTTCTCTCTTTTGATGTTATTGGCTTTTTACCCTTGGTTTCTTTCTTCTTCCTTTTTGACAGTCTCTCTTCCCTACTAGTTCTTTCAATTGTAGTAGTAGGAGTACTTTGACTTTCATCATTTGTTCTTTTTCTCCTACTCCTTCTTGATGTGCTACCTTCAGGAATTTCTTGGGGTTCTTCAAAGAAATTTCTGATAAAAAATTGTTCCCATGTGTCCTTGTTCTCTTTTAACTGTTTTTCAATCAAAATTTTCACAAGACCATGGTGATATAGATGTGGTTCTACATCCCTTAAATGCTTCTGAATAGTCACAGACATCTTCTTCAAACTATTTAATAAAAATTATGGTAGATTGAGGGTCTGGTTATTTAGAAAATTCATCAGCAATCTGTATGGTACATATACATTGACCCAAAATGGCCCTCACAGGTGATAAATTTTTGAACAACTAGCAGCAAAGTAGCCCATTCCTCTTTCAAATCATGAACAGGAATTCCTCTTTTAAAAATAGTTATGTTCATACCTGGGTTATGTAGAATTATTCTCCAGGCTTCATCACTAATGCTTTTGTTCTTAAACCAACGTTCACCCTCTTGAGGAAGTTCTGTGGCAGATGCTATAGATGCCTCATTCACCGTAAACTTAAGGTCTCCAATCTCTACCTCCAGGCCATTGAAAGACCTTGCAAAATATTTTGTCACCTCTTTATGGTAGCCTCTAAACTTTTGGATAAACTGCAGCCACTTTGCCTTCTTCAATATATCCCTGACTTGCGGGTATCCTTCCATGAATTTAGGTCCCTCTGGTTCTGCTCTCAACAATTTACCCATCCTTCTTTCTGCTCTTTAAAAACTTGCCTGCGTGAGGAGGGTTCAATGGAAGTAGGACGGCTGAATGAACGAAAATGAGCACGATGACTGTAGGTAGATATCAGAGAATGGGTATACAGACTGTAGCGTAACAGAGAACGAAATGGGGTGAAGCGGAACAGAGAAGGGTTACGTGAGCACGGCGGAAATGCGGCTGTGAGATTAATAGAACAATAGGAGGAGTATAACACATCCGGCAGTGTTTAAAATTTGGTGGCTGCAGAGTAAATGTAAGCACGTTTAAACAACGGCTACGGATTTCATGCGGTTGAAAGAATCCGTAGTCAAATCAACCACGTTTCATCATCACAGGTGGAGTATCGGAGTTTGAGTGAAGATCAGAGGTTTAATTATGGGACCGTTTGAGAATGAATGCAAGGATTGTGGGAGGATTGTACAGAGATCATGGAGTGGTTACGGAGTTTGTCAATACAATCATTGCACATAATGGAGCTTATGGTTTATAACTATATAAAAATGTGCTTAAATTCTATTTGAAATAAATTTTTACTCATACCTTGGAATTCTTGCCATTTTTCCTTGGTCTTCAATTAGTTGCTCCTCATTGATATCTTGAATGCCCCATGTCTTCATAATTGGTCCTCATACCTGCATTTGATTTCATGATTGTGGAAATAACATCTGGTTGTACATTCTTTTGAAAAACAGAGTGGTAGCTGCAGAATCTGCTTCTGGCTGCAGAAACTGGTGTTAGCTGCGGAAACAGATGTCAGCTGCGGAAACTGACACAGCTATTATTTGGGTGAATGGAAATGAACGGATGACAATTGACTAAATGGAAATGGTCATGAAAGAGAATTTTATTGGTGAAATGGAATGAAATAGATAAAATGAAGTGAAATGGAATGAAGTGGAGTGAAATGAAGTGGAATGAAGTGGAATGGAATGGAGTGGGTGGTCACAAAACTTGTGAAATGAAAGAGAGAATTTTTTTTTTTTGGAAAATATAAGGTGTCAGGTGTTCCTGATTTTCACCCAATATTTTCTGTATAAGACTGCGAATCAGTGATTGGTTTTCAGGCTTATACAAAATTTTTTATTTTTTTATTTTTTTAACTGAAAAGAACAAAAGCTAGGCTGGTGGAGAAGAAGAATTCTTCTGTACCAGCCTGATTGCAGAATTTTCTTGAAACATTTTGACAAATTCCTCTTTTGAGAGTGGCTTATGATAAACTTTCAATCTGTGGCCATTCACAATAAGAGGAGTTTAAAACTCATCAATGGTCTTGATTCTTACCGCTCCATTGCTAAAGATCTTGTCAATCTCATATGGCCCAAGCCAATGAGTCTGAAATTTTCCTTGAAAATCTTTAAACTTGGAATCAAATAACAATGCCCAATCTCCTTCTTGAAATTTCTTCTCTTTGATGTACTTGTCATGCCATTTAGCTCTTTGATATTGAACTAGATCAGTTCTTAGAATTGCCTCTTGTCTGATCTCATCTAGCTCATTCAATTGCTCCATTCTATGCTTTTGGGCTTCTGATAAGTCCATCCCCAACTGAACTGCTATCTTCAAGGTCTTGACTTGGAACTCAATGGGGAGCAAGACTTCTTTCCCATAAACAAGTTCATAGGGAGAATGTCCTGTTGTATTCCTCCATGTAGTTCTGTAGGCCCACAAGGCTTCGGGAAGCCTTTCTGCCCAATCTCTTCTATGTAGATGAACAGTTTTGGTGATGATACTTTCAAGAACTTTGTTTGTGGACTCCACTTGACCATTTGCTTGTGGATGGTAAGGAGTAGATCTTCAGTGCTTGATTTTGTATTCTTCCATCAACTTCTCCACCAAATTTGATGTGAATTGGCTCCCCTGATCTGTCACAATTTCTCTTGGAACACCAAAGCGAGTAAAAATATCCTCATAAAGAAAATGAACAACTGAATTTTCAGTAGCAGATACTAATGCTTTAGCTTCCACCCATTTAGTAACATAATCAGTACAAACCAATATATACTTTTTTTGCTTAGATGGTGGATTAATAGGTCCAATGAAATCTAAAGCCCATTTTTCAAAGGGTTCGATGAGTACTTGTGGTTGCAATGGCATTTCATTTGAAAGGGTAGGTTTCCCTACTCTTTGGCAGCTTTCACACCTTTTGACATATTGTTTTGCATCTTTGAAGAGGGAAGGCCAATAATATCCTAAAGAGAGGATTTTATAGGCCGTCCTTTTGTCTGCAAAGTGTTCGCCGCATGGTTCATCATGACATGCCTTAAGAATATCAGGCATTTCATCTTCCCTGACACATCTTCTGATCACAAGATCTGGCCCTGTTTTAAACAATTCGTTAGAAATCCATGAATATTTTGAACTCTCCTGAATAATTTTTCATTTTTCATTTGGAAATAAATGTGAAGGCAGTTTCCTTGTAACCAAATAGTTAGCAATATCTGCATACCAAGGAGTTTTAATAGTTACTACAAACAAGTATTCATCAGGAAACTTATCCTCTACAAGAGAATCTTCTTTAGTATTCTGAATCCTAGACAAGAAATCAGCTACTGTATTTTGTTTCCCTGGTCTATCCAACACAGTAATATTGAATTCCTGCAAAATTAGGAGCCATCTTGTCACTCTGCCATTAGTAACAGGTTTGTTCATTAGATATCTAATCGCAGAATGATCAGTATGAATAAAAGTTTCATAGCCCGTTATATAATGTCTAAACTTATTGATTGCATGAACAACAACTAAAAACTCTTTTTCAGTTACAGTAGAGTTCAACTCAGTGGGAGTCAAATTTTTACTGGTATAGTAAATGGCATAAGGGACTAAATCCTTTTGACCCAACACAGCTCCTAGAGCTGTATCTGAAGCATCTGTAGAAATATGGAAAGGGAGTTTCCAATTTGGTCCTCTCAAGATAGGTGCTTCAGATATTCTTGTTTTCAAAGTTTCAAAGGCTGATTGACAATCATGATCCCATTTAAATTCACAGTCTTTTGTAAGAAATTTGAAGAGTGGAGATGCTATTTTAGTGAAGTTTTCTATAAATCTTCTATAGTAACCAGTAAATCCTAGAAAACTTCTAACATCTCTTTGACAATTTGGAATAGGCAACTTGGAGATGACTTCAACTTTTGATCTATCAACTTTAATTCCATCTCCTGAAATATGATGTCCCAAAACAATCCCTTCAGTAAACATCATAAAGCATTTTTCATGGCTTAATGAAAGGTTTGTTTCTTTACATCTTATGAGAACTTTTTCCAAATTTTCTAATGCCTCTTCAAATGTATTACCATAAACCGTAAAATCATCCATATAAACCTCTACACAATCATGGATTAGATCAGAAAAAATTCCTAGTACTGCTCTTTGGAATGTTGCTGGTGCATTACATAACCCAAAAGGAAGCACTCGGTAGGCAAAAGTTCCTCATGGACAAGTAAATGTGGTCTTATCTTGATCTTCAGGTGCTACCTGAATTTGATTATAGCCACTAAAACCATCCAAAAATGAAAAGTACTTTTTACCTGCTAATGTATCTAATACCTTATCGATAAAAGGCAAAGGAAAGTGATCCTTCAAAGTTGCTTTGTTCAATTCCCTGTAATCAATGCATAACCTTCGTTTACCATTCTTTTTAGGTACTATAACCAAAGGAGAAACCCATCGGCTATCTGAAATTGGATAAATGATGTTTACATTGAGTAGTTTTTGGAGCTCTTCTTTCACTATCTCCCTAAGATTTGGATTCATCCTTCTTTGAGGTTGTCTGATTGGTCTACTGTTTTCCTCAATATAGATATGATGGATGCAAGTCTTAGGATCAATACCTTTCATGTCAATGTACTCCCATGCAAATGCAGTAGAATGTTTTTGCAAGATTTTGATTAGTTCTTCTTGTTGTGACTTTTCCAAATGTTTGTTGATATTCAATGTTTTCCCTGGAAAAATCTCAATGGTAGAACTAACAAAATCTTCCATAGAGTAAAGAGACATTTGTCTTGATGATAAATATTCTATGTCAGATTCCAACTGAAATTGTGTGGGGTCATATTCTGAAGATGTCTCAAAATTTTCTAATGTGTTCAGAATTTGACTATCCTCACTAATTTCAGAAATGGTAAAGACAAGTTGTATAATGTCCTCATCATCGACCCATTCATTGTCTCCTACTTCTGTGATTGCTTTTGCTGGAGGATACAAATTGAATTTCTTTGTCGAATTACCATTAGAAATGCACATATCCCCAGATCTACAACTAATGAAAGCATCAGCTGTGGCTAGCCAAGGTCTTCCTAAGATAAGTGGGTGCCCTCCTAGATTACTCTTGGGAGTCAAAATAATAAAATCTACTGGATATTCCCAAGAATCTAAGGAGACTGAAATATCTTCTAATACACCATCTGGTTTGATAATTGATCGATCTGCAAGTTGCAGTAAAGTAGGTGTAAAAAGAAGATTAGGAAGTTTTAGCTGTTCCATAGTCTGTCTACTCATAATGTTGATAGAAGCCCCTAAGTCAATCAATGTGTTTGGAATTTCTATCCCATTTATATGTGTCTTGACAATTGGACTTCCTGGATCTACATACTTCTGCATGGTAATTTTTCCCATCATAATATCTACAATTTTTCCTACCAGGTGGATTCTTCTTGTGTCTTTTAGTTTCCTTCCTGGTCTTTTGAAACTCAACTCCTTTATTGTTTTTTCTAGAATAGGAATCTCTCGAATGGCTTGTAGCAAGGGAATCTTGATACAAACATTCTTTAATTCATATAGAAAATCATAGTTAGCCAACAAGATTTGTTTTTCCACCCCCTTGTCAATTTGTAATCTTTCAGGAAAAGGCAGTAAAGATGAAGATGCAGGTTGCTCAACTATAGGAGTTGTGGGTGTTAAATTTTATTTCTCTTTTTGAATGTTTGAGTTTTGAAGAGATGCTTCCTCAGAACTTTTATTGGCTTCAAGAGAGTCCTCCTCAGAGGTATCTTGCTCTTGGACATCTATAGAAGGTTTTTCTAAAACTCTACCAGATCTGAATTGTACATCATTGAGAGGAACAATCATATAGGTAGGAAATTGTTGTCCTTCTATCATGTAAGTATTCTAAGGATTTTTATTGTTAGGATTTGGCAATGGCTGAGCTGGAAGTTGATTTGTCTTTTTTTGGTATGGGAGCATGAGTTGAGGATTTGGATTTTGTTGAGAAGGTTGTTGTTGTGGAAATGGCAATGAAAGTTGTGGATTTGGGTTTGGAAGTTGTGGAGCTTGTTGATTTTGAAAAGATGGAGGATATTTATAAAATTGAGCAAATCTCCCATAAGGATTTTGCATACCTTGTACCCATGACTGATATGGACTTTGAGGTTGGGGCCAAGGTTGTTGCCAAGGATTCCAATTTGGTGGGGGTTGAAAATTCATAGGGTTGTTAAACCCTTGAGTTTTCTGCCCCTGACAAGGTCTTCTTGCAACAAAACAGAGAGATTCTACTGAATTTGGGTCTTCTTGAAAGATAGCTTTGAGTCCAGGAATTGAAGGACAATCTTTGGTCTCATGATTCTCTGAGCAAATCATACATGTTTCTAGAACTTTTGCATCCAAGGGACATTCCCTTAAAGCATGTTTCTTTCTACATTTCGGACAAAAAGATGAGCTGAAACATCCCATTTACGCTACACTTGTTTTGGATTTTAAGGGTGTCTAGTTGTTCACTAAGGCTCCCTAAGATATCAGTTTTGAATTCATCAAACATATTACCAATCTCTACCCTACTTACTGATCCAGTTGTAGATTTTTTAGCCCTAATAAGAGAAGGATCCCTAGGCCCTTTTCCTGTTTTAGATTTTCCTCTTGAGAGATGGACACATAGTTTTGTTATGTCACGAAGTGGAAGTTGAGAAATGTTTCCTTTCCCCATCATGTTTAAAATATCTATCCATTCATCTCTAATGGATTTTAATATGAGGGCTTTCAAGGTTTCATCATCTAAGTTTCTCAACTTTGCTCTTTTCAAGTTGTATTGAAATCTTTCAAGTAAGTCTTCCAAATTTTCATCTTCTTTTTGCATCATTTTGAATACCTCATCCTTGTGATTGGTGGGCATACAATAGTCCAAGTATCTATCCAAAAATGTTTGTTCCATATCATTCCAAATTCTAATAGTTAGCTAATCCCATTTCAAGGCGCTCCCTTCAATGTTGAAAGCAGTTTGAGTTTTGAGAGTCTTCATATAGTCATAGGTTCGGCTTTAAACTTCAAACTCCAAACAAAAATGTTTCGGGGATCACTTCGCAATCCATAAAAGTTAGGGAGGGCAGATGGTGAGATATTTTTCATTGTTGCATGAGTTTCCTCATCAACTATAGGGAATCCAAACAAGTTGTCTCCTTCCCTATTTCTACCATTATTTCCTTCACCATTGTTGTCTCCATTGTTTCCTCCTCTTCTACCTCTACCTCTACCTCCATCTATTACTTCCTCTGCCCATGATAGTTTCTTTAGAGTCCTCAAAGTCCTCTGGTTCTTCTATCAAGGGAGGATGAGAGGGAGTCTCTTCCTTTTCTAAATGAGATTTAGTAGGTGGTATAGGAGAATCCTCTAATTCAGCTGTTCCTTGAATTCCAAGAATCTTAAAGCTAGGGGTAGATGGTGGTGAATCTTGTCTATGCCTTGAAGAAGATGGAGTTGTGAAAATCGAACTTTTGGCTTTAGCTATAAACCTTCCCCTAGAATCTCTTGCTCTATGCATGTCATTTTTTTTTATTTTTAAGTTGGGCTTATAATTCTCTTTCTGATCTTCCAGATCAAACTAGGTGCAAGAAGAGAGCATACTTAAGAAATTATCGAACCAATAACTCTCTTTTATGATCCTCCAGGTCACACTACGTGAAAGAGGAGAGCATACTTCAAGAAGTTATCAAGTTTTCCCTTCTTTTTATTGTTTTTTTTATAAAGAAATTGGCTACCTAGTTACACTTCCCCGGCAACGGCATGGAATTTGGTCAATTTAGTGTGTCCTAAATTGCTACATTAATTTATCAATCCGGGATTCGTAAGCTGATGAAGTGTGGCTCACTATATGTGCAAGATAACCTATCTCTTACTTTTTGTCGTTTTTGGATTTCTATGAAATTCTAAAAGACAAGTATGGAGACAAATATTCAAGACAATGATGTCCTTCTAATGATTTTCCAAACTTCAAAAGAATTTTTAAACACACGATGACAAAATTAATTCTTCAAAAAAAATGAAATTGCATCACTATTCTAGTCAAACAACAGTGAACTACTGATCATGAAACTCATTATCCTTGCTGCTGTCCAAATACAAAAGAAACTATGCTTAAAGAAATCCGAGAATTGCAACAAAGTAAATCTAAATCAAATTACATCAACTTATATTCTGATCCCTCGCCATTAGTCCAACTATGGCTTTCGGAGGTAACCATAAACAACTTGAGCAACTTGATATTTAGTTTGCAGAAAAAGAAACTAATATCAAACTACACACTCATACTTCAATCCCTCACCATTAGTCTAGCTATGGCTTTCGGAGGTAACTGAAAATGACATGAGCAATTTAATATTTCTAACTTGCAGAAAGTAAACTAATATCCGACACTCATACTTCAATCCCTCACCATTAGTCCAACTATGGTTTTCGGAGGTAACTGAAATGACATGAGCAATTTAATATATCTAAATCTAACTACTGAAGCAAATGTGCAAGACTGAAATAAACAAAGCAGTACTGGAATTAAACAAAAACTAAGAAAAATAAATTAGCAGTAGAACAATATTGATTCCATGTCATTACTCAAAAGATATGAAAATGCCCGAGCTGTCTATTTGTAATCTGAAACAAGAACACTGATCAGTTAACAACAACATAAAACATGAAAGATTATGGACAGAAGTAAAATGTAAAGCATGAAAGATTATGAACAGAGATGAAGCATAAATACCATGAAAGATGCAATGTATAAACACGTGAATGACTTATGGCACAATGAACTTAAAGAAATAAAACAAGAAACTATACAGTAATGCACAAAACCTCAGCGTGTGCAGGGGCCCTCTGCACCAGCCTCGGGCAACAGCCTTCAAATACGAATTACGCTTGGAAACAGATTCTTCTTATATATTAAAATGCAGTCATAACAGAGAAATGATATTACAGCACAGTGGCAACGCAATTACATTACAGAGCTATATGGAGGCTAACTATTATGCGTATGAAAACGCGTTATTTATAACAAAGGTGATATAACTAATTCCCTAAAGTTTGTGCTGATAGAGACACGTGAACCATCACATCCAGAGATCCAGCATCATGGCCACGGTGAGGAGTAAATCTATGAAGAGTGGATGTTGGATTCGGCTTATGGAGCCGTGTACAGGTGTTTATGTGTCTCCCGTAAATTATAAACGGTCATACAAATCTTCACGTGATGAGAAACAGAGTCCTGTCACCGTGGGACTCTACGGTTGACTTCCACTTGGCCACCTTTGACCACAGCCTCCTTAGGTGAATTTGCCCGAGCCAATAGGACACGATCCATGTCCACATCATTTCTGACTTGCCCATGTGGCTCAATTTTCCTGAAGACACCTGCAACATAGACTTTCACAAAATAGCTGCGGAAAGTTGCAGCAGCTGCGGAAAGTGGCAAGATTCCGCAGCTAAATGAGCAAAAATCTAAATCAAACAGCAGACACAAAACATAGTTAAAAACCATTTTAGATGCTCTTTTACAATTAATATGCAATGATATTGACAACTTAGAAGGTTCAGGTGAATGAAAAAGGTCTAGAAAGGTGTATAGGAAAGATGCAGATTTGAGACTCAACACTCCTCTGGATCAATTAAGAGTTCCTATGCAGGAGGATGAGTCACAACAGAAGGAAAAAGAAGATACATTTGGCAAAGCAATAACAGAAACGTCTGCCAGCAAAGTCATTATACATACATAGAAAGAAGACATTAGCAGCAAAGTTGATACTGAGAAGAAAGAAACAGCTGCTAAACTTGATGTACATACTGATCAGCAGTCTTCAGCCCAGACAAGAAAGGAAAGCACAAGTACTAATGCCAATGTGCATACTGAGAAAGGAGGCAAAAAAAACAAGGCTACTGAACAAGCAACAAAAAGAGATATAAGAAACAATCCAGAGTGTCAACTTGGAAGAGAGGAAGCTACTGAAAAATTAGTGGAATCTGCTGAACTTATAGTTTCTCCTCATTTGCTGAGCCAATATGAGAAATTTGCCCAACAAATAGGACAACAGAATAATCCCCAATTTAATGTTCTGGAAGACCAAGATATGGAAGTTATTCCTGAACATCCCACAGGTGAAATTATGTTGAAAATAGAAGAAATACCTCCTCTGGATGTATTTTACAGTCCCAAGCATAGAGCTTTTGTGAGAAAGCAGAGAAAGAAGAGGAGGACTGATCATGATGCACTTTCAACTTCATAGGTGGAGTTTATGAATATTGTTTATAAAGATGATGATGTGCATCCATTTGAGGATCTCACTAAATTATCTCAATATGCAGGTGCATATAGTGCTGCAACTATAGATAAAGCTTCTGAATTCTCTCAGTTGATGAAACAAAAAGACTTACAGATAGCTATGCTGGAAGAACAGGTCACAGGGAATCAAAAATTTTAGCTGGAGAAACAATTGCAAGATCAGGAGCTTAGATCTAAACAGATAGAAGAGCAGCTTAGTATTGAAAAGAAGAAAATTGATGAACAAGCCTTGAACAAACAACATCAGTTAAGTCAAGAGGTAGAAAAGCTACAAAATCTTCTGCAAAGTGAGAAAAATTCAAAGTTTGAACAAGAAAAAACGTTCCAATTAGCATTGGAAAAGTTCAAGGATTATCCTAAGTTAGCTCAATTCAAAACTGAAGCTCTTGAAATAAACAAACTGCTATCTTAGCAGTTAAATGAATTTTGTCTTAAGTTGGCACAATTTGAGCCTTTGTGTGAAATAACATCATCTTTGATAGATGAATCCGTCACTCTCAGGCAAGAAATTGATGATGCTGATGATAAAATTTCTGAGTTCCTTTCATGGCAGGATACAGAGTAAGGAAGAAAAGCTAGTCTTCCCAGAATTGAGGAAAGACACAAGGAAATTGTATTTGTGGAATGGGAACAACTGTTGATGAAATCAGAAAGAGCCATATCAAGGGCTAAAAGTTTAATGAATAATACAACACAATTGGTTAATGACAGCTTGTATGCCACCAATTTGATCTTAGATTGTACCCCAGGCAAGTTACCTAAAGTAAAAGAAGCTGATTCCAGGTGGAAGGAAGAGATAATTAATAAAAATCAACAGATTAGCAAAATTCAAGGAATTTCATGGGATATTATGTGGACTTATCTGATCAAGCCACATAGCCAACATATGGCCATCAAATTCCTTTCGAATGCTATTCATTGTATCATTCCTGAATTATCTGATGCTACGTACATTGGGCAGTTACATTAAAAAATGAATCCGCCAACAGAAGTCCAAGATGTGCTCAAGATCTGCCATCTGGGCACAATAAAAACATGAGACAATCAATGAATCCGGTTCACTTTAAGATTGCAATTTTGTTTCTAGATTTCTGATTAGATAGATTGTAGGAATAGTTTTAGTTTGTTTTATTAAGTACCTATTTAAACCCCTTTCATGCATTTAGAAAGGGGTCCTGAATTTGTAACATTTTGACTTGGAGATTACATTTATGTACTCCATTGACTCTTATATTTTTATAAAGGATCACATCTGGTGGTTCTATGAAAAATTGACTTTAAGAATTGCATTTATGTATCTTGGAGTCTATTTTACATTGAAGTTGTTGGATTTGGATATCGAATTGCATCGGAAAGTATCGAGATGGATATGGTATTTCTATCTATTCACTGTTAATTTCTTATTTTGTGAGATATTCTCTTTTAAATTTCTATCGTTTATGTATACTTGTTTTATAATATTTATACATATCATTTTTGTGTGTGTATAAATATTTATCTTTTTCAGTATATGTGAATGATATATAAAATGATGAGTACAATGTGCTATTATAACTCTGTTTAATTTTTTAAAGAGAGTTATCATTATTTGATACTGCATATTTCAGTTAAATTATAATACATTTTCATGGTTATATATTTGATTGAAACAATCTTTAAGTTGTATTCATATTTGATGCCTGGGTTAGTTTTAGAATTATTTATCAGTTATAGATTAGATTAGATAGTTTTATTTCAATCATTTAGTCCCATTTTCCATTTATCCAATCATTCCCTCACCAACCCATTTAAATTATTAGGAAACTGGTCCTATCAATCCATTCGGAGCCACCATACCAAATGGAAAAGGAGTTGTCCTAAGGTCCCGACCGGGTGGTTATCCCCCAATGTTTGAAGCAACGATTTTCGAGGCTTCAACACTTTCATAAGATCTCTCTTGTATTTTCCCTCACATGTAAAAAGGATTATCTCATGCTTTATATACTCAGAATACTATAAGTCTTCTTTTTTTTATCCCTCATTTAAAGAAGATCCTTAGCTTGTACCCTATGAGAAAAAAGATGTACATATACCATTTTTTCTTAAAAATGATCAACCATCTTATCTTGTTGATAAAAAACTTGATTTACCTCTTGAAATCCTTGTTGTACCTTTTGATTAACCTGTTGAACCTTGTATCCAACTCACAAAAGTTCAATCCAAGATTAGAAAGCATTATAAACCTTTGAATTGCCATTAACCCTTCATGAATATCCTCCCAATTTTCTAGATTACCTTCCTAATTTTAATGGAGAGGACCATGTAGCAGCAAAAAAACATATTGAAGATTTTGAAATATTTACAGATCTTCTTCAAATCATTCATGAGGATGTGGTTTTGAGGACATTTTTTCAGTCGTTACAAAGGGATGTTAGATTATGGTTCAAAAATTTGGAGGCTGATTCAATAGGTTCATGGATGGATTTTCATGATTTTTTTCTAAAGTATTGGGGTGAAAAAAAATCATATGAGCAGTATCTATCTGAATTTTATGGGATGAATAAAAGGGAGGATGAATCTCTTAGCATATTCAATAGGAGATTTCATATTTTTAATCACAATATACCCAAGGAGATCAACCCTCCAGAAGTTATTGCCATGTTAGCCTATACCAATGCATTTGATTATAAGTTTTCTTTATGGCTTAGAGAAACCAAAGCACCTACTCTAGCTGCCATGCAAGAGGTAGCCTTTGAAATTGAATCTAATATTATGATAGTACGAAGGTTGAAATTAGAGGAACAAGATGAAATAATGGAAGCAAAAAGCACTCAGAAATCATTCAAGCAGGATGAACATGAAGGTGATGGTGATTATTCACATAAGGACAGTGAAGATGAAGGTACATATGATTTTGTTTCAGAATTTTCTTATGATTCCTATTCTGATCATACTTCAATTGTTAATTAAGAAATTGTAAATAATCAACCTATTTGTGCTACTTATGGAAGTGATTCAGAACAAAATTCAAATTTTCAAGATCATTATGAAGATAATATTTTTAAGGATCATTATGATGGTTTTCAATATATGATTATGGGATTGGAGCAACCTTCCTTTTTTTGACAATTAGGATCTTCTTGTAGTAGCATAAGATATGATGACTTGCAGCATATTTCTACACCGCATATAGAGTTTTCTAGCAATGAGTATGCATTAGATAGCTATGATGACAAGCTTTCACTTGATGGTGAGGAATGCTTATTTTTTGAACAAATTTATGATATTCCTCTATCTATTTCAAACACCAATCTTACTGAAAATTCTTTGTCAGAAAAGTTTTATAAACAACAAGGTCATATTACTCTTATGTCTTTAAATAAATCTGATATTGGGAAGGACTTCCCTGAAAATATCACCGATATTCAAGATAGTAGGGGGATCATTCTTGATTACATAACCATGATAAAAAAGGAAGATTTACCAAAGAAACTTTGTCCCTTGGAGTAGAAAACTTTTTTTCTAGTTTTTGAAGATCCGATGGAAACATTTTTTTAGGCACATTTTTCCAAAGCCTAGAAAATTTCAAGATTCATTAAAACATCAGCCTGTTTTGGTGAAAATGGTTTTTCACAAACTTTTTTATGGCAGCTATTGGTTTCTTCCTATGATTTATTAAGCCATTGCAAAGGAGTGGTTCTTTATATCATAAAAATACTTTCATGGCTAAATTGGAAGTTTGTGTACACATGAGAAATGGAAATCAGTTGATTAGAAGTAGGGAAGTGGATGAATAAGCTCGCCACTCGAGAATTTTATTTTTATTTTTATTTTTTAGTCTGAATTCAGTTTCAATTTGAAGAAATAAGTTGCAGAAGATCGAAATGATGCTTTTGACTCCATTACCCAATGGCTAGGGATGCTAGTATTTTTGAGTTAATGAGCAGGATCGTTGTTTGGAGAGATAAGAGTTGGATTGAAGGCACTAGTCTATGGTTCTTGATAGTCTGCAGGGGGCATATCATCCCAAATTAAAGCCACTGTTAGCACTGTATTTTTTCAAATATTTTCAAATTTTGGTCATCATTCTCCAAGGAATAAATCTTCCTTTTCAGTTCGGCTATAAGATGAAGGTGTCACTGTTAAAGTGTAGTGGTGAAAAAATTTCATTTCTACCTTCATTCATTTCTTTTTCTCTCTTTTACATTTCATTTTTCCAAAAAAACCCAAAGTCTAGTGTTTCATTTCTTTTAAAACCCCTTTTTAACTATTAAAATTCAATTTTTAAAGTTAAAACGCAGCTCTGCATACCCACTAACAACCATATCATATTAGACCTGTTAGTCATCAGTAATGTTTTTCCTTTATAGACGACTAAATGCTTATCCTATATTTCTAGAAACAAAATTCATGAATATTGTGAGTTCTAGAAATCTCATTGCCTTCATTATCCTTAGGATAAAATTTTCACTATTTCATTATCCCATCATGTTATGCTCAACTCACCAATCCCAGAAAACCCATCATGGGCTCATGTCACTCATTATGTCTATGTTTTGTGACCTTTGACCTTAGCACTCTGTTTTTGGCTTGCCTATCTTCTTCCACCTGACACCTAGGATCACTAACCAACCTTCTCACTCTTCTGTTTCCTGGATACACCAAGCATTGATGGTATCAAAAATATCTCTGTAGGCTCTTTAGATAAATCAGGTACATTGGATTTTGGATCTTCAATACATAAAAATACCAAAAACTCTGTTTTTTTATACTTGAAGACCCAAAACTAAGTTTTCAGTCAAAGGCCAAGTCCGAAGAGCATCCCACTAGGTCAGCTAGGGTTTCATAGGTCATAGGATTGTTTTGGTGTCCTAAATATCTATTTTTCCAGTGTCAAGAGGCTGCATTCAAAGAAAAATAAGGTCAAGTAACTTTTTTCCAAATCTGATCAAAATACTTCAAGGAAGGTCTCCTTGGTCAAAGCACAAATTCTACAAGGGACAGTTGCCCTTGTTCACATTTCTGCAAGAATGATTGAGATTACCATTAGCATAAAAAGAGGTAAGGAACAAGGGTAAATCATTACTTGAATACATCCACAACAAATGAAAGGGTAGCAGGCCTATGTACAATGAGATTCAGGGTTTTGGGATTGATTGACAAAAAAATGTTGCCAAGCAAGGAACTAGTACAAAGGCTGCAAAGACAGAAGGCACAACAACACAACCAAGCACACATTGAATATTTTCTAGAAATTATAAATGAAAAAGGGAAAAAGGTGAGGTTAACAGAACAGAAATGAATGAACTTGAAAGGGCTATAGAGAACTTAGAAGACAACACTACTTATTCTTCTCTAATAGCCCTAAAACCTAAAGGTTTGGCAAGATGGAAAAAACAGGTGAAATAAAGATGATGGACCTCCATCATGATAGTAGAAAGCCTTAAAAGGCTATTCAAGGTGACCTTTAGGGTTTGTTACAGCAGCACTACTTCACTGCACCAAAGGGAGAAATTGTAAAGATTATTAGTGTAGGGGAGATCAAGTTTTCAAATGTAGTCAAGTGTCCTCAAAGGATCAAAGGAGAGGAATCATAAGGTTAAGTATCAGACTAAGAAATCAAGTTGAGCATGGTTTTCTATGTGTAAATGAGCTGTCAAAATCCAAAAATGACTAAGAGATCCAAAATTGTGTCATGGCACCTGCAACACATCAGAAGTGGCCAAAGGGAGATAAGGACAAACAGGATTGAAAAGACTGGGGTCATTGTGCAAAACATATTTATTTACATCCCTGGAAAAATAGTAAGGACGCAAGAAAACGTGTTTTAGTATTACCTACATTCAGAGATCTCAAAGTGGGATAAAACATGCTTTTATCAGTCATTAAAAAGGGGAATTGAAGACAGGAGAAAGGCTAAACATAGTGAACCATACAATTACAAAAGTTATCAGTAGCCCGAAGAAAGCCCAAACCCATCATATCAGTTACCTAAAGATCAAAAAATAGGAAAGGGTGAGAGAAAAGTATCATTTCTGAGCTTTTTAGTCACCTCCTGCCAAGGATAAAGGGATATTAGTGAAAATTACAAAGTGACAAAAAAACATTAAAAAAATAGGAAAAAATGGGTTTATGAGTTTAAGTTGTATTCTCAAAAGGTATAAATTCCCTCCAATTTTCATTTCAAAAACACTTATCACATGGAATAAGAGAGAAAAACCTCAGGATAAAAAATCAAAATTTTCAGACTGTTTCTAGGAATTTTGTCCCTGATGCTGCGCAAATCAATGGCACTACGCAAATGTAGGCTGGCGCTATGCTAATCTATCCTCTTCTGGTTCAAATTTAGAAGGATCTACGCTAATCAAGGGTGGCACTATGCAAATCCTAGGTGTTGTGCAAATGCAGACCCGACTTGCTCGAAGACCCGACAACTCTATAACACTGTCGGACACTGCACTAATCCTTTGGTAGGACTACCCGACGTTGCGCTAATGAAAAAAAACTCAAACAAATAAAAAATTGCTCTGAGGCTTAAGGTTACCTTATATAGTTTCCTCCAAAGCCTGCAAAGGAGCTAAGAGGAAATGAAGAATCAAATGAAAATAAGGGTGAAGGTGATAGTAAATCAGTCCACAATAAAGATGAGGATGGTGACAATGTTGAATACCAATAGGACCATGATGAGGCAGGTCACCTAAAAGAAAAAAAGATGATGAAGCACAAGGAAACATGTATACAGATGAAGCAAGTGAGAAAATTAATGAGTGTTGGGTATGTGTTATATTCTTTCCACGACTAGCCCCATGCGTTGTACGTTGCGTTGGGCGAAGCAAGGGGGTCACAAGGGGGGAGGCAGACCCCACTGTTGGGGTCTGGGGTAGCGCCCCGGCGAAAATTTGTTTGGTGTGCGGACCCACTCATAGGCGGACCCACCCATGTTTTGTGCATGATTTTTCACATGGTTTTGGGGTACGATGGTTTTCGGCTCGTGGTATTTTGTAGATCCTGTCAAGGGAACTACGGTTATGTTCTAATCTAGGCTTAATGGATTTGGGTTTATTTATGCTTCGGCATGTATATATATGTGTTGTAACACTAAAAGGAATATAATGAAAAATCAAGCTGGTCGTCCCGATTTGGGATCCAGGGGAAAATCTCTGTGTTTATCTGTTTTATGTTTTATGCTCTCGCTATTGTTTATTTTCTGTTATAAGATTCATGTGTAGATAATTTCTGTTCAGGGTTAAAACCTACAATGAGGGTAATGATTAAAATGAGGATCATAGCAGTGAAGAGGAAAGCAGCCCAAATAAAGACCAAGAGGGTAGTGATGAAATAGAGAATGTGATAACTGATGATTCTAATGATGAAAATTAAAATCTTAATGGCAGTAGCAAGTATCAGAGCCATGATAAAGACACCAATAAAACCAAACTCACTCCTTTTTCATCATCATACCAAAGAGGGCCTATACTTGTGTTTGCTGCCTAAAGAAGGCAAGGGACCATGCCCTCCACCTTAGCTCCAGAGCTAGACAGAATAAAATAAGGACCTTGATCTACAAAGAAAGAATGACTGGGCATTATGACCAAAGAAAACAAACTTCCATGTGCCAAACTGAAGAAAGCCCTCCTTGAAGTCCAAACCCTAAAGGAGGAAAATTTTCACGAAAACCTTGGAATTCTAGCCCAAGCTTCTCAACAGGTCTCCAAAACCCCTTGAAGAAGGCCTCCACCAATTTTGAGGAAATTTGGGAAACGTTTTTGTTTTTTGTGATTTTGAAGGCCCATTAGCGCAGCGCCACTAGCGCTACGCTAATCCATGGAGCATCCTCAGGAGTAAAATTTAGAAATTTTGGGTTTCTCATCACTATTACACTTTTCTCACAAAGGTTCAGAGAAATTGGAGCACTTTTGACCCCTCAAAAGGTCAAAAAACACCTAAATTTTCACCATTCTGCCTCTATTTCAGACCTGGCGTTGCGCTAATGGAAATCTTGGGATTTTGGCATTTTGAATACGTTACAAGAGCTTTATCAAGGAACCACAAGAATTTCTTGAAACTAGACTCATCAGGCTTTCCAACGAGCCATCACGGAGCCAAATCCAACATAAGGAAGGGGTCCAAAATGTGGTTTCAAAAGTGCCTATTTTCTGCGTGAGGTGGCGCTGCACAAATGGACTGTTTAGTGTGTTTTTGGCCAAAAGTCAACAAAACACACTCATTTATTGTAAAATCATATTTTAGTGTTTTTTTAAGGCAAATCACTCTAGAATTAGGTGCTATAAGTTATTTTGGCATTTATTTCATGAGATATTTTGTGCATTGGGCCTTGCATGATCTCTTGGGCATTTATGACATTTATGGGTGATTTTGACATTTTCCAACCTTATCTAGGGTTTTTTCCCTCCTTTTCTGAGTTAAATAAAGCATGAGGGCTTCATTGTAAATGTTGGCATTTGATGAGTTTTGATATCGATACATGGTTTTTATGAGCTTGGAGAAGAAATTGGTGTTGTGGAGTTTATGAATGGCTTGCTTGGATTGATGATGGAGAAGCTTGTTTGCAGGATCCCTGAGCTTGGTTTAATGGTGATGTGTCTCTAATTTGTTCATTTTTTATTGTTTATCATTATGTTTCATCCTTTTATATATAGTAGAACAGAAAAGTATAGTTTAAGAAATGCTCTTTGAAGAACCTTAGTCCTCCTGCCTTCTATTGCCTTGATGTTTTCCTCTGCTAGGACATTTTAAGGAATTCTTGATTGCTCCTTAGACCCCCTATGCTTGTTTGTTTCATCTATGGATTAATATTATAGTTTCCAAATATGATTCATGGCAAGCCCTGCTTATTTGATGCTATCTAAACTCTATTTTGAAACCTTTCTTTGAAGTATTACTTGTTAGGTTAAGCTGAAGAGGTCTTGTTCTGATCTTGACCTTTGTCCATGCCTATCAGTTTGCCTCAAATTTATTGGTAGCTTTATCAATAATGTTTAGGAGTTCCCTCTTTGTTGATTAAATTTATTTTGTAATCTTAAATTTCTTCTAAAGCTTGAAGGTTAAATCACTAGAAGTTAAATGAGTTTCTCACCTTCTATATTTCATTGGAATTGTTAGTCTAGAATTCTTGTTTACTTAAGTTGGATCAAAGAGTTACTGGTTTTCCCTGTCTATTGATTTATTCTTGATGTTAATGGTGTTTTAGAACTTCTTTTTTATGGGTATTTGACAAAGGATTCTTAATTACCCTTTGCCCTACCTTGTTTTCCCCAACTTAATGTTCATTTCACTTCACACATAACCTTAAAGGATCCATTGACCACACTAGATTTTCCCTGTGATGCAATCTGACTCATTGTTGAGATATCCATGAATTTAATTAACTCCATAGCCCAATGATTTGAAGACCTCTCCACCCATTCTACCTATTCATCTTACCCAACAAAAACAAACAACAAACCCTACACTTAACAACTAGCCTAAAATCAAACCCTAAAAGAAAATAAGTTCACATCCTTTGCATCTAATAGAGAGAGCCCTCCCTGAGTCCAGGAAGGCTAGGTCCTAGGACTCCAAAGACTGGTCTGATGCTACCCTATGCATTTGGTCTACCAATATGCTAAATCACGAGACACTAACATAATGGCAATCACGGTGGGACCTTCTGAGTAAGTAAGAAGCTTAATTATCCTTAGAGAATTCGGAAGCCCTTGTCAAACAGTATCATGTGATTTGTAACCACTTCATCACTATCACTAACACAATGGTGATCATGGTGGGACCTCTGAGTCAGTGACAATATAATTATCCCTTAGGACTTTAGAAACCTTTATCAAATCATAGAGAACTCAAATTGTCAGCCAAAGAGTAGAATCTGGTTGTCTCACCATCCTAGAAAAATGATGACTCAGCTATAAGACACTCTCACAAACCCTAAGGCTACATAAAGGAACTCCGAAACCCCCAAAACATCCCTAGATTGGTGTTTTGTCAGTTATTTGTGGTGGACCATAAACATACATTCTTAAAACAACAAAAAATATCCACTTGGCGACTCCACTAGCCTCCAGTAGGCCTATTACTTCACTAGTTCTCATTATACTCCTTGGGATTGTGTCAAATCAGCCCTGAGAAGTTTGGAAGCCTAATTATACACTGTGAGAGTTTACCAAACACTAAGAGAGGTCAAACTTCTAAAAACAGTCCTAAGCTTTCAGCCTCTCTGAATTTTGAGTTTGAAATCTGGCTTCACATAGGATCAACACCAGATCTCATCCGGACCCAAATCTTCCTACCATAGTTGATGACCCAGAAAATATTTTGTGGTAAACTTCTAAAACTAGAAACTTAACCACTAATAGGACCATTCATAGAGAAATATATGTACCTGGACATATTCCAACTTTGCAATATCCCTAGTTTGACTTGCACCATACAAAGAACCTATTCAGAACCAAGTCACATAGTGAAATTGATGAAATTGACCTTGAGCCCATAGATTTGCAGTAGAGTTCTAGTAGAGAAGCCTCTCCTTCCACTCCTCCTGACTTTCAACTTCTCCGTCACTTTAGCTCTTTCCATCCCAAGTCTACTCAGAATCAGTTTGTTGGTCCAAGTAATTCCACCACGCCCATCCATTCCACCACTGTGCAAACCACTCCATCTCATCATACACCTCCTCACACAAACCCTCCTCTTGTAACTCTACCATTAGCTCCCATCATGGCATCTTGGTATGCTCCCCTAGTTTTACCACCACCACTAGTACCTTTTCCAAATGAGTATCAGTCCAAGATCCCTCATTTCAAGGGGGCTGAATCTACCACTGCCCAACAACATGTAGACAGAATGAATGATTCCTTTGAATATATGGATTTGGAGGATGAAACCATGAAAATGAGGATTTTTTCCTAAAGCCTAGGAGGGGAGGCTAAAAATGGTTTAAAAACTTAACTCCCAATAGCATACATGAACTCCCTTCCTTTTACCAGACTTTCATAAACAAGTGGGAGATTAAGAAAAACCTTCTCCAAATTCTCTTAGAATATAGCAACCTTAAGAGAAATATAGGGGAAAGTGTCCAAGAGTACTGCACTAGATTTAACAGTGTTTACAATGCTCTCCCACCCAACATGAAACCCCCACTAGGCCTAGCCTTAGCTAAATTTCTGGAAGGTTTTGACCCAGACATGGCCTATCGGCTAAGAGAAAGAGAGCCCCTAACTTTAGAAGACATGAAAAAGGGAGCTATAAGTGTAGAGGCCAACTTTATTGAAAAAAGAGCTAGGTTGAGATTAGAAAGGAGAGTAACCTACAAGGATGAAACAATACCCTCAACTTCCTCATCTGGTTCCAATATTGACAACCTAGTTAGAACCATGGGGATAATGATGGAGAGGATAAGCCTGAATGAAAGAATGCCTCCTAGGGAAAACCAAGCAAACTCCCAAAATAGAAAAAAAAAATCCAAACTTTAGAAGAGACCCTCCCCAAAACAGGCCAAGAGACAATGATCAACAAATTAGGCCACCCTTCCAAGATAAGATGAAGAGAGGAGATATTGAAGAACCCAAGGAAAGCCATGTAAACCTGATAGGTTCTGACAATGAAGGTGATGTTTTTCTCACCAAAGAAGAACAAGGCCTCTTTACCTTTGATCAATCTGAAACAAGCTATGAGGAGTTTGAAGACTATCAACTGTGATTTGAAAATGCCATCATGGAAGTCCATAGGCAATATGACCTTAGGAGAAAAAGAAACCAAGAAGCCTCCAAGAAGAACCAAATAGACACTACTGTTAGGAAAGCTCCAGAAAACACTCCTAAGAGGGCAACAGACAGTGTCAACACTATGACTAAGAAAACTCATCGAAACAAAGAAAAAATCAGCCAGAAAAATAGTGACCCAAGTTTCCCTAGTACATCTACTAGTGGCCCTGAAAAAATTCTATTGTCTAAAGCCCCAAATCAAAATCATCAAATTAAAAATGTAGAAAAATTCATGGCTGATAAAACTAATATAAATTCATGGAGGAAGAATTGTTTGAGAATCCAGACCAAAGGGACCTTAAAATTTTACATTATAAAGATGACACATTACCAAGAGGCCTTACACCATTAGAGGAAATTTTTGATCTCAATGATGTAGCTAGAAAACCAAAGATGGAACCCACGGAGGCACCATGAAGGAACCCAAAATGATAAAGTTATCTAAAAATCGTCCTCCTCACATAAAACAGAAATATATTGAACCTTTTAAAGAATTTAAAGATGTCTTCGCATGGGGTAATGAGGACCTGAAATCATATGACACAAGTATTATTCAACATAAAATTCCTCTTAAGGAAAATCAGAAACCTTTCAAACAAAAATTGAGAAGAATAAACCCTGTTCTACAACCCTTAGTTGAGAAAGAGATCAAAAATATGTATGAATTCATGATCATAGTTCCACTTAGGTACTTAGAGTGCGTTTCCAACCTTGTGTCAGTCAGGAAGAAGACCAGAGAGATTAGGCTTTGCATTGACTTTAGAAATCTAAACAAAGTCTCCCTAAAATACAACTACCCCTTGCCTAAAATGGATCACATACTTCAAAAGGTAGTTGGCTATAATATAATCTCATTGCTTGATGGCTTTTCCGGTTACAACCAAGTGCTAGTACTCCCAAGTGATCAACATCAACACAAAACTGCCTTCACCACACCTTGGGGTACATTCATGTATGTTAAAATTTCATTCGGGTTGATGAATGCAGGGGCCACTTTCCAAAAGGCCATGGACATAGCTTTTCAGAAGACATAAGCTACTTCATAGTCATTTACCTTGATGAAATCACTGTGTTAGGGTCCTGTGATTTGGAAGATTGGTAGACCAAATGACAGGGTAACATGGAACCAGTCTTTGGAGTCCCAGGACCTAGCCTTCTTGCACTCAGAGAGGGCTCTCTCTATGGGTGCAAAGGATGTGTACTTTTTTCTTTAGGGTTTTGATTTTAGGCTAGTTTTTAAGTGTAGGGTTTTTTATTGTTTTGGTTAGGTGAGATGGATTGGTAGAAAAGGTCGAGTGAGAGGTCTTTAAATCATTGGGCTATGGAGTCAAAAAAAGTCAAGGGTGTCTCAATAATGAATCAGAGTGCAGTGCAAGGCCAATCTAGCGAGGTAAATGGATCCTTAAGGTTATCACTGAAATGGGATGGACATCAAGTTTGTGAATAAGGTAGGGAAAAGGGCAATCAAGAATCCTTTGTCAAATACCTACGAACAAGGAGGTCTTAAATATGATTAGCACAAGATACTAAGCAAGAGCTAGGGCAAACCATTTACTCTATGATAATATTTTAAACCAATAAATATCCAAGATAAACATTTCAGTGAAACATAGAAAGCATAAGAGCTTCTAACTTTAGAAATTCGTCTTCAGAATTTGGGAAAAAATACAAGATAGAACAATAACTAAATTTATGAAGAGGGAACTCTTAAACATCATAAATAAAGCTATAAAGAAATCTGAAACAAATTGATAAGCATGGACAAAGGGCAAGATCGAACGAGACCTCTTTGACTTAACCTAGCAGACAATATTCCAAAGAAAGGTTTCAAGATAGAGTTTTGAAAGCTTCAAATAAGCAGGGCATACTGTGAATCATACTTGTAAACTAGCATAATAACCATAAATGGAACAAAACAAGTTTAGGTGGACCTAAGGAGCAATCAATAATTCCTTAAGATGACCAAACAGAGGAAAACATCAAGGATATAACAAACAGGAGGATTGAGGTGCCTCAAAGAGCATGTCTCAACCTATACTTTTATGATTAATAGCAACTAAGAAGAGTGAAACATATTGATAACAAGGAAACATAAAAAAATTAAGAAGACATCACCATTCACCAAGCTAAGGAATCTTGGAAACAAGCCTCTCCATCATCAAGCCAAACAAGCCATTCATCAACTCCACAACACCAACTTCTTCTCCAAGCTCATAAAAACCATGCATTCCTCTCAAAGCTCATCAAATGCCAACAAAATACATGAGGGCCTCATGCTCTATTTATGGAGCAAAGGAGGACTAAAACCATAAATATGGTAGGAAAATGTCACATTCAACCATAAATGTCATTTATGGCCAAGAGACCATGCAAGGCCCAAGGCACATAATATACTTAGAAATAAATGAAAAAATAGATATTTGCACCTAATTCTAGAGTGCTTTGCCTCAAAAAACTTTAAAATATCAATTTGCAATAAATGAGTGTGTTTTATTGACTTTTGGTCCAAAACACACTTAGACAGTCTCTGTGCACAGTGCCACTTTAGCAAAAAATAGGGTCTTTTGTGACTAAGTTTTGGACCCCTTCCTCATGCCAGATTTGGCTCCGTGATGGCTCGTTGGAAAGCCCGATGAGTCTAATTTCAGAATTTTTTTAGTTTTCCTGAATGAGTGTTATTTTCCTATCCAAAAACCAATTCTCCCAAAACTGCTCTGTGCACAGTACCTTGCCTAAAAATGAGGCAGAATGGTCAAAATGTTGGTGTTTGTTTGACCTTTTGGGGGGTCAAAATTGCTCCAAATGATCTAAAATTTTGTGAGTAGACTGCTGATGATGAGAGGAATAAAAAAATGTAAATTTTTCAAGCTAATGATGCACAAAATTTGTGTGTAGTGCCAAGGGTGCTGTGCACAGAGGCCTCAAAATTTCAAAAACACAAAATTTTGTTCAATTTGGCCCAAAATTTGTGGAGTGGTCTCTCAAGAGGTCTTGGACATCTGTTGAGAAGCCTCAGCCAAAACTCTAATTCTTTCATGCTCTTTACCTCTTTTTACCTTTCTTACCTTTTCCCATTTCCTCCTTGCCTTTGTCAAGTTTTGGAGCTGATTGACCCTCTTTGATATGCGCATGCAAGAGGTGTAATGATGTTTTTAGGAGTGTCCTCGTCTTAGCTATGACCCTTGGTGTTGTCACCAGCTTTTTCATTTTTTCCATGGCTTCCATGAGTCACCTCATGCCTCATTGGGTCACTGCTTTCTTGATATTTATCATTATCGTCATCATTATCTTCCTCACTGCCTTCTATACTGTCACTTTGGATTTCAAATTGATCATCATCTTCTGTACTTGCCTCACTTTGGTTCTGTCCATCATAAAGGTATTTTTCTTCATGATCCTCTGGGCTATCTTCACTTCCATAATCATTAGGAGGTTTATTTGTGTCATGACAGTCATGATAGCTATCATGACTGTCATGACTATCTCTTTGGTTGTCTTTCTCATCACTGAATGTCCTATTGTAATATCCATTTTTCAGGAACAACTACAGATTGGGAATAATATGAGTTATTACCAATGTGAAGCTACATAAATATGTCTGATACAGATGTAAAAATACTTAACCTTCATTTAAATATGCAGCAGCAACATTATACAACGTTTTATGGGCAAAAAGGTGGGGAAAAGTGATGATTTTGGCCCTAAAATGAGTATGTTTAAAGATCCGCGTAAAAATTGAGAAATGGTGGGAGGTTATTTTATATTATGTCATGAGGGACCTATTCTCCAAATTTCAGCTCAAAAAAAAAAAAGTCTAGCTAAGTTAAACATTTCCTCCTTCCCAAACTAGGCTTAAAAACCCTAATTTCCCATGGCTTAAATGATGCAGAAAGCGCTGAAGCTTCTACAGCGTGATTTTTTGAAGGTTTTAACTGAAATAATGATGTAACATCAGTATGAAAAGTTTAGAATATGATTCAATGGCTTTATATGAGAAAACATAGATTTATACATGAAGAAAGTCCTCAAAACTCAGTAAAATGCTACAAGCGAATGCCCAATAAACCAAACAGCGTAATATTTAGGAATATGAAGCAATGTTTCATTATATTTTAGATATAAAAAATATCTGAATAGAAAATCATACATCAGAATGGGATCTATATACAAAAAGAGCTTTTTAGTACATTCCCCTTGGGGATCTCAGTAGAAGATGAATAACAATGAATAGGTCTGAGATCTACACCATATATCTGCAGTAATCTTCAGAAATTTCTGAAGAATATGATGCACAACAGATCAGATCTGAAATATGACATGGATTGGTTGGCCAATCCACATATCACCTCAACAAAGGAAAGGAGCCCTTTCACTGGAGATCTCTCCTCCACACTGATGCAAAACCCACACTGCAACTCTGCCTGCAAAAAGGACGCAATTTTCTCAAGGGAATACGCTGAAGAAGTGGAGCAAACTTTTGCATGATTCCAGGATAAGAATCCGAAACCCCAAAACAACTATTGCACTCTTTCCAGTGATTTAGATGACTTCCCCACTGAAAAGATGCAATAGAACTCTTCAAATCTGAATAGATCTGATTCCACTCACTGCAGCTCACAAGATAGCTCAACCCTCAACATGAGCAGTGCTGTAATGTAAGGTGAAGTTTGGCCAAAATTCCGGATAGTGGATCAATGCAACACAATATCCTCCAAGAGACCCTCAAGGAAGGAAGAGGAATTCCTAAACAGGAAATCCCTCTCTCTCTAGCTAAACAACCAAGAGAGTTTGAGTTGCTCCAGCCATCTCAAAATTGAAATATCATCAACAACCCTCTCCTTGAGTCTTTCCCTTCCTTATATAAAATTAGAGTTTTCAAAACCCTAAACCACCTTCATCCATTTGTCCCTTTTCACATGGAGGACCTCATCATAGGACTGCGCTGATCATCTAGGAGGTTCATTGTATCTGGACTGCTTTATGATTTTGTCTTGTTGACCCAGTCAAATAGCTTGAACCCATTTCACATACAAGTGGATTTTATTGAGCAAGCCCTGATTTGCTCTGTTCACATTGGGCATTGATTTATTCTCATGTTTAGGAGTTTTTTTTATTTGTTCTCCTTTACATTTTATTCATAAAACATAAAAATAAAATGACATTGAATATTCCTACTAGCTTGGGCTAGTTAGGAATATTACAGTCCTCCCCCTTCAAAATGTTGCTTGTCCTCAAGATATTGCAGGGTAGAACAAAAATTCTCCTTCCCTCTTCTTGTGGCCTCATCAATGGACCCCACCATGGCTGAAAATGATAAGCAATAAATTTATCCTCCAATGATTCCCTCCAAGTGTGAGATAGCAAGTGTACATCATGAGGAAATGGAAGGTGCAAGTGGTGATCTCCTTGTTGCTCAATAGCCTCATTAAGGTAGGAGTGATGAAGAGCATCGGGAAAATTTCTCCCAATGAGTGTCTCCCACACCCATGCTATCATCCATAAGAATCTAGTTACCTCCAAATAAGGCAACTTTAGAAAATCCTCTTCCACCTTGAGCTCCAGCAAAGAAGGTGGGCTGAAAATATGCAAGTGGTAAGCATCATAGCCTACCCCACACTGTTCACCTCTCCACTTAAGATAAGTGTAGAGTGCATACTGATCTTGGGCTGCAAGGATATTGCCCTCAAGTGGCATCATGAAGATTAGGTCTGCAAAGATCCTCCCTCCAACGTTGTAAAACCAGTTAGCCAAAAATGTTTCATATGCGATGGATAGAAGAGTATCATCATAAGGTATCCCATCACACACATGGCTCACTTCCAAGAGAAACAAGTGTTTGGTCATGGTGGCCACAATTCTTCCCATGTTCCCATTAGAACATGCACTGTAGAAAATGTGGGAACCTACTTCCCAAAAGGACACATCCAAACCATGTGCCTCACTCAACATCATGTCTCCCATCAAGATAAAAGCAATATCAACAATTGAGAACATTATTATCACCATCATGAAGGAAATACTGAAGGTTGTTGGCAATATGATGCTGAGTGTTGTCCTTGATGGCAACCCACTTGATGAAGATGATGGCCACCTACTTGATGAAGTTGTCCTTGATGGAATATGTCTTGATGAACTTGTTAATGATGTAAATATGATGTATCTACAATCAGTACAGAAGGTAATGATGGAAGGAATTTCAGTATGTGCTAGAACAATGATGAAAAGTGTGTGTCTCAAGGAATACGTGGGTATGATTGGGAGAAGTAGCGTATGCACGCGGGAAATAATGTGCCAAGTCGCGTATGGTCAAAAGTTCTCTAAATATGTAAAACCATGGGTAACTACCATGGTATTGACCCATTTTATTGAGTAATGATTCGTCTATGTGATCCCGTCCAGGAATACCATCGAAAGTAATGTGGTTTTGGCTCATGGTATTGATAAAGGGTAAACCTATATAAGGAGAAGAAAATCATTGTGGAGCATGTGTGCACGAGGTCTGAGTTTGAATGAATACTTCTCTCTGAAGTATATCTGAATGGAAAGGGTAACAGTTTGATGATAGATCTGAATCTGTGATGCACCTATGAAGAAAATGATGAAGAAGGGAATCTAGATCTGAAATGTATTTGTATCTTCTAGATCTGTTTATGGAATGTTCTGATCTAAGATGAGGCAAACATGTTTCTGAAGTAAAGGGTAATATCTTAGCTATGCATCTGTTCTGAAGAATTGCGCTGAAATGTCTAAAGAAGTATACGCTGGTTCGTTTGGGTAAAAGCGTGTGTATACGCGGATCTGCTGAAGGAAAAGCGCGTATGTCCAGTTAGGGTTTTCTGAAATATGTGCAGAGGTATACGCGGGTTTATATGCATGAAAGCGCATATATACGCAGGATCAATGAAAGGAAAGCGCTTATGAAAACTAGGGTTTGCTGAAGTTTGTGGTACGAGATGTCTGATCTGTTCTGTTGTTTTACTTCTATCTGTCTATGATGATCTGGGGTGTTCGAATGTTGATTATGCTGCTATAGAGCAAGTTGTTGGTTTGATGTATGTTCCTTGAGCTTAATTGTGTGGGTTGGATAGAGTATGAAAATTGATGAAACGTGGTCCATAAAGGTGTTGAGGGTTGTAGCCTTCAGTCAGGGGTTTGTAGCTCCCTTCCAGGTGAGGCTAGTAAACGAGAGCAGGCGGTCGTAGCTCCCTTCCAGGTGAGGCTGGTAAACGAGAGCAGGGGGTAGGTGCTCCCTTCCAGGAGAGGCTGGTAAACGAGCGCAGGTGGGTTCCTGCGTACTGGTATGAGTCTGCACCAGTACATTGTTGTAAGATGTTTTATTTATAATAAAATATTGAAGGCTGAGACAACGACAGCGGTGGTTTTCTCTCGACTTGGGTTTCCACCTAAAAATCCTGGTGTTCATGTGTGTTGCTTATGTGTGATGATTTATTCTGTTCTTACTGCACATGTTTACTGTTAACTAAACATCAAAAGTATGAGTGTTGCATAGATCTAAGTAAAGATTTAATTGCATAATAAGATCTCCGTGTATATGCGAGTTTTATGAAGAATATCCGCGTGTATACGCTAGTTGGCTTCAGGAAAGTAGCGTATGGGTTTTAATTGAAGGATGAAAAAGTAAAAGATTTGGTGAGTCCCTAAATATTGATTCCCCCCCCCCCCCCCCTCTCAGTATTTTTCCCAACAATTGGTATCAGAGCAGGTCCTTCTGCAGAAGCTTGATCGCTTGAAGGAGATCCGTCACCATGGGAAGGAAGCAAAAGAAGAAGGCTACTCAAAAGGAGATATCTCAGAAAAATTGTGCAGCAGAAAATGAAGAAGATAAATCAGGTACTGATTGTTGTTCTTGTGATTCAATTTCTTGTGCATGCAATGGTGAAGATAGTGGAAGTAATGTTTTGGATCTAGAGGAAGCAATCAAGATCAAAGTTGAAGATCAACAAAGATCACTTAAAGAGAAAGAATCTATCTATAAAGAAATGATCTCTCAAATGAAAGGACAGATAGATACAATGAATGGTCAGATGGAAATGTATCAAAGACGGATAGAAATACTGAATGGACAGATAGACAAGTATCAAAGGTTTCATGCCTATGCATCCAATCGAATTAAAAGACTAGAAGCAGAAATCAACGATCTAAATGAAGATCCGGAAAAATCAAATAAGAAGAAGGAAGAACTAGAAGCTAAAAACATCTCTCTCAAAGAAGATCTGGAAAAATCAAATAAGAAGAATGAAGAACTCTTACAAACTTTTGAAGAACAAGAAAATGGGTTGAAAGAAGAGATTCTAAATCTGAATGACCAAGTAGAAGAAGGAAGAAAGGTCGAAGAAAATATGAAGAAGCAATACCAAAGCTTGGAAGTTGAGGTAAACATTCTCAAAGGTAAATTAGAAGAAAAGGATAAACTTTTGAGGTTTCAAGATAGTACTAAGATTCTGGAAAATATTCTTAGTAGTCAAAGGTCTCCTTCTATTAAACTTGGTCTGGGTTTTCATGAAATGGTCAAAGGAGAGTCTAGTTCACAAGGAAGTGCTAAAGATTCAAAGGATGTCAATACAAAATCTGAAGTGTTGAAAGAAGCAAAGGGTCAACCGACAATCATGAACTCTCAAAAGAAATCATTCTATAGAAGCATCAATAATGTTGAATGCTTTAAATGTCATAATTATGGGCATGTTGCAGTAAATTGCAGAAGCAGATTGTTTCAGTCACAAGCAAACAAATTCTACACCGAAAGGTACTCTGGTTTCTTCAAGGGATATTGTTTTTCATGCAACAAGTATGGTCATAAAGTAGCTGATTGCAATAGAAGGAAGAATAGAAAAACACATTATGATTCTTATGCTTATTTCTCTGGCCACATAAGATTTTATGCTTGTAACAAGTATGGACATGTAGAAAAGGAATGCAGGATGAACAGATTTGGGAAATTGGATAACTTCCAGCACACAATTAGAAAGTTCAAGAAATGTTGGATAAAGAAGGAGGACCGGTCAAAAACGTAGGGAATACTGACCCTACAGCAGTCATCCGCTTCTAAAGCTTACTTCTTTGAATGACTGCAGGAAAGATGTGAGATACATTATAGGAATTGGTAATGTATCATCACAGGGGGAGCAATGTATGATTCTCATGATTTTTTTGGTTATTCTGGATATGTGTATTTCTGACAAGTGCATCTGATGTGAAGAAGACAGGTACAGGTGGTACAAATTCAGGGGGAGATGAAGGAATGTGAAGTTTTCAATGTTTCACTTTCCATACGCGGGTTCAGTGAACTAAAGCCGTACAGGTAGTATGGCAGCTGAAGATCAGGAGTACAGGTTCAGGGGGAGCATCTGTCTAACTGCTAATGATTGTATTATTGGCACTGTATCTGCTTATTTCTCAGTTCTAAATGATGATGACATGTTACATAGTTTCTTATAATGAGATTGTGGATGAGCCCTGTTTGCTTTCACACATGGATGAGATGGAAGTCTTATAATTCAGAGATAAGGACAAATCATGCAGAGATTGTTGCTGATGACTTGCTGTTGAAGGTATTCAGGTTGCACAAGCTAAGGAGGAGCCTTGGTCATATAGAAAAGAGACTTGGATGCACAAGCAAAGGGGGAGCTTTGGTCATATGGAAAGGATGCTTGGATGCATAGCTTCAGGGGGATCATTAGTCTTGCTGAGTATAATGCATTATTGGCATTATGATGGTTCTGAAATATGATCTCTCTTGAGGTCCTTCTGGTATTTGTCATGAAAAGTCATATTTGTAATTTGATGAAAAGGTCATGTTGAGACCTATGATGTAAATTGTAATATTCAGTCATGTAAGGACTTGTTCAATTTGTAAACCCACTTGGTTGGGTAGTTGGGTCAAAATGTGTAAACCCACTTGATTGGGTAATTGAGTCAAAATTTGTAAACCCACTTGGTTGGGTAGCTGAGTCAAAATGTGTAAACCCACTTGGTTGGGTACTTGAGTCTCATATGTAAATCCACTTGGTTGGATATTTGATGTAAGTATGAGTCCTTGGTGATAGGAAGGTCATAGAGTCATGTACTTCATTGTAAAATATGTTTGAAGATTCAGCATGAACTCAGGGGGAGCATGGTCACTTCAGTGCACATCAGATCTGCAGAACGCTTCTTTCTACATGAGGAGAAAAACCTTGTGTTGGTTTTGGTCCGCCCTTTGCCCTTGATGTCAAAGGGGGAGAGTGACATGGTGTTTGAATAAGGGGAGAATATCATTATGCTTAATGTATATATCTGTTGTGGTGATCAAACACCATCGTGGTTGCCATCAAGTCCAAAGGGGGAGATTGTTGGCAATATGATGCTGAGTGTTGTCCTTGATGACAACCCACTTGATGAAGATGATGGCCACCTACTTGATGAAGTTGTCCTTGATGGAATATGTCTTGATGAACTTGTTAATGATGTAAATCTGATGTATCTACAATCAGTACAGAAGGTAATGATGGAAGGAATTTCAGTATGTGCTAGAACAATGATGAAAAGTGTGTGTCTCAAGGAATACGCGGGTATGCTTGGGAGAAGTAGCGTATGCACGCGGGAAATAACGTGCCAAGTCGCGTATGGTCAAAAGCGCTCTAAATATGTAAAACCATGGGTAACTACCATGGTATTGACCCATTGTATTGAGTAATGATTTGTCTATGTGATCCCGTCCAGGAATACCATCGAAAGTAATGTGGTTTTGGCTCATGGTATTGATAAAGGGTAAACCTATATAAGGAGAAGAAAATCATTGTGGAGCATGTGTGCACGAGGTTTGAGTTTGAATGAATACTTCTCTCTGAAGTATATCTAAATGGAAAGGGTAACAGTTTGATGATATATCTGAATCTGTGATGCACCTATGAAGAAAATGATGAAGAAGGGAATCTAGATATGAAATGTATTTGTATCTTCTAGATCTGTTTATGGAATGTTCTGATCTGAGATGAGGCAAACATGTTTCTGAATTAAAGGGTAATATCTGAGCTATGCATCTGTTCTGAAGAATTGCGCTGAAATGTCTAAAGAAGTATACGCTGGTTCGTTTGGGTAAAAGCGTGTGTATACGCGGATCTGCTGAAGGAAAAGCGCGTATGTCCAGTTAGGGTTTTCTGAAATATGTGCAGAGGTATACGCGGGTTTATATGCATGAAAGCGCATATATATGCAGGATCAATGAAAGGAAAGCACTTATGAAAACTAGGGTTTGCTGAAGTTTGTGGTACGAGATGTCTGATCTGTTCTGTTGTTTTACTTCTATCTGTCTATGATGATCCGGGGTGTTCGAATGTTGATTATGCTACTATAGAGCAAGTTGTTGGTTTGATGTATGTTCCTTGAGCTTAATTGTGTGGGTTGGATCCAGTATGAAAATTGATGAAACGTGGTCCATAAAGGTGCTGAGGGTTGTAGCCTTCAGTCAGGGGGTTGTAGCTCCCTTCCAGGTGAGGCTGGTAAACAAAAAAATAGGAATTGTGCTCCCTTCCGGAGTGACTTGGGAGCGAGAGCGGGGGGTAGGTGCTCCCTTGAGGAGAAGGGACTGGTAAACGAGCGCCAGTGGGTGCACAACGTCTTTGGTATGAGTCTGCACCAGTACATTGTTGTAAGATGTTTTCTTTATAATAAAATATTGAAGGCTGAGACAACGGCAGCGGTGGTTTTCTCCCGACTTGGGTTTCCACCTAAAAATCCTAGTGTTCATGTGTGTTGCTTATGTGTGATGATTTATTTTGTTCTTAATGCACATGTTTACTGTTAACTAAACATCATAAGTATAAGTGTTGCATAGATCTAAGTAAAGATTTAATTGCATAATAAGATCTCCGTGTATATGCGAGTTTTATGAAGAATATCCGCGTGTATACGCTAGTTGGCTTCAGCAAAGTAGCGTATGGGTTTTAGTGAAGTAAGAAAAAGTAAAAATATTTGAGTGAGTCCTAAATACTGATTCACCCCCCCCTCTCAGTATTTTTCCCAACAAAGGCTCTATGTGATGCAAGAGAGTACCAACAGTTTCCCAAGGCTTCACAGCGCAGTTTTACATACTGCTTCTTTAGAAGAATACATGAAAAATTGTTTCTTGTTACATGGTTAATCATATAAATCAAATGAACATACATGTAATGAAAACATCTTTGCCCAAATCCACATAAGAGATGGCTATTTCCATCATATAATTTGGCCCAATGTAGATCATGGAGCTCAATGAATAGCTTGCCCTCTTGTGGAGCAATGCACTGCCAAAATATGGTAAGAGGATGCAAGAAAAAGCCCTCACCATATGTTGAAAGCAAGAAGATACATGGATCCATGAATGAATCCTCAATAATAGTTTGGCACACTCCCATGAAGTGGAATGAACCAAGGGCTGCATGAAAGTCCTTCTCTTCCTTCTTGGAAACCCAAGTCGAGAGAAGCACACCATAGTAATAGATGTCTCCATCTACCACTTCATCTTCTTCACCTCCTCTTTTCTCACCAAGTGCATCGAATGAGAAGTGATCCTGGGAATACTCCATCAATAAATCCAAAAATACAACAGTGTTGGCCTATGAAAATAGGCTCCCATCAACCCATAGCTCCAATCTTTGACATGAAGAATGTCAAAGGCATCTCCCATAATGCTGCTACATATGAGAAGTCCTTCCCATGAAGAAAGTCCTTCTTGATCATCTAAGGTCAAGGAGTAACCCCTTTGCACTATGATGGTGCCATCTTCTACTCCTGCAGCATCATGAAAAATGTGAGATCAAATCTGCCCTTGCCCCCTCAAGAACATCCCACGCAACAAAATCTTTTGCTGCTTCTCTATACTCCCATCATCAAGATCATGTAGTGAAAACATGGTGATTGACATGAAGAATATTATGTCAATACAATGTGTCCATACTCCTTGTTGCTCCATGATGCAAGTATCCTGCCACATACCCTTAGAAAGAGAGTGATGACCAAACTATTTCAAGAGAAACCAGTGCAGCCAAGCCTCTTGTTGCCCGATGTCATAGATCTGCAAGTAGCTCTTTAGCTTCTTGCTCTCCATCCACATCCACTCAACCAATTGTGGATGTCTCCTTCCATCATTCATCTTGGTACTCTTCCCATGAGGGCTACCATCATCCCAAATCAGATTTCTACATTTCATGGGATCCAAATAGGTGGTAGGAAAAAACCTCCCATCATGATGTGCATGGCTCAAGAAATATCCAACACAGTCATGAGAGATGTTATCCATCATAAGATGTCCCCCATCTACTATCTGCTCCTATGAGAAGGGAAGATCCTCCTCAAACTATTGAAGGAATTTTCACTCCATGATGTGCTGAAGTGCACCTCCAATGAATTATTCCCATGAGGTCTTCTCCTCATGCATGGCCTCCCAAAACCAAAGGGGCCTTGGATTTTCTGCAAGTAGAAGTTTCTCTTTGGGAAGGGGGGTGCTCATTGAGAAAGGGTCATCTGGAAGGGAGAAAGGGTTCCTCACTTCAAGATGTCTACCATCCATCATTCCACCCTTAATTGCTTGATGAATGAAGCTTCCATGTGAATGATCTAATGAGGAATGGTTCCTCTCTTCTTCCTCACTGCCTTTGCACAACACAGTGCAACTCTGTTGCTCTAAATCAACAACATGCAAAGATGTAGATCTTTTCATACAATGTGCTGAAATGACAATAGATGAATTTTTAATCATACCTCGGTGAGATGTAGAAACAAGAGCTTCTTTTACAACTATGTAGTCTTCCTTCATTACTGAACATGAAGGCTTCTCTTCCAAGGTTGTGCCAGTGCTGGTACAAGTCTCCACCCTTTCAATCTCCTTGAGATCATCTTCAATACCCTTCATAGTCTGGAAAAGGAGGAGGGAGATCTCCTCTTCTGTCATTCTTCCAAGTGGTGGATCCATGCTCTTATTTTTTCTATACAATGCATCTTCTTTGTGAGGGTAGGAAGTGCATGGATCTTCCTCTCCTTGAAACCTTCTATAGGTCTCACTACAACTTTCTTCTCCTTGAAACCCTCTAGGAGTTTCATTCTTTTATTCTTTCTCCTTTGTCTGTCTATCCTCTTTGAAGAGGCTCTTCATGGATCTACAATATGATAAGGTAAAAATCATATTCTTCAGCATTATGAACTCTAATTCTTGCTCTACATCACTTTTTCTTGAAGCCACATACTGAGCTAAAGATCTTGCTCTAATACCACTGTAATATCCCTGTTTCAGGAATAACTATAGATTGGAAATAATATGAGTCATTACCAATGTGGAACTACAGAAATATGTCTGATACAGATGTAAAAACACTTAACCTTCAGTTAAATATGCAGCAGCAACCTTATACAACGTTTTATGGGAAAAAAGGTGGGGAAAAGTGATGATTTTGGCCTTAAAATGAGTATATTCAGAGATTTGCGTAAAAATAAGAGAAATGGCGGGATTTTATTTTGTATTAGGTCATGAGGGACCTATGATCTGAATTTCAGCTCAAAAAAATAAGTCTAGATAAGTTAAAAAATTCCTCCTTCCCAAACTAGGCTTAAAAACCCTGATTTCCCATGGCTTAAATGATGCAGAAAGTGCTGAAGCTTCTAAAGCATGATTTTCTGAAGGGTTTAAATGAAATAATGATGGAACATCAGTATGAAAAGTTTAGAATATGATTTAATGGATTTATATGAGAAAAAACATATTTATACATGAAGAAAGGCCTCAAAACTCAGTAAAATTCCACAAGGGAATACCCAATAAACCAGACAGCGTAATATTTAGGAAGCTGAAGTAGTGTTTCATTATATTTTAGATCTACAATATATATGAATATAAAATAACAGATCAGAATGGGATCTATATGAAAAAATATCTTTTTAGTACATTCCCCTTGGGGATCTCAGCAGAAGATGAATAACAATGAATAGATCTGAGATCTACACCATAGATATGCAGTAATATTTAGAAATTTATAAAGAATATGATGCAAAGCAGATCAGATCTGAAATAGGACATGGATTGGTTGGCCAATCCACGGATCACCTCAGCGAAGGAAAGGATCCCTTTCACCGGAGATCTCTCCTCCAAACTGATGCAAAACCCACATTGCAACTCTGCTTGCAAAAAGGACGCAGTTTCCTCAAGGGACTACGCTAAAGAAGTGGAGAACACTTTGGCCTGATGCCAGGATAAGAATCTGAAGCCCCAAAACAGCTATTACACTCTTTCCAGTGATTTATATGACTTCCCCACTGAAAAGATGCAATAGAACTCTTCAGATCTGAATAGATCCGATTCCACTCACTACAGCTCACAAGACAGCTCAACCCTCAACATGAGTTGTGCTGTAATGTAAGGTGAAGCTTGGCCAAAATTTTGGATAGTGGATCAATGCAGCACAATCTCCTCCAAGAGACCCTCAAGGAAGGAAGAGGAATTCCTAAACAGGAAATCCCTCTCTCTCTAGCTAAACAGTCAAGAGAGTTTGAGTTTCTCCAGCAATATCAAAATCGAAATATCATCAACAAACCTCTCCTTGAGTCTTTCCCTTCCTTATATATGATTAGGGTTCGCAAAACCCTAAACCACCTTCATCCATTTGTCCCTTTTCACATGGAGGACCTCCTCATAGGACTGTGCTGATCATCTAGGAGGTTCATTGTATCTGGACTACTTTATGATTTGGTCTTGTTGACGTAGTCAAATAGCTTGAACCCGTTTCACATACAAGTGGATTTTATTGAGAAAGCCCTGATTTGAATCTGTTCACATTGGGCATTGATTTATTCTCATGTTTAGGAGTTTTTTTTATTTGTTCTCCTTTACATTTTATTCATAAAACATAAAAATAAAATGACATTTAATATTCCTACTAGCTTGGGCTAGTTAGGAATATTACACATATTAGGGTCATTTTCTTTTTCATTGTCCCCTTCATCAAATTCTGCTTGTGCCTCACTGTTTTCCTCTTCTTGATCTTCTATTTCCTCATTACCTCCCTTTGTTTCTTCATGTTCATCATCTTCATCCATATTGTCACTGTTTGCACTATGACTAGGCTCATTGCCATGCTTATGCACATTTTTCTCTTGACTGTCATGTTCATTTTCTTGCTGACTGTCATATTCATCATTTTCTTCACTATATTCTTGATCTTCATCTTGCTCATTAGCACCACCTTTTTCTGTACTAGGGAGCGATTCATTGGTATCACTACCATCATTGTCTTCCTCCAAGTGCTCACTGTTTTTGTCCTCATGACTGCCATGTTCATCTCCCTCCTTCTTGTCATCATCATCCTCCTGCTCTTCCTCATTAAACTCCGTATCTACCCCATTGTTTTCATCATTCCCACCATCATCTTCTTGTTCATCATTGCTACTGTCATCATCTTGTCTAACTCATGCAGGAGCCTGGGGGAAATTTGAGGATCAAACAAAACTTATTTTGGAAATTTTTTGGAAATTTTAGCCAAATCTCCTCTGTGCATAGCGCCACTCGACCGATCGTTCCAGTCGGGCCCTCTGTGCATAGCATCAGGTCAGGTCGGGCTATTGGCAGGCCTGTGCATAGTGCTGGAGGGTTTTTGGGCAAGTCGGGCGAGTTATCGGGCCTGTCGGGCCTTCCCTGTGTGGAACGCCTTTGAATGGTGGGAAAGTCGGGCCCGAACTGGGCGTGTGCGTAGCGCTGGCCCTCCGGTGCATAGCGCAGTGGTTTTTTGCACTGTATCTACCTCCTATGTGTGCAATGCTGACGACTCTGTGCGTAGTGCCTCCGTCTGTGTACAATGCCTAAAACTTCAACCAGTTTTGCAAAACAAAATTCCCATAAATGCTCCAACGGTTCTCTTTCTCTCTTTCAAAGACTGAAATGAGTTTGGGAAGAGGGAAGGAAGGCCTTTTTACCCTTTTTGAAAAATAATTTCATGATCAAACCCACTTTCTAATGCTTGTTTTCCCTTCTCACTTTTTTGCTGACTTTTTGGTCTTTTTGTCCTGTAGGTGGCAGAACCATAATAAAAAATGGTTTTTTGCTTTGGCTGGAGCATTTTGATGTTTCCCCTCAGATTGAAAAACTCTTTAAAAAGCTAAAATTGTGCCTCTTACCCACCTCTGGAAACATGAATCCTTTCTTGAAAAGCAAAAGGTCATTTTGACAAATTTTTGAGGACAAAAGGTAAACAGTTGCATTAGTGCTTTTTTTTTTAAGGTTTTCTTCACTATATCCTTTTCATGAATTTCAACACCTGTAAACAGTAAGCTTGTGATCATTTTGGCACCTTTACCTTGGAATCCTCAATCATGTATTTTTATGCCTTTGATTTCTTGGTGGATGAGACTGAAGAGAATAATTTTGACCTTCCTTTAACTGACATTCTATCATGTTTTTAATGTGAAACAGTGAAAAACCTCTTGGTGTGAAAACCCTAGCAGTTGGCATCAACAGCTCCTATAGTCTTTATGTGTGCCACCATTGTGAGAAACATTAGGTTTGCTTGACCTTATCAATCTTCTTGTAGGTAACCATCTTGAAAGTCCTATAGAAGTGTCACTCATGGCTAACTATCTTTTGCAGAATATACTTTTGATAAGGAAAGACTTGTTGGAGGCTTCTCTACTTTATTTTTAGACTAATTTCATTTTTGTTTTTTGAACATGTTGACAGTGATATATCTTTGGTTCCTCCTTAGTCTTTTCATCTCATGCTTGCCTTCCTTTTGACCACTTTGCAAATCTTCTGACTGTATTTGAAAACTCAGGCCCTTGCACTGATAATCTTTGTCATTTGTCATTTTTGTGAGGTGGAACCAGTGCTTCTTTGTCAAACCATAGAGGGCATCTTGAATGCCCCCTGAAATGCCATCTGATGTTATCAAGGAGGCCTTATCATCATCATTTGACCTATTTTTTCAATCTTCCCAAACTCTTAGGTTTTAGGGTTGTTAGATAAAAATAGGTAGTGTTGTCTTCTAATTTCTCTAAAACCTTTCAAAACTAATTTATTATTTCTAAAGAATATTCAACGTGCACTTGATGGAGTGGAGGGGACCTTTGTCCTTGTATCCCTTGTATTGATTCCTTGCACTGTTTTACTTGTTTTTCCAAATCAGTCACAAACCCTGATTCTCTTCAAACACAGGCCTTGTTGCCTTCTTCTTTGTTGAGGATTCCTTCAGTGATGATTTTCCCCATTACCTTACCTCTTTTCTAGGTTGATGGCCATCTTGAGCATTTTGTAGTAATGTGAGCAAGGGCAATTGTCCCTTGCAGAATTTGTGCACTAGGCCAAGGAGGCCTTTCTTGAATGACCCTTGATCAGTTTCTGACAAAGTCACTTGTCCCTCTTTCTTCTTTGAAATCAGTATCTTTACATATGAAAAAAAAAGCTTTTTAGGACACCAAATCCACCTTATGACCTGTGAAACCCTAGGTGATCTAGTGGGAGGTTCATAGGACTTGGCTTTTGGACTGAAACTTAGAATTTGGGGTCATCAAGTGTAAGATAGAGTTTATGATAAACTAATGTATTGAAGATCCAAAATCCAATGTACTTGATTTATCTAAAGAGCCTATAGAGATAGTGTTGAGACCATCAATGCTTGGGGTATTTTTGGGAGATACAATAGAGCTGTTTGATAGGTGTCCTTAGGTAGCAGTGGGGGGTTTAGGAAAAACAAAAACAGAGGATTTGGGCCAAAGGTGAAAAAATATAGACAAAATGAGTGACATGATCTCCTGATGGGTTTTATGGGACTGGTAAGCAGAGCTTGACATCATGCAATGATAAAATAGTAAAAAATTATCTTAAGGATAATGAAGGCAGTGAGATTTCTATAACTCACAATGTTTATGAACTTTGTTTCTAGAAATCTTAGGCTAAGCATTTAGTCATCTACAAAGGCAAAAATCACTGATGACTAACAGTGGCTCCACTTGGGGAGGGCAACTCCTTTTCAGGAGGTGTCTAGAACTTTAGATCTCTGTCTTTATGGAGACCAGTGCCTCATCCATTGGGCATATTTTTACCTCTTTTCACTTGCTGATGCTTGTTTGAAGCTATGATCTCAATAATATAAAAGATATGGTTAGCTCAACTTCATCTCTACCTACCCAACCTACTTGCCTAACATTTTTTTCTTCCTTAGGTGCATTTGGACTAACAACCTTGACATCCTTTTATTTTGAAAACAAAACAAACTATCTACTTATATCTTATTTCTTCCAGGAATTCAGATTATGCTACTGAACTCCTTTGATTCTCTACCTAGACTACTCAGCTATCAAGATTAAGCTATTTGACATGATTCATTCAGTAAGCTATAAACATGAAATTGAAAGCATGGCTTTAATTCAGGATTCGACTATCTGACTTACCATGAGTTTGTGGCATAAGAACAAGCTACACACAAATGTTATTTTTGTACAAAATAAGACTATATAATAAGGGCTAGGATACATCGTTTGCTATTCATCCCCATTTTTCTCCTTGGTTCTATTTTAAGCATGTGGAACCAGTATCTTTCTCCCTAATCTATCTTTGACAAGTCAAGCTTGAATAATTTAACCAACTATCTTTCACTAACTTATCAACAATAAATTTAGAACATGTTTCAACCATGATTAGGCTAAATGACTGAAACAAGACTTCTTTATGCACTATTAGTGGTATTTAGGCTTACACACTTTCAGTAGTTCTATTTTTTGGGTATGGGGCTTTACCTCTTTTCAAATCTGCCCTCTTTAACATTTTTTCTATGTTTTTTCTTTTTTCTTTTTTCTTTTTTCAAAACATTCTATATTTAAAAGATGCTCAAAGGCTGAGCTTATTTGCATTCCTATCTATCCTAATCTAAACTATACATGATATACATTCAGCTGGTGAACTCTCTTTTCCAATACAAACATTCAAGCAGATGATTCCATGAGGGACCTTGGTTTAACTCCTTGAGTATGCTGGACAAACAGAAGGGCCACTTCCATCTTACTTTATTTTGAACAGTGGTGCCTAAACTTATTTTTAAACCATGCATCAAACTACTCTTGACATGTTTTAATACCTCTTCAAATGTCTCTAAAAAATCAGAAAATGGATCTTGAAACAATAACTGAATGTGAAGATTTGGTAAATAAGCTTGATCTAGGCCTACTTCTTCCTCCACTTGGCTGAGCCTAGGACTTTTTTGGGAAAGAAACTCTTCCTGTTCCTCATGATTATCTGAACTGGTAGGTTCATCATAGATTGCAATGTTGTCTTCTAGCATACTTGGTATGTTCTAATTGAGTGGGCTGAAATCTGTGTGAAAGTCATCATGTTGATGAGCAGGGAAAATTTTTGGTAGTAAATCCTCTTGAGAAGGCAACTAAAGAACTCTCCTATGATTATCAACTTCCAAGCCTTCGGAATTGGTGGCTGCTCATATGGAGCTGAGGAAAATTCTATGTCATAAATGATTTCCTCAACCATTTCAGGAGAAGGCTTCTCATTGACAACTTTCTCAAGAAGTTCATCATCCTCCTCTACCTCAACATCAAAGCTGAAATATTGTTGATTACCAATTATGTGAAAGTTATTTCTGATGGATTGAAGTGAAGTAGAGAAAAGAGTCAGAGACTCTTCACTTACTTCTAAACTTTCAAGGCTTTCCTCATCAGTGTCATAGGTGGCCTATCTTGGCTGATTACTGCTTTCAATATGATGATAGTGAACTTCATCCCTCAACTCAACTGCTAATGGCTCTGCAAGGTTAGCTTCTATTTGGAGAAAATCATCATGAACAGATTGATAAAAAATTGGAGAATCATAAATATAAATAATTTCACCAATCAAACATATTGGGTTACCAGTCTATTCTTCTTTGAACTAATATACAAGTTCAATTTCTGATTTATGGCAGATGGCATTAGTAGGAGGAGGAACATGAATGTTTTGTTCATATGAAGGCTTAGAGGTTGGCTGAATGTTCAGCATCTGATTTATTTCCTCTTCAGTCAAAAGAGGAGGAATTTTTATCTTTCTTTGGATAGAAGTACAATAGTTCTCTTTATCTTGTGAAGGCTAATTTTGAGGGTGAATGTTTTCTTGAGCCTCACCTAGAAGATATGGTGAATCATTGCTTGTGCCTTCAAAGAGATGCTGTGGGTTTCCTTCTATTTCTTGATTGGGTTCTAACTCCTCTAGGTTGTCATGATAGCTATCTTGAGAATGAAATGCATGGAGTTCTTCTAATAAATCTTCAGGATGCCAATTCCCTAAATCCTCATCAATGTTTACAAGGTGTTGTATTAAATATTCAGATTGATCATAAGAATTTTGAGCTAATGATAAAGATGGACAATATTCTTTATAACGTTCATAAAACACCTTGTGAAAATCTTTCAAGGAAAACAAGCTACCAGATTTTAGCCATTCATACCAATTTCTTGCCTTACCTTCTAATGTTACCATAAACATTTTCATGAGGCAATCCTCATGCCATTTAACTTTTAACCTCCATACATGTATATGAAATTTGATGAGATGCAACAAGGGGTCATCAAATTTTTCATCTTGAAATATAGGTAGGTTTTTCATCCAGTTCTCTTGAGGCATTTTATGTGGGAATCCAAGGATATGATCTCTGCTCATTGGAGCATATCTCCTTTGTATCCTTGGATCCATCTTTGTTAATCAGAAAGGGTCACTGTGTCCTTTCAACTAGTTTAGAGTTCTCTACCAGTGGAGTCTTTTGGTTTATTGAGGGTTGTGGAGTCGCCAGGTGGAAGATTTGAACTTTGTTGTCCACCATCAGCATGATTGGGATTTCTGAATGCATTCCCAGGGGAGTCTATAGGGACTAGTGAAGTAATAGGCCTATTGGAGGCTAGTGGAGTCTCCAGGTGGGTATTTTTTGTTGTTTTAAGAATGTATGTTTATGGTCCACCACCAATAACTCACAAGAAACCAATATAAGGGTGTTTTGGGGTTTTCTTAGTTTCCTATATGTAGCCCTAATCTTTGTGTGAGTTTCCTTTAGCTGAGTCATCATTTTTCTAGGATGGTGAAACAAAATAGAGTCTATGTTATGGCTATCAGTCAATTTTCTAAGCTTAAATGAAGGTTTAAATGAGTCTATAAGATTTTGTTACGATACTATGTACTCGGTCCCACTGTGATCACCAGAATGTTAGGGTCCTGTGATTTGGCAGATTGGTAGACCAAATGACAGGGTAACATGGAACCAGCCTTTGGAGTCCTAGGACCTAGCCTTCCTAGACTCAGAGAGGGCTCTCTCGATGGGTGCAAAGGATGTGTACTTTTTTCTTTAGGGTTTTTATTTTAGGCTACTTATTAAGTGTATGGTTTTTTATTGTTTTGGTTGGGTGAGATGGATTGGTAGAATAGTTCGAGTGAGAGGTCTTTAAATCATTGGGCTATGGAGTCAAAAAGAGTCAAGGGTGTCTCAATAATGAATCAGAGTGCAGTGCAAGGAAAATCTAGAGAGGTAAATGGATCCTTAAGGTTATGAGTGAAATGGGATGGACATCAAGTTTGTGAATAAGGTAGGGCAAAGGGAAATCAAGAATCCTTTATCAAATACCTAGGAATAAGAAGGTCTTAAATATGATCAACACAAGATACTAAGCCAGAGCTAGGGCAAACCATTTACTCTATGATAATATTTTAAACCAATAAATATCCAAGATAAACATTTCAGTGAAACATAGAAAGCATAAGAGCTTCTAACTTTAGAAATTCGCCTTCAGAATTTGGGAAAACATATAAGATAGCACAATAACTCAATTTATGAAAAGGGAACTCCTAAATCATAAATAAATCTATAAAGAACTTTGAAACAAGTTGATAAGCATGGACAAAGGGCAAGATCGAACGAGACCTCTTTGAATTAACCTAGCAGACAATATTCCAAAGAAAGGTTTCAAGATAGAGTTTTGAAAGCTTCAAATAAGCAGGGCATATCGTGAATCATGCTTGTAAACTAGCATACTAACCATACATGGAACAAAAAAAGTTTAGGTGGACCTAAGTAGCAATCAAGAATTCCTTAAGATGACTAAACAGAGGAAAACATCAAGGCTATAACAAACAGGAGGATTGAGGTGCCTCAAAGAGCATGTCTCAACCTATAATTTTCTAATTAATATAAACTAAGAAGAGTGAAACATAATGATAACAAGGAAACATAAAAAAATTAAGAAGACATCACCATTCACCAAGCTAAGGAATCCTGCAAACAAGCCTCTCCATCATCTAGCCAAACAAGCCATTCATCAACTCCACAACACCAACTTCTTCTTCAAGCTCATGAAAACCATGTATTGCTCTCAAAGCTCATCAAATGCCAACAAAATACATGAGGGCCTCATGCTCTATTTATGGAGAAAAGGTGGACTAAAACCCTAAATATGGTAGGAAAATGTCAAATTAAACCATAAATGTCATTTATGGCCAAGAGACCATGCAAGGCCCAAGGCACATAATATCCTAGGAAATAAATGCCAAAATAAATATTTGCACCCAATTCTAGAGTGTTTTGCCTCAAAAAACTCAAAAATATCAATTTTCAATAAATGAGTGTGTTTTATTGACTTTTGGTCCAAAACACACTTAGACAGTCTCTGTGCGCAATGCCACTTGAGCATAAAATAGGGTCTTTTGTGACTAATTTTTGGACCCCTTCCCGATGCGGATGTTGTTCTGTGATGACTCGTTGGAAAGCTTGATGAGTCTACTCTCCATAAATTCTTGACTTTTCCTGAATGAGTGCAATTTTCCTATCCAAAAACCCATTCTCCCGACACGGCTTTGTGTGCAGCACCTTGCCTGAAAATGAGGTAGAATGGTCAAAAGTTTGGTGTTTTTTTGACCTTTTGGGGGGTCAAGACTGCTCCAAATGATCTGAAATTTTGTGAGTAGAATGCTGATGATGAGAGGAATCCAAAAATGTAAATTTTTCAGGTTGAGGATGCACCAAATTTGTGCATAAAGACAAGGGTGTTGCGCACAGAGGCCTCAAAATTTCAAAAACACAAAATTTTGTTCAATTTGGCCCAACATTTGTGGAGTGGTTCCTCAAGAGGTCTTGGATACCTGTTGAGAAGCCTCAACCAAAACTCCAATGCTGTCATGCTCTTTGCCTCTTTTTACCTTTCTTACCTTTGCCCATTTCCTCCTTGCCTTTGTCAAGTTTTTGAGATGATTGACCCTCTTTCATATGCGCATGCAAGAGGTGTAATGATGTTTTTAGGAGTGTCCTCTTCTTGGCTATGACCCTTGGTGTTGTCACCAGATTTTTCGTTTTTTCCATGGCTTCCATGAGTCACCGCATGCCTCATTGGGTCACTGCTTTCTTGATCTTTAGCATTATCATCATCACTATCTTTCTCACTGCCTTCTATACTGTCACTTTGGCTTTCAAATTGATCATCATCTTCTGTACTTGCCTCAGTTTGGTTCTATCCATCATAAAGGTCTTTTTCTTCATGATCCTCTGGGCTTTCTTCACTTCCATCGTCATTAGGAGGCTAATTTGTGTCATGACATTCATGACAATTGTCATGACTGTCATGACTATCTCTTTGGTTGTCTTGCTCATCACTGACTGTCCTATTAGGCTCATTTTCTTTTTCATTGTCCCCTTCATCAAATTCTACTTATGCCTCACTGTTTTCCTCTTCTTGATATTCTATTTCCTCATTACCTCCCTTTTCTTCTTCATGTTCATCATCTTCATCCACATTGTCACTGTTTTCACTATGACTAGGCTCATTGTCATGCTTATGCACATTTTTCTCTTGACTGTCATGTTCATTTTCCTGCTGACTGTCATCTTCATCATTTTCTTCACTATCTTCTTAATCTTCAGCATGCTCATTAGCACCACATTTTTCTGTACTTGGGAGTGATTCATTGGTATCACTACCATCATTTTCTTCCTCCAAGTGCTCACTGTTTTTGTCCTCATGATTGCCATGTTCATCTCCCTCCTCCTTGTCATCATCATCCTCCTACTCTTCCTCATTAAACTCTGTATCTGCCCCACTATTTTCATCATTCCCACCATCATCTTCTTGTTCATAATTTATACTGTCATCATATTTTCTAACTCATGCAGGAGCCTGGGGCAAATTTGAGGAGCAAAAAAAAGTGATTTTGGCAATTTTTTGGCAATTTTAAGCAGATCTCTCTCTGCGCAACGCCACCTGACTGGCTGTTCCTGTCGGGCCCTTTGTGCATAGTGTTAGGTCAGGTCGGGTTGTTGGTAGGCCTATGTGCAGCGCTGGAGGGTTTGTGGGCATGTTGGGTGAGTTATCGGGCCTGTCGGGCCTTCCCTGTGTGCAGCGCCGTTGAATGGTGGGCAAGTCGGGCCCGTACTGGGCATGTGCGTAGCGCCACAGTTTTTTCATAGCATCAGCCCTCTGGTGCGTAGCGCAGTGATTTTTTGCACTATATCTGCCTCCTCTATGCGCAGCGCCAATGGCTCTGTGCATAGCACCTCTTTCTGTGCGCAACACCTAGAACTTCAACCAGTTTTGCAAAAAAAAACGCCCATAAATGCTCGAACGGTTCTCTTTCTCTCTTTCAAAGACCAAAATGAGTTTGGGAAGAGGGAAAGAAGGATTTTTTACCCTTTTTGAAAAATAATTTCATGATCAAACCCACTTTCTAATGTTTTTTTTCCCTTCTCACTTTTTTACTGACCTTTTGGTCTTTTTGTCTTGTAGGTGGCAGAACCATAAGAAAAAATGGTTTTTCTCTTTGGCTGGAGCATTTTGATGTTTCCCTTCAGATTGAAAAACTCTTTAATAAGCTCAAATTGTGCCTCTTACCCACCTTTGGAAACATGAATCCTTTCTTGAAAAGAAAAAGGTCATTTTGACAAAGTTTTGAGGAAAAAAGGAAGACAGTGACATTAATACTTTTTTTTGAAGGTTTTCTTCACTATATCATTTTCATGAATTTCAACACCTGTAAAAAGTAAGCTTGTGATCATTTTGGCACCTTTACCTTGGAATATTCAGTCATGTACTTTTTATGCCTTTGATTTCTTGGTGGATGAGACTGAAGAGAAGAATTATGGCCTTCCTTTAACTGACATTATGTCATATTTTTACTGTGAAATAGTGAAAAACCTCTTGGTGTGAAAACCCTAGCAGTTGGCATTAGCAGGTCCTATAGTCTTTATATGTTCCACTGTTGTGAGAAACATTAGGTTTGTTTGACCTTATTAATATTCCTGTAGGTAACCATCTTGACAGTCCCGCAGAAGTGTCACTCATGGCTAACTATATTTTGCAGAATATACTTTTGATAAGAAAATCCATGTTGGAGGCTTCTCTGCTTTTTTTTTAGACTAATTTCATGTTTGTTTCTTTGACCATGTTGACAGTGATATATCTCTGGTTCCTCCTTAGTCTTTTCATCTCATGCTCGCCTTCCTTTTGACCACTTTGCAAATCTTTTGACTGTATTTGAAAACTCAGGCCCTTGCATTGATACTCTTTGTCATTTGTCCTTTTGGTGAGGTGGAACCAATGCTTCTTTTTCAAACCCTAGAAGGCAACTTAAATACCCCCTGAAATTCCATCTGTTGTTATGGAGGAGGCCCTATCATCATCATTTGACCTGTTTTGTTAATCTTCCCAAACTCTTAGGTTTTAGGGCTGCTAGATAAAAATAAGTAGTGTTGTCTTCTAAGTTCTCTAAAACCTTTCAAAACTGATTTATTATTTCTAAAGAATCTTCAAGGTGCACTTGATGGAGTGGAGGGGATCTTTGTCCTTGTAGCCCTTGTACTGATTCCTTGCATTTTTTTTCTTGTTTTGCCAAATCAGTCACAAACCCTGATTCTCTTCAAACACAGGCCTTGCTTTCTTCTTCTTTGTTGTGGATGCCTTCAATGGTGATTTTCCCCATTAACTTACCTCTTTTCTAGGTTGATGGCCATCTTGATCTTTTTGCAGTAATGTGAGCAAGGGCAGCTGTCCCTTGTAGAATTTGTGCACTAGGCTAAGGAGGCATTTCTTGAATGACCCTTGATCAGTTTTGGACAAAGTCACTTGTCCCTCTTTCTGCTTTGAAAGCTGTATCTTTACATATAAAAAATAGAGCTTTTTAGGACACCAAATCCACCTTATGACTTGTGAAACCCTAGGTGACCTAGTGGGAGGTTCCTAGGACTTAGCTTTTGGACTGAAACTTAGAATTTGGGGTCATCAAGTGTAAGATAAAGTTTATGATAAACTGATGTATTGAAGATCCAAAATCCAATGTACTTGATTTATCTAAAGAGCGTACAGAGATAGTTTTGAGACCGTCAATGCTTGGGGTATTTTTTGGAGACACAATAGAGCTGTTTGATAGGTGGCCTTAGGTAGCAGTGGGGGGTTTAAGAAAAAAAAAACAGAGGATTTGGGCCAAAGGTGACAAAATATTGAAAAAATGAGTGACATGAGCTCCTGATGGGTTTTTTGGAATGGGTAAGTAGATCTTGACATGATGCAATGATAAAACAGTGAAAAATTATCTTAAGGATAATGAAGGCAGTGAGATTTCTAGAACTCACAATGTTTATGAACTTTGTTTCTATAAATCTTAGGATAAGCATTTAGTGATATGCAAAGGCAAAAATTATTGATGACTAACACACTGTTTACTCAAAGACTGATGAAGAACACTTAGTCCACTTGAGAAAAGTTTTTGAAAAATGTAAGAAGTATGGCCTATCCTTGAATCCCAAGAAAACACTGTTTGGTCTCTAGGAAGGAAAAATACTAGGCCACATCATCTCAGAAGAAGGAATCAAAATAGACCCCAAAAGGATTGAATGCATATTACAAATAAGCCATCCTAGAAACATCAAATAGTTGCAATCCTTCATTGGGAGGATAAAATTCTTAAGGAGGTTCATCCCCAACCTTGCTGAAATCTTAAGGAACATTACAAGTATGCTTAAAAAGGAGATAGGGGTTAAATGGACCTTAGAAGCTAAAAAATCTTTTGAAATGGTCAAACTAGCACTCACCCAAACACCGGTTCTGATCAGTTCTGATTTTACCAAAGATTTTTACATTTTCCCGTTTTCCTCTGAACATACCATTGCTGCAGTGTTATTGAAAAAACACATGGCGGGGAAAGAAAAACCTATAGCCTTCTTCAGAAAATCCTTTATAGATGCTCCTCTAAAGTATAACATCATGGAGAAGCAAGCCTATACCTTGATTAAGGCATTAAGAGACTTTATAGTTTATATCTTACATTATCACATCATTGCTTTTGTCCCGCACACCATTGTCAATGAAATTTTGAATCAGGACCTTGATGGTCAAAGGGGAAAGTGGATTGCTATTCATGGAAATTTTTAGGGGCTAATATTCACATGTGGTCTAATTTTCCATGGTTTTTCCAAAAAAAAGATTCTCCAATTTCCATTTTTTTATAAAAATGATTCGCCCAAATTTTATAATATAAAATTATTTTACATTAAAAATCGCCAATATTATATAGAGAGTATATATAATATCATTATAAATTTGCATAATTTTACAAATACATCAATAAAAATTTTATAGTTTGCATATCAGGGACTAGTAAGATTCGCCAATTTTTTAAACTTCAAGATAATTTTCCATCCTTCAAAATTTTCCCTGTTGCTATTATCTTAGAATATGACTTAGAAATCAAACCCACTAAACTTTTCAAAGGATAAGGACTTGAAAAAATTATGGATGAGTCAAATTTCCAAGCATTAGATATGAATATGGTTGATGTTTTAGAATAACAAGAAGAGTGCACAACTCCCTATATTGAAGAAGCATTTCTCAATTCATCATGGTATGCTGATATCATGTATGTTCTTTTCTATCTTAATGCTCATCCTACATTATCAAAGAGACAAGCTAGATTCCTAAAACACAAAGCTTTTAATTTCTACATTTTAGATGGAGTGTTATATTGGAAGAATTCTATAGGTATTTTGCTTAAATGTTTGCTTGAGGATGATGTAGGTAAAATCATGCATGAGCTGCATGAGGGAGAATGTGGAGGCCATCTCTACTGGAAAACCACAGCTAATAAAATCCTCAGGGCTGGCTACTATTGGCCCACCCTTTTTCCTTACACCCACAAACTGGTCATGACTTGCCATAAGTGCCAAATTTTTGATGGCAAGAGAAAGCTCTTACCTTTGCCTTTGCATCCCAATACTGTTGAAGCTCCTTTCCAACAATGGGGTTTATACTTCATTGGATAGATCCACACCACCTCATCAGCTCAACATAAGTGGATCCTCACTGATATTTATTACTTCACCAAGTGGATAGAAGCCATCCCCTCTAGGAATGCCACCGACTCAGTCATCATCAAGTTTCTTGAGACAAATATCTTGTCCAGATTCGGTTTCCCCAGAAAGATCATTACAGATAATGCTGCTACCTTTACATCCAAAAGAATGGTTGACTTTTGTTATAAATATCATATCACATCAGGACATTCCATAGCTTATTACCCTCAAGGTAATGGGCTAGCTAATTCCTCTAACAAAATCTTGATCAATATCATCAGGAAGCTTCTGGAACAGAATAAAAAAGCATGGCATGGAAAGCTAGTACATGCACTGTGGGCCGATAGATTAACCACCAAGAAATCAATCGGTATGTCTCCCTATCAACAAGTGTATGGCATGGATGCCATTTTCCCAACATCCTTGAGAGTCCCGGTGATGAAGCTTCTCCAAGAAGTGCAATCAGAAGAAAATGACATGCAGAGGAGGCTGAACCAAACCATTCATTTACAGCAAACCAGAGTGGAGGTTTACAAATGGACACAAGCAGTACAAGAAAACATAAAGAAAATATTTGACAGAAGGACCAAGGCTAATGATTTCTAGGTTGGAGATAAAGTGCTGAAGTGTGACTTAGGAAGGGAAGATAAAGGTAAACATGGTAAGTTTGAAAATTTGTGGAAAGCACCATACATCATTAGTTCAGCTAGAGGTAATAATGCTTTATTTTTACAAGAATTGAATAGAGGAGATATTTTTGGAGGTCCTGTCAATGGTAGGACACTCAAGCACTATTTTTGTTAGGAGTCATTGTTTCGGGGTAAATCACCCTAGAGGTTCGTTGGGTTACAACCTCCGCAGAGTAGGGGCATGCTACTTAAGAAGGACTCACACAACCATACATGCTCATGAAAAACTAAATAGAGTAGATCGAGGAAGTTACCCGTAGGTCCTATGTTTGAAGCAGATCCCACGGGGTCCAAACCCCCAGCAACCCTTCTTCCTTCTTAACCTGAAAGACAAGAAGAAACAAGCACGAAGAACTAGTTGTACAGCATATATCTACTCTAAATGTTAGTGAAATCCATATGAAACATTAAATAAACCATAATAAATTCTTAAATAACGATATTCTCATATATGCAAGGGGACACTAACACGTATATTTCGGGAACAAGATGGTTCTTCTGTATTATAAATAGCATGTACAGAAATAACGAGTGGAGAGATCACCTGAATCCTTCCACGATCTTCGAGCAGACCGTCGTCCGGATCCGTCCCACCCTTGCCTCGCTAAGATTCCTTCCGAACTGGTGCATACGAGATGACATATAAAGAGATGAGCATCTCCAGGAAAAAAGGGTTTCCTGTAATGAACTGGCAAGTGCAGGAGGCACGGGAATTCAGACTTGGATAGAGAATACCAACAGAGTATAATATCAATAATTTCTCTCTCTCCCTTAGGCCATACACATGAGGGGCTTTTATACTCCCTCAAAGTAGTTTCAACAGTTGGAAACAGTTGGCCACGTGCTGGGGTGGTTGAACTACCAGAGTAACCATCAACCCAGCCCGAAAATAGGGACTTTTTATATATTTTTTAATGATTTTAATGGCATACGCGAAAAAGTGCATGTGGATTTGCGTATACACACGGAAAAGTCTGGGCATAACCGCGTATGGGGAATTTAACACTGTTTTTTAGTGAATTTGTCCAAGTCTGTAGGAATGGGTGCCCAAAGCCATAAAAGCAATCATGAATCATATGAAGGTGAGAAATGATGCTATAACAGATGCCCCCTATTATATGAGGTCAGAAGGGGTACATGATGGCCGAAATGTATTATGCACATAGAAAGAACTTCGCAAGGACAAGAGAGGACTTCACCAGATTTCAGCCTGCCAAAAACCAATGAAAGAAAATAGAGAGTCAACTCATGCTGAGGTGGGCATACCCATGCTCAGTCAAAAATACATCATATAGAAAGTACTGAATAGATCCAACATGTATATAAGTATAACTGAACTGAAAGTACACAATGAATCATATGAGCATGGCCCGGAAATATAAGTCTGAATCAATGTCCAAGTATCACATATAGAAAGCTGATCAAGGATGGTGCAACTAGATGTCTGATCATATAAGTAACTGAATCTCCAAGTACCGAATCATAAGAGGTGGAACAAACGGTACAATCACGCAACTCGGGAGCCAACATATAGGATGCTGCTGTACTGAACTGCAACATATAAGGGTGGACGACATCACTGGTAGAAACTGAATGGACTGTCAAAAGTGAACTGAGAAATGCTGATGCAACCCGAGGTCTTCACTGATCACTATGGCACAATTCTACACAATGGGAATAAATGAGCTGAAGTCGACCATGTGAGAAATCGTTGGATTACCGGTCAATGATATATACCGTTAACCAATGCGAGACAACCCACCAATAACAAAAATGAGCGTCAAGGTGCCCCAGTACAATCTAACAAGTGCGAATGAATGAGTTGAAGTCGAACACTTGAAAGAATCTACCAATCAGGAGGCAATGATGAATCCCCACTGTCGATAGCGAAGAGTCTTCCACTGATGACTGCAAACCCTAAGGTACTGACAAAAATACTCTAGACCTTATTCCCAGAGCAATGAGTCAGAGTCGATGGGAAAATATCTGCTGGAAGGAAGGCATTAAGGCATCCCACATCAGTCCAGCGCGAGTGTAACCCGCAGGCCAAGATTTTGAAGGAATCAGACGAAGTAGAGTGATGGAACCAAAACCGAAGTACGTTTCCGCCATGCACAAGATGAAGCTAGTGCACGGAAGAAACCCTCTGAACCAACCAATAATGAAAGCTGACACAGAGGCGAGAAATCCACCGATAGGGTCAAATGGAAATCAAGGTACTGCACGAATCCCAAGTGTGATAATGTGTGCTGACGTCGAACACAGGGGAAACGACTCAGTCAAAGACCCATAATGATGATCAAATGCTGAGCACAAGGTCACTTATCAATGATGAAAATAGGGCCAGGGTGCGGCTCTAGGTTTGCTCTCAGAGCAATGTGTCGTAGTCGATAAGAGACAAACCCACCGGCAAGAAGTCAATGGGGACCTTCTCAAACCAGCACGAGCAGAAGACCAAAAAATCTGATGTGATAGAACAAGATACTGACAAGACTGGGAAGGCCGACTGAATAATGAGTCAAGAGACACCACAGAATGGCCGACTCTGGTTAGACTTCCCTTGAACAAAAGCACGACTCGTGATGACCATGGCAATAAAAAGTGACACTGTATAAGTCTGTTATGCAGGAGGCAGAACAAACTCTCCATATGATTGGAAGAGACAACCAACCGGGGGAGAATTGACAAGTGAAACATGGTAAAGGCTGAACCTAGGTCAAAACTAAAACCATCCCAAATGAAGGAAATATATATAAGTATATGTGCTTTGTTCAAGGGCGACAAACTGACTCTGTACTGCCATCAAAACAACGAAGATACATCCCATTCCCACTCTTTTTGTTATATTTGATTTTTTTGTCTTTTTCATATAATAAGCCTAAAAAGGAATAAAAGAATGCTATGGTACAATGGATAGAACGAGTATCAAAGAATCAGATGCACTAGTTCCTGGGATTGGAACAATCCTATGCTCAATGCAAGGTGGCGGAAACTGGTAAGCGATACTCAAAGGAACGTTCCATCCATGGGTAAAAAGGGTGTCAAGTCGCGATAGCTAAGTGCATGCAATGGTTAACTTGTACAGAGAGTCAAGGTCAAAAGTTGGCTTAAACATCGAGTCCAAATGAAGCCGGCGAAAGGCCAGGATAAACAAGTAGCCAATATGCAATGTAGTAATACAACTTAACGACACCAGGAAGCCTATAGGGTAATAGCCAGAAAAATGATAGTGAGGAAGAAGAAGAATGAAGCTTCAACACATAAGTCATGGCGGGACTAAAGAGGACTCCCGAGCCTACATAAAACGCAGCATGGGCAACAAGTGATAGCGAGGAACTAACTAGGAAGCCCATGTAAAGGAAAGCTCTACCATCAAGTCATGATTAAATAATCGGCGAGTGAAATGGGTGTAATACTCATGACCTGATGGGATCGACCCTATGGCAAGTGATCAGTATGGAGGCTAGTATGCAAGATGCAGCGGAAAGTGATTTCCCTAACCTATATGCCAGTGAAGATCATATACCTGCCATGATGAGTCGGTAATCATGGATAAAAAACCGGGAAAAATCTCAAAATCGTCAAAATGTACCTGAAAACATACCAAACTGGGCACTTCCAAGCATCCAGGTTATGCAACTTAAGACAGATCGAAAAAATAAGCATAACAAATTTTTGCGAAAATTTTCAACTTTTTAGGCATAAATAGACAAATTACCTCATATTTGGTTCATTATTACATTGCTGATTTGGAAAAAAGTGCTCTGGAGCAAAAAACTTCTTTCGTCAAATCAGGAACAACCGACCGTCGAATCGCACCGAATTTGTCAGGTAAGCTCCTCAATCATCCTTGCAAATCATTTTGTCCGTTTAGAAATTAAAATTTAGTGATTTTCACCATTAAAACCCTTGCTAAAAAACTCGGACTTGCGCATACGCGGGTTTGTAATGGGAAAATCGCGTATACACGCGACTGTGCATAGAAAAAGTCGCGTATGCGCGGGTCTGAATCAAAAAAATGTGTGGCTAATGCAGGATTCATTGAATTTTGACAGGATGACAATCTCATGGAGAGAGCATGAACACAGTGCAATTGATCAAGAGGTTATGCAAGATCGAGCATCGCAAAATATTCTTCGAAATTGCGGATTGTTCAAATTTTTCAAAATGCCAAATATGAAAAGCAATGTTCGGTTGCTAGAAATGCTCGTCAATTATTGGGAACCAGACCAAGATTGCTTCATTATAGATCAGATGCCAATACACATTGAAGTGGAAGACATATTTTATCACTGGACTCTCCCGGAGGGGAGAACCAGTAGACTTGCACGGGAAGCCCCTGGGAGGGCTAACCGTGGAAGATTATGTCCACGTGTATTGCGTAGAGGGTTTCAAGAAAGTTGGAACTTAGATTGCAATTAAGGATTTACGGGATTTGCACATGAAAATCCTCCTTTTCACCATTGGCAGAGTGGCAGGATCTGCCTCCCTACATCAGGCGTCCAGGACGCAAATGAGCATAGCAGTAGAATGCTTGACTCATGTGTATGATTGGTGCACAGCCCTCTTACTGAACATGAAGCAACAGTTGACCTCAATCCACCAAGTAAAGACCAAACACTTTGGATATAGTACTATTTTGATGACATTCTTCTTTGAGAAGATACCAGCATTGAGACCCAGAGTTATCTCTACCATCAGTAGCCCGAGGGACCCAAGAATTGCCTGTTGGGCAGACATGATGAAGAGATTAGGGGGAAGTGAAGTTCCCCGGACCACTTGGGATGATGAGTTCTTCCTTTGGTGGGGAGGACAAATCATCGCCGTGGATGACTATCCCTATGCCGGGATGGACTTTCGTGGAGATCCAGATCTTGTTCTTCCACCAGGCATAGCATGGGGTACAGTCGGTAAGTTTGCAAAAAAAATTCATTTATATAATTTTTTGGATTTTTTCAAATATATATGAAAAAAAGGAAAATAAACATGTTTTTGATTGGATTCATAATCACTGACAATGTAAACATGATCATGATACAGATATTGGACCAGTTCGACCTGAGGGTTTCCCGCGCCACAAGCATCGCAGGGGCGAAGCAGATACAATGGATTCAGACAGGACCCTCCAGGCTGTGCAGAGGAACTTGGAGGGGTTAACCCGCCAAATACCTATGGCTACCGTGGAAGACCTGCCGGAAGCCATCCAGAGACGGGTGGTAGGAGTGCCCCGAGACTGGGTACGATTATTCTGCTGAGTTGCCACCGCGGTCACGTTCTATAGGAACACGACTTCTGGGCAGGGACCTCAGGAGTAGACAGATATTATGTATTAGATGACTGTATATTCTTTTTTGAGACTGAACATGATCGGGCATAAGCCCAAATTTTGTATGACCTTATGGATCCAAATTTTTGTAAAGTTTTTGAACACTCTGATGATATATATACAGCGATATTTGATGTGATGTGATAAATGTATCAAAATGTATGATGTTTTTGATGATTAAATTTTATTGTATGGAATGATTAATATGCCAATCCAATGCTTGATTAGCTAATGAGTCAGCAAACCAATTGTCAACTCGAGGAATATGAATGAAAGTTAAAAATTGAAATGACCTTTGTAACAAACGTACCCTCAAGAACAATCGTAATAAAAATGGATCTCGTACCCGATAAGTGTTGTTCAACTGCGACACCACCAGCTGGGAGTCCAAGAAAACTACCAACGAATCAACACCCAAAGATATTGCCTCAGAGAGTAGATGAATGACTGCAGTGTATTCTGCTACATTATTGGAAGCAGGACCAATGCAGACCCCTCTTGATACCAACAGCTGACCGGAAGGATAATGAAGCACCCAAGCCGCGGAAGCTAAGTTTCGGGTGTGTCTACTAGCACCATCGGCGAAACCAAAATGACTCATGATATCCAACACAACCTGCCAAAGCAGATAAAAAACATCACCAACTCATCAAAAATCGAAAATCAATCAGAAATGTACAAAGCAAAAACTACTATATACAAAAGCAACATGCCAGGCCGAAGCCTAGGCATAATACTTCTTCAAATAGAGCCCATTTCGGGGCTCCGGCAACTCGTTCCCTTCGAAATCAACCAAGGTATACGCTCCTTTCTTAAGGACTTTTTTAACGATGAAGGGGCCATACCACATATACTTAAACTTTCCTGCCCCCAGGGCATCTTTTTCTTGGGCATAGACCAAAACAAGGTCACCTTCCGAAAAAACCCTGGGTTTGACCGCCTTATCGTACTGAACTTTAACTCGGTTTTTATGCGCTTCATTCATCATGGCGGCATCCCGACGCTGCTCATCGAGATGTTCCAGATGAAGGAGCCGTTCTTCAAGACTAGGAGTGTCAGGAAGAAGTTCAACAGCTAACTTAAGAGAAGGAATCTCGCATTCAATAGGAAATACGGATTCCACCCCGTGCACTAGCTGAAACGGAGTAAAGCCAGTTGCAGTTTTCACTGACGTCCTGTATGCCCAAAGTGCAGGATATAGCATAATATGCCAGTTGGATCTAGCTTTATCAATTGTCCTTTGAAGAATTGTCTTCAAGGATTTATTCACAGCTTCCACTTGCCCATTGGCTTGAGGATAATATGGAGATGAATGCTCCTGCCGGAAACCCAATTTGAGAGCCAACTCAGCCATCATACTATTCTAAAAATGACTGCCATGATCAGTGACAATCTCTCTAGGAATACCAAAACGAGCGATAACCTGGTTGAAAAGAAAAAGAGCTGCAGTCTCACCATCATTCCCAAAATTAGGCATAGCCTCGACCCACTTCGTAAAGTAGTCTACTGCTACAATAATGTACTTGTGACCTTTAGCCGAAGGCAGGTTACAAGTAGTATAATCAATACCCCACTTTGTAAAGGGACCGACAGTAATGACTGGAAAAAGCGGAGCTGGATGAGCGCGCATTTTTCGAGTATAGACTTGACACGGATGACACTTTTTGACCGATTCGATACAATCCTTGAAAATTGAGGGCCAAAATTACCCAGCACGCAAGATTTTTTGGGCTGTAGCAAGCCCAGATAAATGACCCCCACAAGCTCCACTGTGGGAATCATTCAGCACAGCCTCAGCTTCTTCGAGAGTCAAGCAGCGTCTCAGGATTGAATCAACCCCTCGACGGTATAAAGCATCACCAATAATCAAATAATTCTTAGCCAAGTGACGCAACTTACGACGCTCATCTTTCGAAAAAGGAGGGAAACTTCGCAGTCTGGAGATACACAATGATATCTCCGTACCAAGGATCCTGTGAAGAGATAAGAAACAAATGTTCATCCGGAAAGGATTCATCATAGATCATCTCTTCCCCACAGGGCAACTCGGAGATCAATTCCGTGAAAACTAATGATTTCTTGGACTTGGCAGACATAAACTCAAGATCAAATTCCTGCAAAATCACAATCCATCTATTGTATTTGCCCCCAATCACTCGCCTACTGAGGACAAACTGAAATGGATTGGCTGCTGCCAAAACATAAGTTTTGCGAAGAATAATGTAATGCCGGAGTCGCTGCACAGCATGAACTGCTGCTAAAGCTAATTTTTCTATCGGAGTGTACCGGAGTTCAGGTCCTACCAAGCCTCAACTAAGGTAGTATATAACATGCTCTACAAGAGCATCATCCTCCTGAACCAGAACCATACCAATGGTAGATTCTACTGCTGCAAGATACAAAAGGAAATCCCTACTATAATCAGGTGGACTCAATAAAGGAGCAGAGGTCAATGCTTTTTTCAAAGCATCGAACGAGCATTGAGCGAAGTCATCCCAAAGAAATGGAACTCCCTTCTTCAATAATCTCATAAATCCCTTAGTAACTTCAGCATAATTTACGATAAATCTCCGAAGAAAATTAGACTTTCCTTGTAGACTTTGAAACTGACGGATAGAGGACGGGGGAGGCAACCGAAGTATTGCCTCAACCTTGAAGGGATCTACCCTTATCCCTTCCCTAGACACAATGAATCCCAATAGCCGACCGGATGTAACCACGAAAACAAACTTGTTTGGATTCAATCTAATCTTATAGAAATGACATCTTTCAAATACTTGCCGGAGGTGACCAAGATGATCCATCCTATTTCGAGAATGAGCAGCTAAATCATCTAAGTACGCCTCGATAATATTTTTGATGTCGTGAAAGGCATATGACATGGCCTGCTGAAAGGTAGCCCCAGCATTTTTAAGACCAAAAGGCATCTTCTTGTATGCAAAAGTACCCCAGGGACAAATAAAGGCAGTCTTATGTTGATCTTCAGGACGGATAGTAATCTGATTATATCTGGAGAAACCGTCCATGAAGGAGAAAATATCATTACCGGCACACTCGTCAATGATCTGATCGATAAATGGTGTGGGGTAATTATCTTTAGGACATGCTTTATTTAGGTCTATGAAATCGATGCAAACTTGAATCGTTCCTTGCTTTTTATCTACGGGAACGGGATTTGAAACCCATTCAGTCAAAGGAACAGGGAAAATGAATCCCACCTTAAGCAGCTTCTCAACCTCAGCTTTGATAGCTGCTGCCTTCCTAGGATTGACCAGACGAAGTTTTTTCCTGACCGGCTTAGCATTTTCATACGTCTTGATCTCATGCTAGACAATAGATGGGTCTATTCCAGGCATTTCCTCATAAGACCAAGCGAATACATCCCTATAATCTTTAAAGAGCTTAGTGTAAATTTGAACCTCTTCACGGGAACATTCAGCTCCGATGAAGACATTCTTGATAATATTGGGATCCCTGGAAATGTTCACCGGGATAGTAGGAGAAATCACAGCCATGTTCCCTTCAACATAAACCTGTGTTGGTGCTAAAGGGTTCAAGACTGGGTGAACAGGACCAGGAGACGGAGGACTTGGAAAACTTGTTTCAACTTCGCTCAAGTCAGGTAAAAAATAAGACCGATGATGCAAATCATCCCACGGTCTATCTATACCATTCATGGCTTCCAGGATGGCCTCTTCAGATGGAAGGGTGGTATCAAGGCAATCCTGGGCCGAAGAAGAACTAAGCGTCCAAGCTGGAGCCACATCTCCATCCAACTCTTCCAGTGAAAGAGGAGCCGGACTGGATTCTGCAGAGTCAACAATAGACTGATAAGAAATCTTAGCTGCAGACATCAGAAATTCCATTCCACCCACTTGACCTTCCGCTAATGTGGCAGTAGGGGAAGGTAAGGTCCAAGGGTCCGAAAAATAATGAGTTCTGAAGAACTCTCTTCGAAGAGGAGCCTTGGAGGATGAAATTGCATTAATATGAATCGTAGGAGGAGGAATATCAAAAGTACCCATCAAGGAAGAATACATTCCAACTCCTAAATTCTCAACAGGCGCCTTAGTATTATCCAACTTAGGAACAGATGAGTCAGTAGACGCATTCGGGTCTACAGGAGGACAGTCCAGTTGATCCACTGTAACAATCTTCCCTTCGTGGGGGAAACATATAATTCGAAATAATGAGGATGCAATGGCATCCATCTCATAAATCCAATTCCTCCCCAACAGAAGGTTGTAGTCCAAGCTTGCATCCACTACCTCAACCTCTATATTAATAGTTTTTCCCCCAACACAGATGGGCAAAGCTGGGACAATACCATGGGGTCTGTGAGAATGACCATCGAACGCAGTCAGAAGAGTGGTAGATGGAACAGATTTGGGAGATCCAATTGTCTTCCAACATGTGAGAGACATCACGCATGTGGAAGCACCCTCATCAACAACTGTTCGAAAGATATTACACTTCTGATATGATGATTTAATATGAAAAGCCATGTGATGAGGAAGTCTCTTCTTAAAATTAGTCATATCAAAAGTAATCAGAAGAGAATTTTTTGGATCAATATCCCCAATGGCAGTGAGCAAAGCACTGCGCTGAGCCGGACAAGACTGTAGTACCTCTAAAGCTGACATAGCACAAGGGCTCTGCGCCAGATCTTCCACAATCGAGTAGTTCTGGGCAGCCCTAGCGTTTGGATTAATCGTTGATCGCTTAGAAGATGCTTTGGGCATCCGAGGCATAGACTCAATAGTAGGCTTTGTAATGTGAAGCGGCTTAGTAGCATCAGGAGTATCCTTAGCTTTCGAAGACTCTTCTTCACCATAATCAAGGGATCTCGTAGCGATATCCGCGTGAGCACTCATCATAAAAATGTTCGATGGAATTTCCCCTTCCTAGGTGCCCCCAGAGGAATCCCCAGGATTTTGGTTCGTGCCAACAACTAATTGTTGCCCTTGGGGAAAAGGGTTTGTTAACACAGCCTGGGAACTAGAAGAACCATGCTGGGCTAACAAGCGTTGTGCATCCTGAATTTTAGGGCAAAGGTGTGTAAGATGGTCTCCAACACATAGCTTGCATGGAAACTTCACTTTCTTTTTCTCCTTTGGACCCTCACCAACATGCTCGTTGGTTTTATTCGCATTACCCTTCCCGTTCTTGCCCTTTTTCTTGTTATTTAGTCCCTTCTTCTTCCCATCGGATTGTTGATTTCCTTTGGGATCAGAAGCTTGGACAGCATTTATGGACAAAGACTGGGAAGGCGATGACTCAACAGGCACAGCCTGACCAGAAGGAGCAGATTGTAAAGACAACTGCTGCAATTGAGTAAGCAGGCTGGCTGCACCACTATTGATCGATCCAACCAGTCCGTCACCATGAGGACTGGGCTTAGTTTTAGATAAATCTAATTTGGAGTGAGGAGAATTGGGCAGATACTTGTGAAGGACCCCAGACTGAGAATATATCAACTCTAGCTGCTGGGCCCTAAAAATGGCCTGCTCCTCAGAAAATACCCTGGAGAGGGATACATCTTTCGAAATATCTGACTGCAGGGATTTGAGAAACCATTCCAAAAGGAATTCACCTAGAATATGAGCTTTAATAAGCCTCTTCCTTCTCCTCCATTCCTGAATGTGATTAGAAATGTGGGTTGCTTCATCCTGCTTAAAATTAGCTAGGAGTTCAGTCCCAGCGTCATATCGGACAGGCAACTGAAAATGGTTCAGAAATGTAACAGCCAGTTCTCCAAATGTAGCAAAAATGCCCCCAGTTAGCTCAATATACCATTTTGCGGCGTTTACAGTTAGGGTGCGTTGAAATAATCTCAACCTAATCGAATCATCGATCAGGGAGTTCGAAGAACACCATAAATGGAAAGTAGTGATGTGGTCAGCCGGATCTTCTCCATTCTTACCTTCAAACTTTGGAATGTCTGAAGGAAGTTTGGTGGGAACCAGAGGCCACCCCGGACCATAACGAATCGGATCATTAGTCAACTTCGACAGATCTGGCAAGTTTAACGTTGCCGGAAAAGATAAGCGAGGAAGAGCCTGAGGATTCCATCCTTGATGGGATGGATTCCCAACATTCTGAAAAGAATACCCTGGATTTGATGAGGCACCAGGTTGCCAGAAAGGACTCGTAGAAAAATGAGAAGAACCTCCTCCCAACGCAGAGTTTCCAAAGCCCAGACCAGTTCCCCCCGCTGAAGTATGAAATGAAGAGGAAAGCCCCTGATAGGGGTTCCAGGCATTAGAAAGAGGAGAAAAGGTCTGATAAGCACTCGACGAAGGGAAAGAAGTATTCCCTTGATGACCTGTGTAAAACTGATTCCCTGCCCCCACTCTAGTGAATACAGGGTTCCATCCTGTAAAAGTGGTCGAATTCTGACTTCCAGACCAAGGATTGAAACTCTGGGTCTGAGACATAAACGGAAAGGACCCTAAAGAAGGATTGGAACTAGGAATGTGCCCAGTTCCAAAGGGGAAACCCTGAAAAGAAGCTGATCCACTAGCCATGGAAGACATGGGTGTAGAGCCAGCTGCAGCAGTGGAAAAGGAAAAAGAGGGATTTCCACTAGTGGGCATCCCTGAACAGAAGGGACCAGAATGAGAAGCATGTGCTTGGGTGAAACCAGAGCCAAACAAAGCAGCACTAGAAGCAATCGAAGATAAAGCAATAGTGCCTCCTCCTTCAACAGAAGCAGGAGTCTGAATGCCTGCAGCACTCACAGCAGAAGTCGCGTTCCCAGTCGTGGCCATCGAAAGGTATGAATGATACGGAAGATCTTCCGGTCTCTCTGACTTAGGTCTGATGTATTGAACAACGAACGGATAATCAGGAGGAAGAGGAGATGGACCTGACATAGGAGGTTCAGGTACTTCTTCAATTTGAAAATCTTCTTCCTGAGAAAATAAAACTCGCGAGGTGAGCGGAACGCTCCTCTCGGAACCGAAACCAGAATCAGCTATGAAAACTTTAGATCCTTGTGGAGGATCTCTCTCCATTGCATCAGACGTCACCGGGTGGTAACCACCTGCTAAATCACTCCTACGCCTTTCGTACTGACTCTGAGATAACTTCGATTCTCCTCGATCGACGAGGCGCTTGATCAGCCACTTTTATAGATTTTAAATTAGACTCAAAAAGGTGAAAAGCTAGGCAAGCTAGGAGCAAAGAGCACTCACTATAAGAAAAATCCCTGAGATACAATCAAGCAAATAGCCTCCAAGTATTTCCGCTCTGGGTGATGAGGACCGGACACCAAAATACAGGAAAGCGAAATATAGGACCTCCCGAAAGCAGTCTGGGATAATTACGGCCGAGAACAAATAGCGAAGGTATCAGAAACAGTTACGCCGACCTCCTAACAATAGCATTTGCTGGCTCAAGCACCCAAGCTTTGCAAGGGCACCCCCCAGAAGTACTGCTGAAAGTGATGCGACGTCTGCCTGAGGTACCACGTACACTCGTTAGCCACTCCGTGTGGAACCCAGGAGTGGCAACTATGGGCACCCAATCCGTGTCGGCTGTGCGGAACGGTCTTGAGGTCAGATTCAGCTAATCAGAGAGGGGGTATCCCTCTTCTCAGCCTTCACTTCCCCTCGCGCTTGACTCTCTGGAGGAGAGCTTTCTCGGTCCACCTAACGGAGTTGGGTTTCGCTCAATTAATCAACTTCTATGTTTTGTTTGAGCGGCCTTGGAGAATTAACTCTCCACTCACCTAATCCAAGGCCCTACAACCTAGCTAGTTGGTGTATGACACTTAGAAAACTTGCTAGTTGATTTTAAATTATATCGCTTATTTTAATGGACTATTATGTTAAGTCACAAGGATGTGGAAATGAAACTTATGGTGTTTTGACGCAGAAAGAAATCAATAAAAACCAAACTACATGCAAATGCAGTTATTGTCTTTCGATGAAAAGCAACTTCTACAAAGGTTCTACGAGATTAAAAATTGTATTTTTTCTTTTCAGATAGCAAACTCACACTCACAAAAACTATGAAAATGACTAAATGCTTAAGTGCACCTGATGCAAATCACTACAAGCATGCAAATTCTAAGATGCAAAATCTCCTAAAGTAGAGTGAAATTTCCCAAAATTCCTTCAGTTTTAATTCTTCTTGGTTGTCAAGAACTCTTAATATAAAGACACCAAAAACGCTTAAAAACAAGAGGAAGAAATGAATGACAACTCCCTTCCAAAATCAAGCCAAAATACGAAGGCAAGAAACCTCAACAAAAGCTTCAAAAGATACAAAAAAACGAAAACAAAAATGCAAACAACAAAGCAAAATGTTTTTTGAGCTTTTGTGTTTTATAAAAAAGTTCGAAAAGACCAAGTGAAACTATAAAATCCCAAGCCAAACAATACTGAATTTCAAGCAAAAACTTCAACAATGCTCCAAATCTTATAAGGCTAACTCGTAGCAAGATCAATATGAGCAAAAGAAGACAAAAAAACTCAGCCACTCAGCCTAGAAGAGCAGTGCAACCTTGCCGCAAACAAAAATTTCAAAGAACCAAGAAAGACTCTTCAAAAGTTGCAACAAGACCTAGCCAACTGAACCCAAGAAAACCAATCAAGAAATGAGAAAAAATCGTAGTGCAAAGCGAACCACAAAGATAGGAAAGAGTAAATGAGCAGGAGCTCTCTGTTCTGATAAAGCAGAATAGCCAAGAATGCCCAGAAAGTGATCTTGGTACTCAAACCAGAAGTGCCAGCACAAGAAACAACACTTTGCCAAAAAGACTAGTTTTCGATCAAACGAAAGAGAGAAAAGACCAAAGACTAATTCCTTCACAATCCAGAGGGTACTAAGACACTGCAGGAACAGGTCTCCACAGACAGAAAGGACTAAAAATCCAAGGAATCCAAAATTTCAAAATCTGCCTAGGTATACGCTACTTCACAGTTTAGCAACAAGCCTGCATACGCGACTGTGCTAAAGGAAACACGTGTATACGCGACTCCCTTTAGAAAAAATTGCGTGTATACGCGACTGTGTGCAGAAAAAAGCGCGTATATAAAGGTAAATAATGAAAAACAAAAAGGATCAAGCCTGGATAAGAAACCAGGACTTCAGTCTGACTGAGAAAGAGTAAACTGGACTGCAAATAGAAGTTAAAACTGTTGGAAACCTACCAAACAGCTGAAACCACCCAACAGGGGAATCACAAGAATGCAATCCCCAGCGGAGTCGCCAGTTCTGTTTCGGGGAAAATCACCCTAGAGGTTTGTTGGGTTTAAACCTCCACAGAGCAGGGCATGCTACTTAAGAAGGACTCACACAACCATACATGTTCATGAAAAACTAAATAGAGCAGATCGAGGAAGTTACCCGTAGGTCCTACGGTTGAAGCAGATCCCACGGGGTCCAAACCCCCAGCAACCCTTCTTCCTTCTTAACCTGAAAGACAAGAAGAAACAAGCACGAAGAACTGGTTGTACAACATATATCTACTCTAAATGTTAGTGAAATCCATATGAAACATTAAATAAACCATAATAAATGCTTAAATAACGATATTCTCATATATGCAAGGGGACACTAACACGTATATTTCGGGAACAAGATGGTTCTTCTGTATTATAAATAGCATGTACAGAAATAACGAGTGGAGAGATCACCTGAATCCTTCCACAATCTTCGAGCAGACCGTCGTCCGGATCCGTCCCACCCTTGCCTCGCTAAGATTCCTTCCGAACTGGTGCATACGAGATGACATATAAAGAGATGAGCATCTCTAGGAAACAAGGGTTTCCTGTAATGAACTGGGAAGTGCAGGAGGCACGGGAATTTAGACTTGGATAGGGATACCAACAGAGTATAATATCAATCATTTCTCTCTCTCCCTTAGGCCATGCACATGAGGGGCTTTTATACTCCCTCAAAGTAGTTTCAACAGTTGGAAACAGTTGGCCACGTGCTGGGGTGGTTGAACTACCAGATTAACCATCAACCCAGCCCGAAAATAGGGAATTTTTATATATTTTTTAATGATTTTAATGGCATACGTGGAAAAGTGCATGTGGACTTGCGTATACACGCGGAAAAGTCTGGGCATAACTGCGTATGGGGAATTTAACACTGTTTTTTAGTGAATTTGTCCAAGTCTGTAGGAATGGGTGCCCAAAGCCATAAAAGCAATCATGAATCATATGAAGGTGAGAAATGATGCTATAACAGTCATAGTTTAAAATTTTCATTCATTGTACATGAACATTGCATGAGAAAATCACAAAAAACATAGAAAGAATGAAAAGAGAGTAGGTTTGAAAATATGTATAGCCCCATACCCAAAAATAGTACTACTGAAAGTGAGCAAGCTTAAATGCCACTACTGGTTCAAAAAGAAGGTCTTGTTTCAGTCATCTAGCCTAATCATGGCTGAAACATGTTTTCAATTTATTGCTGATAAGTTAGTAAAAGAGAGCTTGTCAAATCATACAAACTTGACTTGTCAAAAATGATAGATTAGGAGTGAAAGATACTAGTTCCACATGCTTAAAACTGAACCAAAGAGAAAGATGGGGATGCTTACCAAATGATAAATAACAACCCTTTTTTTTCTAGTTTTGTTTGTACAAAAATAATATTTGTGTGCAGCTTGTTCTTATGCCACAACTCATGGTAAGTCAGATTGCCTAATCCTGATTTAAACCATGCTTTCAATTTCGTGTTTATAGATTAGAGAATTAAGTCTATCATACTGCCTAATATTGAGAGTCAGTTAGTCTAGGTATAGAATAAGAAGAGTTCATTAGCATAATCTGAACTCTTGGAAGAAATAAGATAGAAGTAGATAGTTTGTTTTTCTTTCAAGATAAAAAAAAATATCAAGGGTTTGCTAGTTCAAGTGCACCCAAGAAAGAAAAAATGTTAGGAAAGTAGGTTCGGTAGGTAAAGATGAAGTTGAACTAATCATGTCTTTTAGATTATTGAGATCACAACCTCAAAGAAGCATCAGCAAAAGAAAGAAATAAAAATCTACCCAATGGATGAGGCACTAGTCTCCATAAAACCAGAGATGTGAAGTTTTGGACACCTCCTGAAAAGGATTTTCCCTCCCCAAGTAGAGCCATTGTTATTCATCAGTAATTTTTTGCCTTTTTCGATGACTAAATGCTTATCCTAGATTTCTAGAAACAAAATTCATGAATATTGTGAGTTTTAGAAATCTCAATGCCTTCATTATCCTCGGGATAAATTTTTCACTATTTCATTATCCCATCATGTTATGCTCAACTCACCAATCCCAGAAAACCCATCATGGGTTCATATCACTCATTGTGTCTATGTTTTTTCACCTATGACCTTAGCACTCTATTTTTGACTTGCCTATCTTCTTCCACCTGACACCTAGGATCACTAACCAACCTGCTCACTCTTCCGTTTCCTGGATACACCAAGAATTTATGCTCTCAAAAATATCTTTGTAGGTTCTTCAGATAAATCAAGTACATTGGATTTTGGATCTTCAATACATAAAAATATCAAAAACTCTGTTTTTTATACTTGAAGACCCAAAACTAAATTTTCAGTCAAAGGCCAAGTCTGAAGAGCCTCCCACTAGGTCACCTAGGGTTTCATAGGTCATAGGATTGTTTTGGTGTCCTAAATCTATGTTTTTCCGGTGTCAAGAGGATGAATTCAAAGAAGAAGAAGGTTAAGTAACTTTTGTCCAAATCTGATCAAAATCCTTTAAGGAAGGCCTCCTTGGTCAAAGCACAAATTCTGCAAGGGGAAGCTGCCCTTGTTCACATTTCTGCAAGAATGATTGAGATGTCCATCGGCATAAAAAGAGGTAAGGTAAGAGGGTAAATCATCACTAGAAGACATCCACAACAAAGAAAAGGGCAGCATGCCTATGTACAATGAGATTCAGGGTTTTGGGACTGATTGAAAAAATAATGTTGCCAAGCAAGGAACTAGTACAAAGGCCACAAAGACGGAAGGCACAACAACACAACCAAGCACACATTTAAGATTTTCTAGAAATTATAAGTGAAAAAGGGAAAAAGGTGAGGTGAACTAAACATAAATGAATGAACTTTAAAGGGCTATAGAGAACTTAGAAGACAACACTACTTATTCTTCTCTAACAACCCTAAAACCTAAAGGTTTGGCAAGATGGGAAAAATAGGTGAAATAAAGAGGATGCACCTCCATCATGATAGCAGAAAGCCTTCAAAGGCTATTCAAGGTGACCTTTAGGGTTTGTCAGGGAAACACTGCTTCACTGCACCAAAGGGAAAAATTGTAAATATTATCAGTGTAAGGGAGATCAAGTTTTTAAATGCAGTTAATTGTCCTCAAAGGAACAAAGGAAAGGAATCATAAGGTTAATTATTAGACTAATAAATCAAGTTGAGCATGGTTTTCTATGTGTCAATGAGCTGTCAAAATCCAAAAATGACTAAGAGAGCCAAAACTGTGTCATGGCACCTGCAACACATCAAAAGTGGCCAAAGGGACATAAGGATAAACAGGATTGAAAATACTGGGGTCACTGTGCAAAACAGATTTATTTACACCCCTGTAAAAACAGTAGGGAGGTAAGAAAACCTATTTTAATATTACCTACATTCAAAGATCTCAAAGAGGGATAAAACATGCTTTTATCAGTCTATAAAAGGGGAATTGAGGATAGGAGAAAGGCTAAACATAGTGAACCATACAATTCCAAAAGTTATCAGTAGCCTGAAGAAAGCCCAAACCCATCATATCAGCTACCTAAATATCAAAAAAGAGGAAAGGGTGAGAGGAAAGTATCATTTTTGAGCTTTTTTAGTCATCTCCTGCCAAGGATAAAGGGATATCAGTGAAAATTACAAAGTGATACAAAAGCAGAAAACAAACTAGGAAAAAATGGGTTTTGAGTTTAAGTTGTATTCTCAAAAGGTATAAAGTCCCTCCAATTATCATTTCGAAAACACTTATCACATGGCATAAGAGAGAAAACCCTCAGGATTAAAAATCAAAATTTTCAGATAGTTTCTAGGCATTTTCTCCCTGGCGCTGCACAAATTAGTGGCTCTACGCAAATGGAGGCTGGTGCTGCGCTAATCTGTCCTCTTCCGGTTCAAATTTATGAGGCATTGCACTAATCAAGGGTGGCGCTACAAAAATACTGGGCACTACGCAAATGCAGGCCCGACTCGCCCGAAGACCCGACAACTCTGCAAGACTGCCGGGCACTGTGCTAATCCTCAGGCAGGATTGCCCGAATGCTACGCTAATGCAGAAAAACTCAAACAAATAAAAATTTTCTCTGAGGCTTAAGGTTACCTTATAATTTTTCCTCCAAATCCTGCAAAGGAGCTAAGAGGAAATGAAGAATCAAATGAAAATGAGGGTGAAGGTGATAGTAAATCACTCAACAATAAATATGAGGATGGTGATGATGTTGAAGACCAATAGGACCATGATGAGGCAGGTCACCTGAAAGAAAAAAATATGATGAAGCACAAGGCAACATGTATACATATGAAGCAAGCAATCAAAGTAATGAGGGTAATGATTAAAATGAGGATCATAGCAGTGAAGAGGCAAGCAGCCCAAATAAATACCAAGAGGGAAGTGATGAAACATAGAATGTGATAAATGATGATGCTAATGATGAAAATGAAAATATTAATGACAGTAGCAAGGATCAGAGCCATGATAAAGACACCAATAAGACCAAACTCACTCATTTTTCATCAGCATACTAAAGAGGACCTAGACTTGTGTTTTCTTCCTAAAGAGGGAAACAAGCCATGCCCTCCACCTCAGCTTTAGAGCTAGACAAAAGAAAATAAGGACCTTGATCTACAAACAAAGAATGACTAGGCACTATGACCAAAGAAAACAAACTTGCACGTGCCAAACTAAAGAAAGCCCTCCTTGAAGTCCAAACACTAAAGGAGGAAAAAGGTCATGAAAACCTTCGAATTATGGCCCAAGCTTCTCAACAGGTCTCCAAAACCCCTTGAAGAAGGCCTCCACCAATTTTGAGGAGATTTGGGGAACTTTTTGTTTTTTGTGATTTTGAAGGCCCATTAGCGCAGTGCCATTGGCGCTACACTAATCCATGGAGCATACTCAGGAGGAAAAATTAGTATTTTTGGATTTCTCATCACTATTACACTTTTCTCACCAAGTTTCAAAGAAATTGGAGTAGTTTTGACCCCTCAAAATGTCAAAAAACACCTAAATTTTCACCATTCTGTCTCTATTTCAGACCTGGCACTACGCTAATGGAAGTCTTGGGATTTTGGAATTTTGAGTAGGTTACAAGAGTTGGATTAGGAAACCACAAGAATTTCTGGAAATAATACTCGTTAGGCTTTCCAACAAGCCATCACGGAGCCAAATTCAACATCAGAAAGGGGTCTAAAACTTGGTTGCAAAAGTGTCTATTTTCTTCCTGAGGTGGTGCTGCACAAATGGACTGTTTAGTGTGTTTTTGGCCAAAAGTAAAAAAAACACACTCATTTATTGTAAAATCATATTTTAATGTTTTTTAAGGAAAATCACTCTAGAATTAGGTGCTAGAAATTATTTTGGAATTTATTTCATGAGATATTTTGTGCCTTGGACCTTGCATGGTCTCTTAGGCATTTATGACATTTGTGGGTGATTTTGACATTTTCCAACCTTATCTAGGGTTTTTTCCCTCCTTTTTTGAGTTAAATAGAGCATGAGGGCTTCATTTTAAATGTTGGAATTTGATGATATTTGATAGCAATACATGGTTTTTATGAGCTTGGAGAAGAAATTGGTGTTGTGGAGTTTATGAATGGCTTGCTTGGATTGATGATGGAGAAGCTTGTTTATAGGATCCCTGAGCTTGGTTTAATGGTTATGTGTCTCTAATTTTTTCATGTGTTCTTGTTTATCATTATGTTTAATCCTTATATATGAAGTATAACATAAAAGTATAGGTTAATAAATGCTCTTTGAAGCACCTTAGTCCTCCTGCCTTCTATTTCCTTGATGTTTTCCTCTGCTAGGACATTTTAAGGAATTCTTGATTTCTCCTTAGACCACCTATGCTTGTTTGTTTCATCTATGGATTAATATGCTAGTTTCAAAATATGATTCATGGCAAGCCTTGCTTATTTGATGCTATCTAAATTGTTTTGAAACCCTTCTTTGAAGTATTACGTGTTAGGTTAAGCCAAAGAGGTCTTGTTCTGATCTTTCCCTTTGTCCATGCCTATCAGTTTGCCTCAAAGTTCTTGGTAACTTGACCAATAATGCTTAGAATTTACCTCTTTGTTGATTAAATTTATTTTGCGATCTTAAATGTTTTCTAAAGCTTGAAGGTGAAATCACTAGAAGTTAAATGAGTTTCTCGCCTTCTATATTTCATTGGAATTGTTAGTCTAGAATGATTGTTTACTTAAGTTGGATCAAAGAGTTACTGGTTTTCCCTATCTATTGATTTCTTCTTGATGTTAATGGTGTTTTAGACCTTCCTGTTTATGGGTATTTGACAAAGGATTCTTAATTTCCCTTTTCCCTACCTTGTTTTCCCCAACTTAATGTTCATTTAACTTCACACATAACCTTAAAGGATCCATTGACCACACTAGATTTTCCCTGTGATGCACTCTGACTCATTGTTGAGATATCCATGACTTTCATTGACTCCATAGCCCAATGTTTTGAAGACCTCTCACTCCACCTATTCTACCTATTCATCTTACCCAACCAAAATAAACAACAAACCCTACACTTAACAACTAGCCTAAAATCAAACCCTAAAAGCAAACAAGTTCACATCCTTGGCATGTAATAAAGAGAGCCCTCTCTGAGTCTAGGAAAGCTAGGTAAGAGGACTCCAAAGACTGGTCTGTTGTTACCTTGTGCATTTGGTCTACCAATCTGCTAAATTACGAGACCCTAACAATACCCTTTTTACCTTATGTTCTATTGCATATTCAAACCTTTTACATGTAACCATTACTGAATCCTACAAACTTTATGATATACGATATTGCTGGGACCCATCATTTATTTTTGATCTATTTCATAACATTCAAAATGTTTTAGAAAAATAATTTATATTATTATTCAGACGAATTTTACCATATTCATTGACTTAACGAAGTTTTCACTTATCCACTTTTAAAAAGCCATTTAATGGGGCCCCACCTACCTTTTCGCATCACATTGTCGCAAAATTCATTTACCGCATTCTCTTCCACTTCCTCATTTCCCCGATTGCGATATTGAGTGGGACCCTTTTCTGCCACGTCATTGTCGCTAATCGCATATCACAATTTTACATTGCCAAACAGTCTATTACCACCCCATCTCCCTGATCTCTGATATTGCGATATTACTTTGACTTCTTGAAATGCGATAATCCTTTTAACTTCCCGATGCAATATTAGTGGGACCCCTTTAATATATATATATATATATATATATATATATTATGTATACCGCAATGAACTTTTCAGTTTCCCACTTTACCTTTATCCTTGCCTTTTCGCATTGACATATCGCAACAATCCTTGCCATATTCATTTTCCACTCCACAAATCTTCCGATGTGATACTAAAGGGACCCACCTTTGCACGTCACCCTTTCCCCATCGCACATCGCATGCTCTGAAGGATAGGCACTCAGGAACCCATTATAAACACTGAAGTGCATTGTGCAATATTGGTGGGACCTAATCTCATATCGCAATTCGCAAGCTCAGGAGGATAGGCGCTCAAGAATCCTTTATAAAATAAAAAATGTGATTGCGATTTCCACCGGCCGTTACACCTCGTGATCTTTCCCGCCCTTTGATCCATCGTTCTCATGGCTTTTCTGCCCCCCTTCTCCATTCTGCTTTGAACACTAGGGGGGGGGTGTCCGAAAAGCTGTTTTCTTCATCTCTCCTCCTGCTACGTGTCCTCCTCTTTGCGTTTCTCACCCCCCTCAGTCCAAACCTCCTTTCCATGTCATCACCCCCCTTGCAAATGACATTCCCTCTCGCTTGTGTGTTATGCTTAAACGTTTCTGACCCCAATCTGCGATTGTGATATATGTATAAAAGGTTTTCTCCTTCCACTAATCATTTATTTAATAATGTCCCTCGCTAATAAAATGCAACCCCACTATCTCTTTCAATCCGCCTCCATAAACCATTTAACATCCATAGTTCCCGCTCTTTTTTTTCTCATGCTTGCCCACAATTCAACGTGTCTCCTTCTCATATCTTTCACATGCCCAGTCCTTTTGTTTGGAACCTATTTATATGGGTTTTTCCACTCCAACACTATCTCCATGTTTAATTCGAGACCCTATCGTGACAAACAAGAAACTTAAGGAAAGGAAAAACGGCAGAGTTTCTATGAAACATAATTCTACCATTACTCTCATCACCAACACGTTTCCACAAGGTATCATGTAACATTCAAAGAACAGTCACATGTCAATTTCACTGTTGTTTACACTTTTTGTGGAGTTGGTTGCACCAGAACATCATACAACCACTTCGAATTGTTAGGCTTGATGATGTTTATTTTGATTACACCATAGCAATTTGTATTAAAGTTTTAGGATAACCCTCATCTCTTGCACAAGATTGTAATAACTTTTGGGAACAGGTTTACTCCTTTTGTGAAGATGAAAATTTTGTATTTTTGTATATATGTGACAAAATGTTATGTAAAAAATGTTGGTGGTTTTAGAATCTTGGCTCATATGATCAGTACTCTTTTCAGTGAATAAAATTCAAAGAAACTTCTGAGGACTTATTATCAATCTGGTGTGTTTATTGTTAATTTTCACTTTTGTTTCCATATCTTATTATCTTCAGTGGAAGTTTACAATCCCTCATGTTGTTATGTGTTTTTATCAGTCCCTTGACATGTTCATGTGTTTTATCAATTTTTGTTAGTCTCACACAGTGATATTTCTTAATGAAATATACATTATGACAATGTAAAGAGTGTCACTTATAACAATTATCTTCCATGATATTTCAATGAGAATATTGTAAGTCTAGAAAAAACTTTCTCTTGTTGAAATATTGACAAATTAATACTTGTATTATTTTCTACCAAAAGTAGTGGATTTATGCCTTGCAGACCCACTGTTTCTTCTTCCATTTCACATTCTCTTCCCCTCATAGGCTACAAACTCACTCTTTTTCTACCAAATCAGACCCAATACCCTCATTAGTAGAACAATGTATTTGACTTAAATATATTTTACGTGAATAGGAGTTGAAACCACCTACCAATCTCATAAACCAAATCATTAACTTACCTTAGATTTTAGGATGTGTCTGGTCAGGTGTTTGAATCATTCCAAGTGTTGATTCCAGTGCTAACATGTTCAATTTCACTCTTTTAGGAATAGGGATATATGTAAGGCCTCATGTTTAGAGGAACACTTCCTGGAATCATATTAATAGCATGATCATGATCACGAATAGGTGGGATGCCTTTGGGAGTCTCAAATATCTTGGAATGATTGTCCAAGACTTTTTTGAGATTTGGAGAAATAGAGGATTTTGATGTTTGAACCTGTAGTGAGCATGATTGCGCAATTATGCCTTGTCATTATTTCTTCAAAGATTTTTCATGAAATTAGAGTTGATTATCCTTCCAGGTTTCCTGCGATACCCCATAATTCAACTTCCTTTCCTTCCCAAAAAAATTTCAAGAAAAATTCTTGAAAATTAAAAGCTATAGTCCCCAAAGATTGTAACCATTGGACTCCTAGTACAACATCAACAACACCCATTGGAATAGAAAGCATTGGACTATTGAACACATATTCCCCCATGGTTAGCTTGATATTATGGAAATCTCTAGAGAAATCTATAGTTCCTCCATTTGCAACTATCACTTGACATTATCGTGCTGGATATAGGAAGAAATTCAATTCCTTAGCTATATTAAAATGAATAAAATTGTGTGTACTACCCGAATCAATCAATACTATTACCTTTTTTTCTTGATATATCCTTCTATCTTGAGAGTTTGAGGAGTGGTAATTCATGCCAATGCATTACAAGATATGGTTGGATTCATTTCTTCCTTCTTTGGGGTTGGTTCCTGGTGCATATCCTGTTATTTTGATGTTTCTTTTTCCTTTTCTTCCTCCTCTTCACAATCTATGTAAAATAATTTCTTCTTGGTGCACTTGTGACCTTTAGTGTATTTGCTATCACAACTATAACAAATCCCTTTTTATCTTTTTTCATCCAATTATTGTGGTGTCAACCTTGTATGTTATGGATGGATAGGAGCAACAACATCTCCTTCTTTATAGTTGATATTGGTAGACTTCCTTTTTGCCATAATTTTTCTTTCAAATTTTCTGTCCACTATGAATTTTGTTTCCAATGAATTAGGTTCCCACAAGCAAACCTCATGTTCGATGTTATCCTTTAAAGTCCCTATGAAGAAATCAATCCTCTTTTCATATGGAATATTATTTACCCTTATATTCAATTTTTGGAAGTCCTCAATGTGCTCCATCATTTAACCCTATTGTTTAATATTTATCAATTGGCTAAAGAAGGTGTTTCTCTTTGTATCCTCATAATGTTCTATCACTTCCTTCATAAAAATTGACCAAGTGAAAAGTGGTTTATGAGAACAAAGCCATTGATACCATACAAAATTATTTTTTTATAAATATTAAGTTTCAATGCGTACCTTTTGTGTGTGTTTCACATTATGGAGTTCAAAGTATTGCTCCATTTGTATTATCCATGTTATTAGATCCTTTCCATCAATATTCCTCATATAGATATTTGGAATATGGTGGGTCTTAAATCCAACATTACAGTCTATGAAATCATGATTAAAATTTCTTTTGTTTTCATCACGAGTTTCATCTACTAACCTTTTTCCATTAGGAATCATTTCTTGTAGAAACTTTGTCAAACCTTCCTTCAAACCTTCCATGTATTATTTTAGACCATTCTTCATGTCTTCCATGTTGCCTTTAATTTTCTCTTCTATACCATCAATCTTAGCTTCCATGCCATCCATGCTATTCATCAAACCATACATCTTAGCTTCCATGTATTTCTTCAAACCATCCATCTTAGCTTCCATTTAATTTTTGGTTACTTTTTGTAAGAGCGAAATTTGTTGCATTTGGTCTCGTAATTTTGATATATCATGTTGCACATCTGTTGGCTTGAGGGGTCCTGACCCAGGTTTAGAGTGCAAGGTTTGCCAACAAACCCCTATACTATTGGCCCTTTTGGCAATGACTTGCTTGCGTAGGTCAAAGTCTCACCCGAAGTAGTATGGGTGGGTGCTGGAACCATGTTTCTGCACCCTGAGAAAGGATAGGTAAGGAAAGCAGAGCTACGCTAGACCCTGTGATTCCCAGATTACCTTGTTTTGCACAGGGTTAATTAGGTCTCTATTCACATCCAGGTGCGTTAGATCTATAATTATATGCTTTTATGACAGTAGCACAGTATTTCATAAACAGAATAGAACAGATCCAGATACAGAAAACACACTTACACCGATATTCATAGCTTAAATACAAAAAATGCACAATGCAGTAATTAACAATGATTCACACAAAGAGTAATCACAGATTCAGTTCTCTATCAACCTTTCTTATTCATTCATTCATCAATTCTTCCTTACAATTCCCTTCCCAGCCTGCGCACATAGCAGCAGGGTCCACACACAGCTGGACTTGGATCTCCATGCACACAGCCAGCAGGAGTCCTTTCCCCAAAACCAAAACAGATATCTTAAACCAAAATTCACATCAATAGCTCTTCATTTCCTACCTTACAATACAAAATGTTCCTCTATTTATAATAATCTAGCCTAGACTTTCCTATGGTCCGCAAACCATGGTTTTCAGACCCCTGGTTTACCCTTTTACCCATTACAATGCTTTCAAGGCTTTGACCCTCCAGAGCGTGAGAGAGTGGAGGGAGCACTTCCTGACTCTGGACAACAGCTCACTATGCAATGTTGACAAGTGTGAGGGAGGCAGGGCTGTCTGGAGATGTGGTAACCTATTCTAACATCTGGTGGAGGCACTCAATGGCGGTATGAGCATCCTAGGAGATCTGGAGGGTGGCGTTGCCCCATGGTTTCAACCATTTTCTGATGACATGCTTGGTGCGACAAAGATTCACAATTGTGTCCATGACGGCCAAACGCCGCACAGAAACGCTGGAGGGCAAGGGAGCACTGATCTGATCGAGATCTGATTTCGCCTACCGTAAGTCTTCCTGTATATGCTAAAGCATAGGATGGTATCGGACGGTTGTCCAGAGCTTCGTAGCTACATTGACCAATTGCATGCCCTGTGTAAGATGCTCCTGAATAATATTTGTTGCTTCTGTGAACAATGCGACCCGTTGTGCCAGAACTTCTGGATGTATTTCACACTGTTGTCACGCAGTCCGGTTACGGTGGCGAACCTCTTGCAACACCGTGGTGTATAATCCTTGTAGCACTTCATGGGATAGCTACGCCAAATCTATTTGTATGTATGCAGTGTTTGGAGCATGATTGTTAACTAAGACAGTGCAAGGGAGCGAAAAAATATGGCTTCTGCTAGTCAGTAATCTGGGACTGTGGAGAAGTCACAACATATCCCTATATCTCAGCGTTCCTTCTTGGCGCAGGACTATTCATGACCTGATTGCGACACTGTTGGTGGGGGACCATGATAATAGCGTATCCTCCTCTGCTGTATCATCCTAGGCCATCCGGTTGGGTCCCGTGGTCGTCCCCGAGGTGCGAAGTTCGGGTACTCCTATCGCGCAGCTATGATGCTTCTTCGTGCGGGGTTCATAGGAAATTCCCTCTGTAGGAGGCCAATGACCAATCATTTGATAAAAATAGGCATTCCCAAGCCCTCTCAATATGATGTCTATGGGTGCTGAGCAGCCAGGGACCAAAGCATTCCGTGGGTTAGGGACCGCCATAGCAACAGAAGGACAAGTGTCCTGGAAAATTTCAATGATCCCAGTAAGCCAGTCGGCGGATAACAGGGACATGGTGTAGAGACAATATGTAGCCTTTTGTGAAGTTATCTTGCTATCTACACATTGTCTGGAGCTATCTAATGGTGGAGTAACCCATACGTGAAACTTATGATCAGTTGTTCGAATCAAACTTACCATAAATGGCCGCATTGATGTCCTACCACCCATTTTTCGTAATTGTAAGGTTCCTTTATTATCAAAGTGGGGTGGGCTAATGGTCATTATTCATACCTGAGGACTCTCCCACAGATCGTCAGACCTTGAATGATGCCTACATGCTGTTCGCGTACCCTGAATTAAGGTTGATGCCAGGTGTTTCGTAAAACGGTTCAGGTACCAGTTTAGCAATTTGGCCACCAAACTTCTCGATCGATGCGCTTCTCCCTTGTTCAGGACATCCCTGTTTGGTAGGGCTGCGTCAAGTGTCTTCATGTCATCTGTCACCTGAAGTGTTTGCAACTTCTCCCAATTGCACATGGGTTGGTGCAGTTCTGTAGTCGAACGCAAGCCTAGGTCATTGGTAACCTGGTGGGCCTGGTCGAGCGGGGTCCTATTGCACCCTCGAATTGCGCATGTCAGCATGTATCCGCACGGGTCTACTGACCTTGGGGCTTGTTTGTCAGCTGGGGTCCCCAAGCGCAAGATTATCCTACTCCAGCACTTCGCCCAAGTGAGGAATACCGGCCCTTGAGTTCTCCACCAAATCGCAGGTGCTCCACATAGGGTTAGCAGCAGTGCCCCTAGCCTCTGTTCCTTGGGAATTTTGGCTTCAACAGACTTCATAATACTACCTGCGTTATCATGGAAAGGTAGGTCTCTTACCTTGGTAGAGACGCAACAGAAATTCCTGGTGGTTCGAAGACATCGTAGCACCGAAACCTCGTGCAATCATCCTTGCTAGTTTTCCAGTTCCTCATCAAAGTCGGAGAAACATTCACTGTCCTTTTCCCAGCAGAGTACTCCTTTGGCCGTGGGGTTAACTTGATCTTCGTCTCATGCAGTAAATTTGTAAATGTGATCTATTTCCTCCTCCTCGTAGGTTGGCTCTGTATACCGCGCACCTTCTGCTGGATCTAGTGGTACTATTACGCACGTATCATTTTTCTCAAACACCATGCTGCACTTTTTGAGATTGATGACACCCCCCATGTCTATAGCCCAGTCCAATCCTAGGAGTGTAGGGTAAGGATCCGTATTCTCCACAATTTCTATGACTTAAAAGTCAACCAAGAATTTTATGCCTACGATATCTACCATGACTTTTGGCAACCTCCCCAAAGGGATGATATTTTGTTGATTCTCCATGCGCAGCTAGATGGTGGACCATTCCAATTTAGGCTCTCCCATTCGTTTCCATGTTTGATTTGGTAATACGTTCACATCTGACCCAAGATCAGGAATAACTTGATCCATCTCATAGTTTCCAATCTACGCAGTCAACCGCATTTCTCTCCCAGTGCGTTTTTTATAACTGTATATTTTGTGTACATCCCTAGTCCCGGGAATGGTGTTGGGTTAGGCTACGCAGCTATGCAGTAATACTTGAAGATTTTCTACAGCCTGTGGGTTACGTAGTAGTTTCAGACATGCCTTCAGAAAGGGCTCAACCCCTTCCTCTACCTTCAGGTGTGTCGGCAGCTGCACGGGGGCTGCCAGTGGTTCTTGTTATTTGCAATTCACTCCTTCCCATGAGGCAAGCTCCTCCTTTTCTCCCTGGGTGACCATCCTATTGCGTGTCATGAATTTTACACTCGGATCTATATTTCTTAGCTCAGTTTTAACTCTTTGCACATTCTGTGTAGGAGTGGGTTGTTTTTCCTGCATATTGTCTATTAAAATTGGGTAATCCTCCACCACATGGTCCAGCTGCCTACAATACTTGCATGATGGCCTGGTGGGATTTGGGAATTCTTTGGCAAAGTGTACTACCTCTCTGTAGTTATAACAGATTAGCTGCCCACGTCCTCATCCTGCACTTCCTCCCCGACCTCCTCTGCCCCGGGTTGGGGATCCTCCGAAGTGCGCGGACGATATTGGCGATGTAGGGTCTAATTGTACCCTATAAAATTTCCCAAAATCTATCATCAAGTCATAAGTATGAAAATTTTTCTCATCGTGTCCTACCGATTGGCAGAACCTGCACTATTGTTGCTTTATTTCTGGGACATATGCACCTAGTCGAGGGCAATGGTTTGTATCATGAAGTCCTACTACACGACAGTTATCACACCACAATGCAGGTCTACTCGAGCCTGGTCGTGATAGGATGGGTTCCCCACTTGCTCCTGGGCATACCAGACTACCTACCTGCATGTAATCTGCTAGTAGAGGACACTGATCCTTCATGTGGCCAGATACCTGACATCGTATGCACCATATATTTGCGTGGCCATCCTTTCCTCACTCATTTCATAGGTTCTGAATTTCCATATGCATAGCCCCAAGTTGTTCATAAATTTGTTGTACCCCTACCGATGTATCCTCTCTGGGTGCAGCTTCTAGTTTCATATAGACTTCCACAGTTTTTTCTGACGATTCAAAGGTTTGGTGACTCATTGGCATGCGCAGGTGAGGTAAAAACATAGCAATGAACTACTCTGTGTGTTTCCTATCATCATACTCGAATCCTCCTTCCCTAATTGCTCTCTTCAATCGCTGATCAGCCTCCCACACCGACTCAAACGCACCTTGTTTAAAGTCCTTTACTTCCGCTTCCAGATGAGAGTAAGATTTTGGCTTCCGGAACTGTTGTTTAAGAGCATCTTTGGTATCTTGAATAGATGCACTCCCATTCTGGGCAATGTATCTCATATACCAGTCCAGTTCCCTATCCTTAAATGTCAGGGACAGCTGCGCCCTCTTCATCGTATTGGTTGCCACATTCTGTGTAGTCCAGATGGAGTCTGAAACAAACCAAAACCGGTCCATACCTTCATCCCCTACCCTCTTGAAGGTAGGTAATCTCAGGTGCACAACCATATCGTTGTTTGGTAGGGTTGGTGGTATGGGAGAGTTCTTACCTTTGTGCTACCTGGGCAGTGGTGTAGCCGAGGGATCTTGTGTAGCTGGTTCTTGCAACAGATTATAGGTGGATCTCCCTCCGTTAAGGTTGGTCTGATAGTATTTACCACTACGCGTCACGCTTCCGTCTAGATCTAGGGTCATTCAGTCGGTATGACTACACAAAATGCTCTTTTCACACAGTAATATCTTAATCAGCAATGGTAATGTCCTCAAAAATTTTCCCTGGAACCCTTTAAAGAATCTTTGTTCGGCCTAATATTAAGAGACAAACTGATCAATGGAAAATTCTGTCACAAATCCTCCTAGCACACTATCCACCTAGTGATCGACTGTGCGTGTGATAGTATTATCAGTCCTCTCCAGCTGTTGAATTAGCTCTGGGGTCCACTGAGTGACTCGCTCGGCCTTCCAGCACTTCTGGAACTCTACGAGTCTGGCCAGCCACTCTTGAAGCTTGATCACAAATGTCACAAAGAATATTTCATAGCTTTCTGTAAGAATGTACCTATTTTTCCACCTTTCCACCATCAAATTTTCATTGCGATTTTCTTTCGCCACGAATTCCTGGATCTGTTTTTCGAACCAGTCTTCAATTTCCTTTATTTTAGGCTTCCAATATTCTCTTATCATTACCCAATCCCTTTCTCAATATTCTCCAGGCCCCAACAACAAAACCATTTTTTGGCTCGAGGGGTCCTGACCCAGGTTCGGAGAGTAAGGTTTGCCAAAAGACCCTTATACTACTGGCCTTTTTTGCAGTGACCTGCTTGCGCAGGTCAAAGTCTCACTCGAAGTAGTATGGGTGGGTGCTGGAACCAGGTTTCCACAACCTGAGAAAGGATAGGTAAGGCAAGCAGAGCTGCACTAGACCCTGTGATTCCCAGATTACCTTTTTCTGCGCAAGGTCAATTAGGTCTCTATTTGCATCCACGTGTGGTAGATCTATAATTATATGCTTTTATGACAATAGCACATTATTGCATAAACAGAATAGAACAGATCTGGATACAGCAAACACACTTACACCGATCTTCGTAGCTTAAATAAAGGAAATGCACAATGTAGTAATTACCAACGATTCACACAAAGAGTACTCACAGATTCGGTTCTTTATCAACCTTTCTTATTCATTCATTCATCAATTCTTACTTACAATTCCCTTCCCAGCCTGTGCACATAGCAATAGGGTCCGCACACAGCTGGACTTGGATCTTCGTGCACACATCCAACAGGAGTCCTTTCCCCAAAATCCAAACAGATAGCTTAAACCACAATTCGAATCAATAGCTCTTCATTTCCTACCTTACAATACAAAAGTTTCCTCTATTTATAATAATCTAACCTAGAATTTCCTATGGTACGGAAACCATGGTTTTCGGACCCCTAGTTTACCCTTTTAACCATTACAATGCTTTCGGGGCTTTGATATGCCCCAAAACCCCTGTGCTAGACTAAAGTTAATCAAAAGTATTTAAAATGGACTAGTTTCACAGCTTGTAGGAGACCCTGTTCCAACAACTTCTTCCTCTTCATGCATTATAGTAGAGATTTATGAGATATTAATGGGTGTGGAATTATTTTTGGGAGGCATTATAAAACCCAATACTAATATCAATGCTTCAATATGCCCTTTGGAATCACTTCAAACTAATTTTTTTAAACAAAATTTATACAAATTAAAAAACAAAACACACCTTTTTCTTTCTTTTGAGGAGCTCAATGTTGAAACAGATGTATCGATGTGATTTTGGATCCCCAAGATTTGAACTTTGGTCTTGTAGTATCCCTCTAAGTCTGCTTTCCAATTCCACTTTTCATACCTAATTTGGATTCTTCAAGGAAAATTTATGCCTGATCTCCCACAATGACCTAATTATGGACTAGTTCAGTAGAGTGAAGTTGTACGTTGTGTCACACATCACTGTTTTGAACTTTGGCCCTGAAATCAATAAAAAAGAAGCTAAATTCCATTTTCTTTCAACTACTAATTACAGAATTCTAATCCGAAAATATCATAGATCATATCTCCAAAAATGTTACAAAACAAGGAATGAAATTTTCACACGAAGTTCATCAAGATTTCTCCTATACGGGGTAAGAGTTTCAGCTTCTAAATCCTCGTATAAAAATATTTATAGCAAAAATTCCAAGATCTCCTGCTTGAAGAAGCGAAACCATAGAATCCCAAGCTATGATACCAAATTTTATGCAACCAACTCACAAAATAGAAGAAAAGATAGATCAACAACTTAGAAATCAACCTCTTTGAGGAGAAAACCTCCTTTACATTACATAAATGAATAATTCTTGGATAAATCAAATGATAGAAACCTAGTTTATATATATAGGACTCTAAGGGGTCCCAATATAATCAGAGCCTACTTAACAATAATAATATAGGGGCACAACATTAAAAATAATGGGCTTCTATGGGTCACAATGATAACACTATGGGGACTACATGGGCACAAAAATAACAATAAGGGGGATACACTAACAATAAAAATAATCGGATACACTAGTATTATAGGGGCGTAACATCATACCAGTTCATCCCTTTTGGATAAAAATTTTTCCTTTCAAGTTATTTCTGATTGAAGCTTATTTTCAAATGCAACCCTAACACTATCATGCTTTTTCTTTTAATATTTTTACTGTCATTCAATAATTTCAACAAAAACTAGTTAATTTAATCACTGAATATATAACTACAGTTGAACTTTTATATTTTTCCATATCAAAATCCTTGGTTTACAAATTTAACAATCACACAAAATTTCCTACTGATAATTTCTAGATAATTCATTCTCAATAAAACATGAACCATTAAGCAACCTGGTGCAGTACTTATGTGTTCCCTTGAATCCACTTTGCGAGTGGTCACAACCACCCGAGATAGAGGGATCCTCCCTACCAATGAGATTAGTCTCAACATTGCATCTCCCCCCGAGCTACCTTCACAAGCAGGGTATTTTTCGTTGGACATTACTGTACAAAATGAATTTATTTAGTGAATATCTAGTCCCAACCAGACATAGTCAAACATATTTTCCAGCCTTGAGAGAGTTCCTCTGTCCAACCATTAGGAAAACACCTCTCTATAACAATATTTTTATATTCTTGCAGTTTCTCTTGCTCGAATCACCTGAGGTTCCATCAACACCTTTTGGTTTTTCCTTCCTTGAGAATTTATATTTCCTCCAAGAGGAGTTTGGTTAGGTAACCTCCTAACCCATAACTTTCAAACTACCCTAACAAGTGAGTCACTTTCTTCCTTTACACTTTCATCTGTTTTTTGTCGTGATTCCTAAATAGAATTCATATTGTTCATAAAAAACTTAAATATTTCCTAATTATTTGTTTGACCTCTACGAGGTCTGCAAGGTAGCAAACTATTTTTAATTGCACTAAAAATAATATTGAAAAGTTACCATGGGATATTACACCTCACCCCCCTTATGGGAAACACCCTTCTAATTTTTCAACAACCTTAGAACATGATTTGGTACACTTCCTATTGGCTTGAGGGTTCCTAGCCCAGGTTCAGAGTTAGTGTGTAACCAAAAAAACCCTCTTACTACTGGCCCTTTCGGCAATGACCTACTTGCATAGGCCAAAGTCTCACCTGAAGCAGTATGGGGTGGTGTTGGAACTAGGTTTCCACACCCTATGAGAGAATTAAATGAAGTGGGTGTCTTCAAATCTGTTTTATTACACAGCCTAACTTGCACACTAGAAACCCTAGGTTACTTATCACTGGTTAATCCTGCATGCGCACATAGACAGTAGATCCGTAATTCCATTAACTATTCTAACAATGTGATATTCAGACCTTATAGTACTATATCTATGCAATTAACATTAATGTCAACAATAATGTAAGTATGCAGTCGATCCAATCATAGGTAATATAAATCATATGCGGTAAACATAAATCATACACAGAAATAGATCATAAAAAATCACAGATGCATTTGGTACACAGATTTATCAAAACAGGTATTTATTCATCAACAGTTCCCAAAAACCTTTACAATCCTTCAGATCTACCCATGCACATAGCCAGCAGGGTCTGCACACAGCTGGACTAAGGTCTCCATGCACACAGCCAGCAGGAGCCTTTTATACACAGATGCTTACACAAATTCACTTCAGATCAACATACATCCATTACATTCATTATTACATTCATTACCAACTTACTTATCTAACTCGATCTGTAATTCTACTTATACCTTATCATGTGCTCATACTAAAGTATTCAAACCATTGTTTGAGACTCCTATATTTACCCTTTGACCCAATTACAACTCATGAAGGGACTTTGAACCACCCCAAAGCCCCTTTGACTATGCATTGCTTAGCGCACATGACTCAAAACTACACAAAATACTATTATTTACTCCAAAAAATGCGGTCCTAAGGGACCCTGCTCCAACAGTCCCCCAACACAATATTGTGACTCATCTCGAGTCACAGAGGCACTGGGGTATTCATATTTGTCTTCAGATCTTTGATGATAGTGGTGAAGGGTGCCAAGACGCCCGCGCTCTGATCAACAACACTTTGAACTTCGTCTACCAAATTCTACGATGTTGGGCCTTCGGCTGCTAGAGTGATGTTGTGCTGAGTTTGGCCCATCGTCTTTATCGCAACATCAATATCCTGTGACAACTTCATGGCTTCATATGGGTTTTCAAAATGTATTTATTTCACTGCAGATTCTCAATTTCATCGTGCAATACCTAGCTGGTCTGCAGATGTGTCATTCACTGTGTAGGCATGAGGGTGGGCAGCGCCTCGTGAAGCTCATCGAATGTTTTCTCTTTGGCATGAAAGTCCTGGGATATCTTCCTCATAAAGGGATCCATCTGCAATAAAGTCCAGAGGCCCATAGCTGTGTCCAGAATCTTGGTACCCTTTTCGACGGTTGCTTCAATGCTAGATGATGCTGCATTTACCAGGGTAGCGCGTTGCGCTCGCACTTCAGGAGGAGTCTCTAGCTGAAGCTTTTCTTACAACTCTGCGATCTACTGTTTGAAGTCTGCCTTTACTACTTGTACTTCGGAATGAGAGGCTTTAAGGGTAGCCAATAGACTTTCAATCTTGGCTTGGGGCACAGAAGAGTCAGGGATGGAAACCTCGGGTAGGTCACCACACAGGCAATCAATCAAATTTTCTAACTTCGCGCATTGTGCCACCACTGCTTGCTGAGCTGTCTGAGCTTGGAGAGACTCCTGTATTCTCATTGCAACCTTCTACTCTGCCTTCGTGAGATGTTGGTGCATGTGTGCCTCACAACACTGCATCTTTTTTGTAATTATAGTATGAATAACGTGCAAATTTATGGTGGGAAGCATAGATAAGTCAATTCCAACTTTTGGGTAGGTTTGAACCTATGCCCACAAGGTAGGTTGTTCCAATGTAACTACTGCTCTTGAGAATGGGAAGATCTGACTATCTTCCATGCTGATGATCATACTCATGCTTGTGCTTGCTTGATGCGGCCTCGCCTAAGCCACACTCGCTTGAATGCTATAGGTCTTGAGTTGTAGTACCTGCAATCCAGTCTACATTGCCTCCATGACAACCATGTACTGCACCTCGAGCGCATTCCATTGATCCTTGGAGGCAGAGGCGATCACATATGCTATCTTATCAAGTTCCTTTTTTGTAAGAGTGACGTCCTCTACGCTTCCTAACTTCAAACCCTTTCGCTTCTTACGTGCACCCCTGGGGTTTCAGCGCCATGCTTTGCACCTTTGGGGACTCTATTTCAGTACTATCTAGGCCTTCTATGCCTCTGAGATCCACCTTGGATTCCTCCTCAGATTAATTTTCCACCTCTTTTTCTACTTCTTTATTATCATCCTTTTCTGCTTATTTGTCCTTGGAAATATTTGTTGTTCTCTATTTGCTGGACATGGAGGCTATGATAGGTGTGGCAGAGCCTAGCCCAGTCTTCCATGCTTTAGGGCAAGTCACAATGACCTGTTCAATCTCAGCCTCTATCACCATATACGGTAGGTTGTACCATACCTGATATTTGCGCACATGGACCTGAACGTTGTGCATTGACACGTTGAAGTTAGTAATGGATTTGTATTTTATGTACGTGGTTGGGGACAACTAGGGTTGCGAGTGGATAGCTACAGCTAATGCTCCCTTGAATAATACCTAGACGATCTTATTCTCCATCACTCTCTTCGTGTCTACAGAGTCCCATAGGTTGGCGTAGTGTGACCCTTCAAATACACTAGGCTCGACATCCGCAAGGACTGCATACTCTGGTGTCTCCCATGCCACTAGAACAATGAACAAGAGCAACCATGAGTAGAATTTTTTTTTTCCTCCTCCTGTGCATCATGCACATTCTACAAGAAATAAATACAGAGGAACTGTGACCAGTTGTATATGCGGCCATTCTCACACTGTCCTTCCAGTGTGATGACATGCACCAGGACCACCTTAGGCCTGTACTTGCGCATCATTTTGCAACCTAGCACCAAATGTTTTGAGGTGCACCGCTGGGTCATTGATCTACTACACCAGGAAGCCCCTGGTATCCCGTCCCAATTTTTAATCATGTTTGACCTTGGAAGCTACCTTCTATTCCTGGCTTTTTCCATAATTTTCCATAGGATTGGGCCCCTTCTTCGGCAAGCCAGTGATCCGATGGATCAACGCGACATATATAGGAATACAATTATGAATGCACAGGCAACCATTGTGCACCAACTCAAGCAGCTGGCGCACATAGACATCAGTGATGGGGTACCTCCCAAAGTAGTGAATCCTCAATAAGTTAAGAATCCCAGCATTACGTAATCCGCGTGCCCAAGCCATGGGATCTACCTTTATTACTCCAGCGTATATGACGCGCTCAAGATAAAATTCAGGTGCCAGTCTGGGAATATATTTTCATTTGCTAGATCATGATCATCAAACTTTACTGTAGGGATATTTCCAAAAATCTCCCCCTCCAATGTGATCACGTCATGGATCAAGGGAATTTTTAGGTAGTCGTGTACCGTGTCCAAATCCTTTGGTGCCTTCATAGAGGGTCTACATGGCCTCACATACTTTGGTAGCCACGAAATGGGCTCAACAAAGAGCGGAAACCTCCTCTGTTGCTGACATACGTGTTTTTGATGGGTCACCCATTGGGGACTTGTCCTTCGTTGCTTAGCGTGGGGAAGTAACTTGTCTGGGGGGTGTCCATGGTTTTGAGGAAAATCCCTTAGTCACCTTGCCCTTTTCTTTGGGAGGTATTGACACTACTTCTTGAAATTTTGGGATAACTTCATGGACATCGTCAGAGTTGGGCTCATCAGATGATGTAAGTGGCACAGAGTGCTCCTTAGAATACAAATTCTCGAGGTTACTAGCCGTCATTCTGGGCTTGAAGATAAATTTGGGGTTGCTTATGTCAAATGCAGGGGTCTCATGGCCAGACATACAATACTCATTGATAATTTCAAGGCCAATTAACTCAGATAACAAAGGTACCGAATATGACCCATGCCCTTACCTTTATAGGAGATCCATGGTAAAAATGGCTAGAACTTCATTAATGGTGCCTTATCCCTGTAAAAATGGTAAAAAATCCCATAAGATATCCTCATTAATTGCAGAAAAATTGCTCCATCCAGCGGTAAAATCAAATTTTCACCAAGAGTCACTGTTCCAATGGCTAGTTTTCTCCACTATGCACAACCTCTGTGCTCATGTCGCACTTGTCTACGAATGCCCTCTGCACAGCACAAAGACAAGTGAATTTCATTTCTCCATCCATATAGTCATTTGGTAGGCATAGGGTTATCCCTATATGGCTTCAGGCGACTTCCGTTGACATACCCTGGGAGACCCTCACCACACAATGTGGTCAAGCGCACCACACCTCCATTAGTGATTTCCTTTACAATATATGGTCCCAAACAATGTTTTTTAAACTTTCCTGGGTAGTGCGAAAAATTACTATCATATAATAAAACCATATATTCTTCCTTGAATGCCTTCTTTCGGATGTGCCTATCATGCTAGGCCTTCTCATGCGCCTTCTAAACTTGCTGATGAAATTTGGCTTCAAACCAATCCTCCTCTAATGCAACCAATTGTGACAGACGTTCCTCCATGATGTCTGGTTCAGCCATGTTAGTTAGTGCTACGATGCACAAGCTTGGAACGATATATTCCATTGGCATGATAGCTTCCTAGCCATAGTCCAACCTAAACAATGTTTTACCAGTCAATTTCTTGCATGTGGTCTGATAAGCCCATAAGACAGCAGGTATGCGCATGTCCCAATTGTTCCAGTCTATATTGCAGATATTTGTAAGTGCATTTTCTAGGATTTTATTGAAGGATTCTACCACACCATTTTCCCGAGGGTGATAGGGGGTACTCTTATGGTGATGTATTTGGAATTCCTTTGTCAGAGCTTCAATTGTTTGATTAACAAAGTGTGTACACCGATTACTCATCAATATCTTCGAGCACCCAAATTTAGTCAGAACATTTTCAAAAATAAAGTGATCAGCAGTGCCTGGAGTAAAATCATTTACTGGCTTAGATTTATCCCATCTTCTTACATATTCTATTGCAGTGATGATTTAGCGCACGCTAGTATTTTTCCCAGGAGGATTAATAGTTCCAAAAAATTCTATGGCCCATTTATCAAAATATTGCAGGGCCATCTGCGACTGAAATGGCATCTCATCTCTACGTGATGGCTTCCATGTTCTTTGGCATGCATCACTAGCTCAACAATAGGCATGTGCATCACTGTGCAGTGTGGGCCACCATAATCCAGCGCGAAACACCTTATGTGCAGTAGCATTTCCTACATAGTGGCCTCCTGCAACTCCCCCATGAGCTTCAGCCAATATATCTTGTCTTTCATGTTCTAAGAAATACCTTCCTAGCTCTTCATCCATTGCCAACTTGTACAATTGACCAACAATCAATGTAAATTCAGATGCATGTGAAACCAACTCCTTCTTTTGTTTCACCGAAGAATCAGCAGGCACACTCCCCATGGTTAGAAATTGAATGATATCTACAAAGCATTCATTGACCACTTTAATGGAAAAGAGTTGCGCATCCGGTAATCTATCCTCCATATTGGTCGTTTCTTCCCCATTCTCAATGCGTGATAAGTGATTAGGTTCAACATTCAATATAGTAGGCTTAACAATGATTTCAAAATCATATTCTTGAAATAGAAGTAACCATATACACATCTTCCCCCCCAACACAGGCTTGTTAACTAGGTATTTCAAATCAGAATGGTCAGTGAGCAACTTGAAGTGCCCTCCTAGAAGATAATTCCTATACTTCTGTAGGGCGTAGACCATAGCCAAACCTTCCATCTCTATGGTTCAATAGTTACGCTATGCACTGGAGAGCTTCGTACTTGTGAAGGCCACAGTGTGATCAATATCTCCTTCTCTTGGCTATGTTAAGACAGCCCTGAGTGCAATGCCAGATGCATCAATGTGCACATGGAAAACCTTGGACCAGTCAGGGAATATTTAAATAGGCGCAGTAACCATATTTTCCTTCGGCAACTTAAAGCTCTTATGGCATTCCCCATCCTAGAAAAAGGACACATCTTTCTTCAACAACCTTTCCATAGGTGCAGTGATCAGAGCATAGCCCTGAATGAATTTTCTATAGTAGCATGTGTGTCCCAAAATAGAGCACAACTATTTTACGTTAGCACAAACCTCTGATTTGATAATAATTTCAATCTTGGATGGATCTACCATCAACTCGCTGACAAACAATATGCCCCAACAAGATCCGAAAAGTAATACAAAATATTCACTTGTTCAAGTTAACAGAGATCTGATGCTTCCTGCAAGTGTCAAGCATCAATTGCAGGTTGGACACATGTTTCTTCAATAGTATGAACATAGTCCAATAATAAAAGTATACGTCCATAAAATTGTGCATGAATTCCTTGAACACAGCTACTACTATGCATTAGAATATAGCAGGGGCATTTTTCAGCCCAAAAGGTAGGACTGTGTATTGGAAGGATCCCCATTCTGTTGCAAAAGTGGTCTTACTTTGATCTTCCGGTGCAATAATTAGCTGATGATACCCTGAAAATCCATTAATGAAAGAGTAGGCCTCTTATCCTCCCACATTGTCCAATATCTCATTTGAAAATGGAGTGAGAAAGGGGTCATGTACGCACACATTTCTCCCTTAGTCTTCTTTTCCTGAAAAATCATTAGGCTCACCCAATCAGACTATTCCACGGGCTCAATGATACCCATTTTCTCCAACTCTTCCTTTCCTTTCTACTTATATTTGGGATTTAATCAGTATGGCCGCTTCTTGATGGGGCCCGCATATGGTTTCAGAGTGATTTTCATTACCCCAAGTCTCCTACAATTCATTTTAGCTCAGAAAAATTCGTGTGGAATGGATCTTGATATTTAGCTAGTAGCTTCGCAAAATTTCCTACCATGTCAGCATCCCAATAATCTCCTATTTTAGCCAACATGGGCTCCTCCTCCATCCCAATGTTAACTTCATTTAATTTTAAAGGCTGAGCTACATCCATCATTCCTAACAGGGGCCCTGCGACTGTGCACTCTCCCTCAGACTCAGGGATATTGAAATTTCTTGGATCCTCATCGTTATCTTCTACTGACTGATTTCTGCAGTTGGAAATATCCTACATCTATGGTTCCCATGTTGGCACAAGGAATTCTATCCGAGGCTAAGAATCATCAAAGAAAAGTTCTTCTATATCCTGCAAGGTTTCGTCCAATTCCTCTGACCCACCAGCCATTCCAAAGGTTAACATAAATAGTTCTCTCATTGTAACCCAATTCAGAGTCCCTTAGCCCAGATCCATCTCCAAATAACACACAGTAGGGATTGGTCCCAACATATGTACAAACATGTGAACCCATTTGGCCCTGGGCTTCTTATCCCAGACCTCCATCCACGTAGCCAGGTGTTTCCGCAGATCACCTCGGCCTCCAAAAATCTCAGTCAACTAGTTGGTGGGATTCTCAAAGCACAACCTCATCATTCTACTGCATTCTTTCCAATCCTCAAAGTTCCCTTTGTTCGTATCCCACAAACTGGTTGGAGTTTCGTTCATGGAAAGATCGAGAGCCCAAAACATTCATTCTTCGAGGACAAATTTTTACAAATTTTCCAAAAATAAGACAACATTACAAGAACCATAAAAATAGGGCAGTTCTCTTACCTTTGAGGAGATGCATCGTATATTATTAGTGACTCAAAGAAAGCACAACGCAGAGACATCATGCAAGGGATTCAGCCATTTTTCCATTTCCTCATCTGAATCAGAGATCCATGAGCTATCCTTTTCCCAATTCAGCATCCCATCAACAGTTGGGTTAATCCAATCCTCATCTCATGCGGTTAATTTTTAGATATGGTCTACATCGTCTTCTGCGTGCACTGGTTCTGTATATCTTTCCCCTTATGCAAGATCCAACAGTGACTACAACCCAAGTACCATTGTTCTCAAAAACCATACTCCTACGCTTCTAGTTGATGATGCCCCCCATGTTGATAGCCCAATCCGGCCCTAGTAGCGCAAGGTAGGGGTTTGTATCATCAAAAAATTTTATTACTTAAAAATATGCGTGTACCTGGACTCCAACAGTGTCTACCATAACCTGTGGGAGTCTTCACAATGGAATATTTTTTTGTTGATTGACCATGCATAACTAAATGTTGGACCATTCCAGCTTTGGTTCGCCCATTTTCTACCATGTTTGCATAGGTAGGATGTTCACATAAGATCCCAAGTACAAAATGACCTAATCCATCTCATATTCCCCAATCTGCACAGTCATACACATCTCTCGCCCGATTATTTTCTTATTTTTATAGATCTTGTTTACAACCTTATTCTCAGTTCGAGGCAATTATTTATCTGCGCAGATATCTATCAGGTTCTGAAGGTTGTCTACTACCTTCTGGTTATGCAACAACTTGATGCATGCTTGCAAGAAGGGTTTGAACTCATCATTGATCTTTTCTTTAGGGACTGACTTGGATGTGAGAGAACTTGCAACAACAAAATCCTTTCTAGCTTCTATAAAAGTCTCATTTTCCTTCTGCAGGTCGAATCCTTCCTTCTTGTCAAAAGCCTTCTTAATACAAGGCTTTGCATCGACCTTCTTTCCCTCATCTTCTCTAGTGGTAGCACCACTTCGTGTAACTATGTTTACACTCAGATCCTATTCTCTCAACTTGGCTATAATCATTTGTATATTCTACGTAGGTGTCTATGGGTTCTTCTCCTAAATTTTAGCAATCAAAATAGGACAATGTTCAATGAAAATCAAACTATCTACAATACCTGCAAGACTTTCGTGAAAGGTTCAGATAGTTACACACATAGTGCCCAACATCTCTGCAGTTGAAGCAGATCAGTTGTCCTCTTCCGTGACTTGTGCCTCCACCTCTCCCCCATCCCCTTCCTCTGGCTGGAGATCCACCACATCCAGGGGGGATGTTGGTGAGGTTGGGTCGGCTTGCATTATATAGAGGTTGGTATTGTCCATCATTAAATTGAATGTGTGTAAATGGTGATCATCATGGTGAATCAAAGAAAAAAACCTACACCATTACTGCTTCAGCTCTAGAACATAACTTCCTAATCGAGGGCACATGTTTGTGTCATGCCGACTAACTACTTGACAATCAACGCACCACAAAATGGGGGTACTGCTCGGTCCTACAACATTCCTAGGTTGCAAGAGATTTGGCCCTCTCGCTTGAATATAATCTTGAAGCAAGGGGCACTGGTATTTTGTGCGACTGGAACCCTTACAGCGTATAAACCATACCTCTGCAAAAGCCTCCTTCCCCTTGTCCTTGCGCAGGTTATGAATTTCCAAATGCATTGCTTCTAACTTGTTGGCTCCCTGTAATTTATGAGAGTGGAAAGAATAAATGCTACAAGGGCCACATCAGAACCACTTTGGAATCCTAGGATATAGCCTTCCTAGATTTAGAGAGGGATCTCTCTATTAGTGCCTTTAAATGATATATCTTTATGCTTATTTATGATATTAGGCTAGTTATGAAGCTCAGAGGAACTTGTTTGTTTGGTTGATTGGTTGGGATGGACATCAGAAGAGAAAAAAGTCACTAGAAGGGTGAAGGTGAGAGCAGGTTGAAAAATGTTCCAGATGATAGGATAGGTCAAAAGAAAGTATCAATCCATTGGGCTATGGAGTCACAAAAGGATTTAATTGTACAACAATTGTACAAGGGTTTCCATGGGGAAAGTCATCTATATCAAAGGATCTCTTTAGATTGATTTGTGGCATGAAACATCAAAGTGTTGTGAAAGAAGAAAAGTCAACAACCAATTAAGAATCTATTAACTTCACTAAACAAGAAAGGCCTTTCAAAGTAACTGTTTGAAGTAAGTTAAAGGACAGGGCATACCATAGAATTCTTTGGACAAATTTTTACTAAAGCACACTTTTTAAACAACAATCTAGTAATCTAAAAGACTACTTTCAGAAAGGAGAAAAAATATAAGAAAACGAGGGGCACCCTCAGATTAGGTAATAACTTTGAATCTATATTGATTTTATCATACTATAAAGGGAAACTTTCAAAACAACTGTTAAAGACATGACCAGAGGATAGGGCTAACCATAGACTTCCCTGGTTTAGACTCTAGTTAGCATGCAATGAAAATATCATTCAAGAACAATGTCTCAAGTTTTACACAGAAAGACATGGGCTCATCAACATTCCTTGACTGGTTATACTCTATTGAATCATTCCCAGATTAACTATTAGAAGAAAACATGGAGATAAACTTTCAAACAAAAATAGGGTACTTTGCAGTAGATCCTACTCTAAATTTTCTGCTCTTTATCAGAGAAAATGGACAGCATGAAAAACATAAGGAAAAACAAATACAGTGAGGAATAACATCACCATTAACATAGACCAGGATCCCATGAATAAGCTTGTATTATTTATGTTCAAACCAGTTACATACTTCAAGTCCAATAGGTATTTACAACTCTAACTTCTCTTCTCAGCCTAGTATTCTTTAATTACATCACAACACTTCAACAGCTTCAGCAAATATTTACACGATAATAATTCATCTAACAACCAACAAAACATTTATAATGAGCTCCTCATGTAATATTTATAGATGAATGAGGAGGTGGAGTAAAGGAAAGGGTCTCTAATGTTTCATTTAAGACAGAGTAAATGCTTCTCGACCTTAGGGATGTTACATAACCCAAGATGAAATAATATCTGATATTTAACTTTGTTAAATGAATGTTTCATTAACTTCTGAACTACTTAGTCACTTTTGTTGACTTTTAGGTATATTTGGTAGGCTGGCAACAAATTTCGAGCTGTGTATGTAAAATATCTCTGACTGTGCATTAAATTTGTATGCTTTTGAATTAAATAAGACTGTAGGTGTCATTTTTTATCTTTGGAGGAATAACTGCTTTGGTGATATGGCATTTGAAATAAGTATTTTTATTGATCTGTATCGGTTTGTCACTTTAAAAACTGATTAGCCTTTGATTATGCTTTAAGGCCTTCTTAAATAATCTTTTGTCTTCAAAATGCATCTTTAACCTTTAAACTGTAGATTAAGTTTTTAATATTCAAACTTTATGCTCAACCTTTATCTCCAATTTTCATCTTTAATCTCTATTCTTCACTGTTCAAGTACAGGTGGCTTGCGCGCTGGAGGGTTTGACTGAAATAGCCAATGTTCATGACACATTGGTTAGACTTTGAGATCAACCCCTTTGTTTCCTTCTTTGCATTTAATTAAGCCTCAGAGGATCATCATCCTTGGCCTCTGTAACTGTTTACTTGCTGTAGGATGGATTTAAACTCCAACCGCCATGAAACCTGCAATTCAAATATCAAACAATTTATAAAAAACTTGCGTATGTGGTTTAACTGCTAACAGAGGCTAGGCGAGGGTGAAGGAGTTGTGCAGAGGAGGAGAAATGCGTGGAGAGAGGGTTTCCATGGAGGAAACCGAGAACAGGGTTTCAAACTTGAGTCTGGCACAAAATAGGGATGGGTGGTTTGGCAGAAAACCGCGAATGGTTTTCGAGTGAGGGGTAAACGGTAAGCGGTAATGGCTTGGGGGAACGCGATACATGTCAGAGGCTGATGCGTGTCCCTCACAAAAATGCTTGTTTTGCGTGGAAGATGCACATTGGAAATTTTTGGGTGGATCGGGTGTGAAATTAGTTTTGGGTCGTTGGATCTTGGGGAGCCAGATCAATGGTGGATAGGGAGCGCGATCGAATGGAGTTGATCGATGGAAAGGGATGGTGGAGGATAGGTGGCAGGTGGAGAGTGGGCTGGCGAAAGATTAGTGGAAGGTGGGAAATCGGGTGATGGGATGTTTTATCGGCAGGGGTAAAGGATTTAGGTTAACGTGGACCGCTAGATCAGAAAGATCTATGGTGGAGATCTGATCACAGGGGGTGAATGAATGGGTTATAGACATGAGGACGGAGGGAGAGGGGAAACCCAATGACCATTGGATTAACGAGATAAACGGCTAAGATTTGCTTGGAGGGATGAGTAGACGGAGTGTTGGGAAAAATGATAGGGGAGGGGGCTTAAAGAAAAAGAGGGAGTATGGTCTTGTGGGGAATAGGATGGGACCGGGGTTAGAATGAAAGGGGTGGAAGCTTTTATCAGAGGGTTTCGGGCTCTTGGTTATATGAATGAAAGGGCGGAGGACTTAAACCCTCAAGGGCTTAAGGCTTTATTTTTATAAGAAGGTCAGAATTAGGCCTTAAAAGTGGGTTTTTGGGCCCTTTTAGTGGTTCCGATAGGTATAAAAAAAGGGGAAATTAAACCAAATAAAGGGATTTTATAAGGCTTTAAAGGGGTTTTTATGGGAAATGAGGTTAATATGAGGGAGAAAAGGGGATTTTTAGAGGAATGAGATGATGAGTTAGGATGAGTGAAAATGAGTAAAAAATGGGTGAAATGGGGCTTATGAAATGAACTGATGGAGAATGGCTTGGAAGCAGTTCCCTTTGTATCTTGGTAGGATGATTTAGAAAGGATTTGATGAAGACTTCAGTGGAGTGTTTCTTTTGAAGATAATGAACACAGTGAGGTTTCAAGAACTTACAGTTTTTCACAAAACATTGTTTCTTGAAAACTGAGAGATTAATTTAGCCATCATGAGATATAACAAAAATTATAGATGGCTAACAATGGCTCCACTTGGGGAGGGCAGCTCCTTGGAGGTGTCAAGAACCTCAGAGATAAATCTCTAGAAAGCAGACCAGTGCCTTGTATTTTGCTGCACTTTGACAACCTCTTTCTCCTTTGGTCATGTTGTTTAGAAAGATGATCAGTATTTGTATCAAAAAAATTATTTTTCTCCCAAACATTCTACCTACACAGCCTATTTCCTAACATTTTTCTTCATAGGGTGCACTTGGACTTGCAAACCCTTTTACATCAACATTTTATTCTTTTCAAAAACAGGAAAAATTGATCTATTGCTACTCTTATTTCTTCCTTGAGTTCAGACTAAACAATTGAACTCAATGTTTCTCTACCTATTCTACTATTTGTCAAGATTATACTTTTTGACAGATCTGCATTCTCTATATTCTAAAACAGAAATTTAAAACATAGTCAAATCAGGATTGAACAGTCTGATTTTCTATGGTGTCTATGGCTGTATGTACAAGTTGCACATAGACTTTATTTGCAGAAAATTAAAACAAAACTTTGGAGGCCTAAGATATGAAATTTGTAAACATCCTTCTATCTTTCTTCAACTCTGGTTTTGATCTTTTTAGAACCATTCTTTCTCTATCCTAATCTATTCTACTGATAAGCCAAGGCTACACAATTTGGCAAATCTTCTTCACACTAACCTATCAGCATAAATTCAAATTTATTTAGTCATGATTAGGTTGTATGACTAAATAACAGTTTCTCAAAGCAGTGGCACTTGAGTTTGCACACTTTCAGATTTTTCTCTTTTTTTTTGGTATGGGGCTATACCTCTTCTTTTTAATCTACCCTTTTTTTTTTCTATTGTTTTTTTACTTCATTTTCAAAATTTCCTTTCAAGCTATGTTATTTACAATGGATTAAAAATAACTTTCATCAAAAATCTTAACAAAAATAATGTTTGAGCATCCTGCCATTGATGCACCACCAAAAAGTTTTGTACCATCCATCTCTTGAAGGAAAAAAACATTGTTACCAGCAGTAGAATAAATGAGATAAGGGCCTTTTCATAAATTTTCAAACTTTCCATGTTTGCCCTTATTTTCTTTCCTAGAATCCCATTTTAGTACATTGTCACCAATTTTAAAATCATTTGCCTTTGTTCTTTTATCAAACAACATCTTGATGTTTTCTTGTACTTGCTGTGCTCTTTTGTATACTTCTTCTCTAGTTTTTTGTAATTGTACAGTCTGTTTTATTCTTCTTGTCATGTCATCTCCCTCGGACTGCACTTCTTGGATCAACTTCATGACTGGCAATCCTAGACTGGTTGGAAATATTGCACTTGCTCCATAAACTAGCTGATAAGGGGACATTCCAATTAAATTTTTGACTGTCAATCTGTCTGCACAAAGTGCATGTACTAGCTTGTTGTGCCATGATTTTTTATTCTCTTCCAACAACTTCTTTATTATGTTTACCAAACTTTTTTTTGAGGATTCTGCCAGCCCATTACCTTGAGGGTAATAAGCTGTGGAATGGCCCAATGTAATTTGATATTTTTGATAGAAATCAACCATCTTTTTGGATCCAAATGCAGCTAATTTTTCTGTGATAATTTTCCTAGGACAGCCAAATCTAGACATGATATGATCTTCAAGGAATGAAATTATAACTGAGTCTGTGGAATTTTTAGAAGGGATGCCTTCTATCCATTTGGTAAAGTACTCAGTTGTTGTGAGGATCCATTTGTGTTGGGCATATGAGGCAGGATGGATTTCCCCAATGAAGTCTAAACCCCACTGTTGAAAAGGTGCTTCAACAATGATTAGATGCAAGGGTAAGGGAAGCAGTTTTCTTTTGCCTTCAAATATTTGACATTTATGACAGGAAATGACCATTTTGTGGATATCTTGAAAGAGGGTGGGCCAATAATAACCATCTCTAAGGATTTTGTTCACTGCAGTCTTCCAGTAAAGGTGGCCTCCACATTCTCCTTCATGGAACTCATGCTTGATCTTATTTGCATCATTCTCAGGAAAAAAATTAAGCAATAATCCACTAGCATTTTTCCAGTATAAACATTTATCTAAAATGCAGTAATTTACAGCTTTTAACTTTAAAATCTTGCCTTTGTTTTAGAAAAACCAGGAGGAACATTTAATTAAACAACACATACAAAATATCAACATACTAAGATGAATTCAAAAAATGATCTTCAATGAGTGGAGTTTCCACCTCCTCATGTTCATCTAATGCATTAAACATGTTTATATCAAGAGCTTGAAAGTTGGATTCAACCATAAATTTTGCTAGTCCTTGACCTTTGATGAGCTTAGTGGGCTTAATTTCTAAGTCATATTCCAATATCACAACAATCCACTTTCCTCTTTTGCATCAGGATCTTGGGTCAAGATGTCTTTTACTACTGAATGAGGCACAAATGATATGATGTGTGAATGTAAAATGTAAACTCTGAAGTATTTCAAATCTTTGACCAAGGAAAAAGCTTGTTTTTCCATTATTTTATACTTCAAAGGTGCATCTATTAATGCCTTGCTGAAAAATGCAATAGGTTTCTCTTGTCCCTTCATGTTTTTTTGTAATAGGACAACAACCACTGTATGTTCTGATGCAAATGAAAAGATGAAGATTTTTTTTGTAAAATCAGGACTAATGAGAACTGGTGTTTTGGTAAGTGCTTGTTTTACTAGTTTAAATGTTTTCGTTGCTTCTAAGGTCCATTTAAATCCTTCTCTTTTAAGCATATTTGTCATGTTTCTAAGGAGTTCAGCTAGGTTGGGTATGAACCTTCTCAAGAAATTAATATTTCCAATGAAAGATTGGAGTTCCTTGATGTTTCTAGGATGATTCTTTTGTAATATATGTTCAATCCTCTTTGGGTCTATCTTTATTCTCTCTTCAGATATGATATGTCCAAGAAGTTTACCTTCTTGGAGACCAAACAATGTTTTCTTGGGATTTAAGGATAAACCATATTTTATGCACTTCTCAAAGATTGTTCTGAGGTGTATTAGGTGTTCTTCATCTGTTTTGGAATAAACTGTGATGTCATCTAAGTAAATCACGATGAATTAGCCTATTTCTTCTGAGAATGAAATGTCCATGGCTCTCTGGAATGTGGCACCAACATTCATTAAACCAAAAGGCATTTTCACATACATGAAAGTGCCCCAGGGAGTGGTGAAGGTTGTTTTAAGTTGATCATCAAGATGTACCAATAATTGATTGTATCCTGAAAAGCCATCTACCAAAGAAATTCTTCTAGAACCTACCACCCTTTGCAAGATATGATCCATTTTGGGAAAGAGATAGTTGTCCTTTAAGGAGGCTTTATTTAAGTTTCTAAAATCAATACAAAGCCAGCCTTATTCTCCTTTTTTCTTCCTAACTGATACAATATTAGATACCCATTCTGAATATCTCACAGGGACAATAATTCCAACACCATACATTTTTTTAATTTCTTTCTCTACCAGAGGTAATTGAACAGGGTTGATTCTGCACAATTTTTGTCTAAAAGGGTTCTGGTTTTCTTTGAGGGGTATCTTATTCTGAATTATTTCTGTATCATACGATTTAAAATCTTCATAACTCCAGGTAAACACATCAGAAAATTCCCTAAATAGCTCAAAATATTTCAATTTGATGTCAGCTGGCAGTGTTTTGGATAATTTGATCATTTTAGGCTTTGACTCACTGCCTATATTGCATTTCTCAACATCAGTTTCAGTGGGCTCTATTTTTGGTTTTTTGGCAACATCATTGAAGTCAAACAATTCTTATAGAGGCACTAGTCCTTTTGGAAAGTTTTCAGTTTTAGATTGCAACACATCTAGATATTATTTTTCTAAATATGTGCACATCTCTGTTTTATGTTTAGGTCCTTTGGTTAACATATTTATATCAGCAATCTCAGGAGATTCTTCTTCTTTAAAAAGTTATTTTTCCTCAGTAGGATAGTCTTGTTCATACTCTAAATCTGATTTTTGCATTTCGAATTCATTTCTGGACTATAGGAAGTCTTCTATTTGTTTATCTCCTTCAAAAACTTGCCAGTATTTTTCATTGTCTGGGACTGCTGGTCTATATTTGACTTGGAATGTGTATTGCTTGCTTTCATAAGGCTTTAGACATGTACTAGCAGCAAATGATAATCCATTGGCAAGAATGTTTTGGTTTCTAGTGACAAAAGTGAGTTTAAAATCTGTAAATGATTTCAACAGGTCCATGGCATCATCTCTATAGGTTCTTAGTCTTGGATTTTTTGCTGTGTATTCTCCATTTACTTACCTAATTATTAATTCTGAATCCCCATGGACTATTATTCTCTTGGCTCCTATTTTTTTCAATAAATGTAGTCCTAAGAGGAGTGCTTCATACTCTGCTATGTTGTTAGTGCATTGAAAATTTAATCTGTATGAATGACCTTCTGCATGATTTTTTTCAGTATTATGCACCCATATGCCTGCTTCTGCACCAGTTTTACTATAAGACCCATCAAAACTCATGCTCCAAAGAGGATTGTCTTCATATTCCTCATTAATTTGCTCCTTGTCCTCCCTGTTTTGTCTATTTTGATCATTATTGTGTTCTTTTTTAGGATCTGCACTATGTTTATTTGTGTCTTGTTCGTCAAGATCTTCAATGTGTTGAGGAATTTCTCTTTGGTTGTTATGATTGACACTATGTTTATGACTATTTTTTAGCTTAAGACCTTTATTTTGTTTGCTGTGATTTTTTGAATTAGCAAACTGTTTGGATGATTTTTCTTTCCCTTCCTCTTTTTCTATGACTGCCACTATGTTATGTTTTGAGACCCAATGATGAGAAAAGTTTAGCCAAGTATGACAGTATTTAAAAGGCCAACTAATCTTATGAAATAAAACTTAATTCACAAATTTCTCTTAACTGAGTTTGTAGGATGTTATGATGAAATATTTTCCCAGTGGAGTTTTTGGAAAACCAAGAGAAATCAGTAGGCCTATTGAAAACCAGTGGAGTCACCAGGTGGAGGATTTTTACTTCTCACTAAGGTCTGGTTATTGTCCACCATCAACAATCAGAAGCCACTCTTGGCAGACACTTGATTCATTTTAAGGAATGGGATTTTCTAGGTTGTAAAGTTATCTATTACTCAGTATATTCCTCAGTGGAGTCGCCAGTATGTTGGCTCCCTATAATTTATGAGAGTGGAAAGAATAAATGTTACAGGGGCCACATTAGAATCACTTTGGAATCCTAGGATCTAGCCTTCCTGGATTCAGAGAGGGATCTCTCTATTAGTGTCTTTAAATGATATATGTTTATGTTTATTTATGATATTAGGCTAGTTATGAAGCTCAGAGGAACTTTTTTGTTTGGTTGATTGGTTGGGATGGACATTAGAAGAGAAAAAGGTCACTAGAAGGGTGAAGGTGAGAGCAGGTTGAAAAATGTTCCAGCTGATAGGATAGGTCAAAAGACAGTATCAATCCATTGGGCTATGGAGTCACAAAAGGATTTAATTGTACAATAGTTCTACAAGGGTTTCCATGGGGCAAGTCATCTATATCAAAGGATCTCTTTAGATTGATTTGTGGCATGAAACATCAAAGTGTTGTGAAAGAATCAAAGTCAACAACCAATTAAGAATCTATTAACTTCACTAAACAAGAAAGGCCTTTCGAAGTAACTATTTGAAGTAAGTCAAAGGACAGGGCATACCATAAACTTCTTTGGAAATTTTTTTACTAAAGCACACTTTTTAGACAACAATCCAGTAATCTAAAAGAATACTTTCAGAAAGGAGAAAACATAGAAGAAAACGAGGGGCAGCCTAAGATTAGGTAATAAATTTGAATCTATCCTAATTTTAGCATACTCTAAAGGGAAACTTTCAAAACAATTGTTAAAGACATGACTAGAGGAAAGGGCTAACCATATACTTCCCTGTTTTAGACTCTACTTAGCATGCAATGGAAATATCATTCAGGAACAATGTCTCGAGTTTTACACAGCAAGACATGGGCTCACCAACATTCCTTGACTGGTTATACTCTATTGAATCATTCCCAAATTACCTATTAGAAGAAAACATGGAGATAAAGCTTTCAGATAGAAATAGGGTACTTTGCAGTATATCCTACTCTAAATTTTCTTCTCTTTATAAGAGAAAATGGACAACATGAAAAACACAAGGAAAAACAAATACAGTGAGGAATAACATCACCATTAACATAAAACAGTATCCCATGAATCAACTTGTATTATTTATGTTCAAACCAGTTACATACTTCAAGTCCAACAGGTCTTTACAACTCTAACTTCTCTTCTCAGCTTAGTATTCTGCAATTTCATTACAACACTTCAGCAACTTCAGCAAATATTTACACTTGATAATAATTCATCTAACAACCAACCAACTCTTTACAATGAGCTCCTCATGTAATATTTATAGATGAATGAGGAGGTGGAGTCAAAGAAAGGGTCTCTAATGTTTCATTTAAGACAGAGTAAATGCTTCTCGACCTTAGGGATGTTACATAACCCAAGATGAAAGAATATATGATATTTAAATCTGTTAAATAAATGTTCATTAACTTCTGAACTACTTAGTCACTTTTGTTGAATTTTAGGTATATTTGGTAGGCTGGAAATAACTTCCAAGCTGTCTATGTAAAATATCTTTGACTGTGCATTCAATTTGTATGCTTTTGAATTAAATAGGATTGTAGGTGGCATTTTTTTTATCTTTGGAGGAATAACTGCTTTGGTGATCTGGCATTCGAAAGCAGTATTTTTATTGTTCTGTCTTGGTTTGTCACTTTAAACACTGATTAGCATTTGATTATGCTTTAAGGCCTTCTTAAATCGTCTTTAGTCTTCAAACTGCATCTTTAACCTTTAACTGTAGATTTAGTTTTTAATCTTCGAACTTTATGCTTAACCTTTATCTCTAATTTTCATCTTTAATCTCTGTTCTTCACTGTTCATGTACAGGTGGCTTGCGTGCTGGAGGGTTTGACTGAAATAACCAACGTTCATGACGCGTTGGTTAGACTTGGAGATCAACCCCTTCGTTTCCTTCTTTTCATTTAATTAAGCCTCAGAGGATCGTCATCCTCGGCCTCTGCAACTGTTTACTTGCTGTAGGATGGCTTTAAACTCCAACCGCCATGAAACCTGCAATTCAAATATCAAACAATTTATAAAAAACCTACGTATGTGCTTTAATTGCTAACAGAGGCTAATAGAGGGCGAAGGAGTCGTGTGGAGGAGGAGAAATGCGTGGAGAGAGGGTTCCCATGGAGGAAATCTGAGAACAGGGTTTCAAACTTGAGTTTTGGCGTGAAATAGGGATGGGCAGTTTGGCAGAAAATCGTGAATGGTTTTCGCATGAGGGGTAAGAGGTAACTGGTAATGGATTGGGGGAACGCGATACATGTCAGAGGCTGACACGTGTCCCTCACAAAACCACTTGTTTCACGTGGAAGATGCACTTTGGAATTTTTTGGGTGGATTGGGCGCGAAATTAGTTTTGGGCCGTTGAATCTGGGGGAGCTAGATCAACGGTGGAGAGGGAGCGCGATCAAATGGAGTTGATTGGTGGAAAGGGATGGTGGAGGACAGGTGGCGGGTGGAGAGTGGGCTGACGAAAGGTTAGTGGAAGCATCAAATAAAATAGAAGTAAAAAGTTGCCTATGGCTCCTTTTGCTCAAACCAATTTTCTAATTCAATTTTTTATGGCTGCCACATCACCTAATCTCTCTCAAAATGATCTCGGTCCCAGCAATGAAACAATTTGTTGGATTGAGGGGTCCCGACCTAGGTTCAGAGTTAACACGTAACCTGTTGGTGTCCCGTGTTTTGATAGTTTGGCAAATCAAAAGACAAGGCAACATCAGAACCAATATTTAGAGTTAGAGGATCTAGTCCTCCTGTTCTTAGAGAGGGATCTCTCAAATGTTTGTTTGCAAAGGTTTATCTTATGTGCTTAGAGTATAGATTTTAGACTAGTTATTAAGTGCAGGTGTTTGTTTGTTTGTTTGGTTGAATTGATACAACAGAATATGAAAGGACTAGGAAAGATATATAGAATGGAGAAACATCAGGTTCATTGGGCAATGGAGTCAAGAAGAGGTCATAACATACTCATCAATGGATATGGGATATCAGAGGGAAAATCTAACTTGGCCACAGGATCCTTTGGTTTTGGAATGATATGGACATCAATGATTTGAAAAGTGAAGTTTAATTCTCAACAAAGGGAATTTGAAAGCAAAATTTGAACAATAAAGAGCTTTTTGATAGACAGGGCTAACCATGAATTGTAAAAATCACACCTTTAAGCAAAAAATGATTTCAAAAAAACTTTTAAAATGAAATCTAAGATTATGGGAACACCCTATTTCCTCAAAGATTTTATTTCAAATGACTTAGAAAACATAAAAGATTCACTGATAACTACAGTCATAGAAGAGGGAACACCTAACACATCTATGATTACAACTATAAAGACCTTTGAGACAACTATTTAAGTAAGGACAAAGGGAAAGATCAGAAAAGACCTCCTTGACTCACTGCAAATATAAAACTATAAAGGGAGACTTTAATAACAGTTTTAAAGTGGTAGCAGACAAGCAGGGAGAACCACAAATCATGCTGAAACCAACTATTCGAACTATTAAGGAAATAAACAAGCATGAAGACTAAAGAGAGAGATTAAATACTCTAAAATACTTCAGCAGAAGAAAACATAAAATAGTGAAGGATGAACAGGTCTAAGGTGCTTCCAGGAGTCATTTCTTAGCCTAAAACTTTCAACCTACTGTAGTAAGAAATTATAGAACATAATGAAAACAAGGGAAAACATTAAACAGTTCAGAATACTTCACCAATAGCCAAGCTCATGGATCCAATGATAGAGCCTTCTCAGTAACAAGCATGCAACAACATCATCAGGGCTTCCAAGACTTCAATTTCTTCTTCAAATTCAACAGACTATGTATTATTTCAGAGAGTTCCAATATTACAAATAGTGATCAACCCACACCTCACTCATCTTCTTCAGAAGTATATATAAAAGAATGAGGAGGTGAGATCTGATAAAAATATCTCAAAAATTAATTAATACAGACTTAAATGGATTCTTGGACTTTGGGGGCTCAATGAAGCAGCTTACAACAGGTGCCCTCTATATTGAATATTTTACATTGAGATTAAGCTCAGTGGGAGCTTTTGTTGACCTTTGAGGTACTATGTGATGCCGAAGTTACTCTGCTGATATTTTTTCATTAGTTTGTCAGTAGAATTGATCCTTTGGCTACGTTGTGAGGAAGATATTTGGTCCTGATCAATAACTTCAGCCTTTGATTGAATACTTTGAGGCACAGGTGGCATTTTGGTAGCTGGGAGGAATCAATTTGTGTCAGCTGTGGTGATGGAGGCTTTCTGACTGATAAACCTTTATGACTTTCCCTTTAACTGTGTTTTAATAGGGGATTAGGCTTTTGATAAACCATTTTAGATGTAATCCCTGAAGGCCTATCTTCAGTCTTCTGTTCTGGCATATCTCTGGTTTTCTACGCTGATAAACCTTTATGACTGTGCTTTGCTGGTGTGCAATGCTGTGCAGGGGTTATGTAGCATCAATGCTTCATGGATGATTGATGAAACGTGGTTTTAAAACCTGCAAGTGTTTTCCTTTAACAAAATGAAGGTGGGAGGATCGTCACCCTCTACCTTCAAATTTCCTTCAGACATAGTGGAAAAACCTTTGAACCCTGCAAAATACGAAAAGATTAGAAAATCCTGCATGTATAGGTTATATTTCTTCAGAGGACATGTGGGGGGGAGCGTGGCCATTGGATGGCATCATTCAACGGTCAATATTGATCAAAAGAAGTTGGAGGAGAGTGAAAAAGGAATTTGAATCGGAGCCATCAACTGCATAGAGATCGACGGTCGGGAGCGGAGATGAAAAGTCAAAGCGGGGGAATCAGGGCAATGGAATGTAGGCCGTCGATCTGCAGATCAGATCGACAACGGAGTTCTTTTGAATGTTGCGCCATAGACTGGTTAATTGTCGGGCTTCTTTAGTGAGTGATCGTCATCCGATGGGCGGCCTCAGATCGGACGGTGGACGTCAATATTGTGTCGGGTCCACGTCCGATCTTTAACTAGTGATGGACAACAGTTTTGTGAATAGTGCCCATGACACATGTCGGCCAACGTATGGAATCGCTGTGAAATGGAAAAAACCACCCCGCGCTCAAAATCGATGCGATGGATGCCGCGGGGTTTTGAAACAGTAAGTGGATGGCGGGGACCGTCGGGGTGATGGACTACGCGCCATTGATCTGCAGATCAGATCGACGGTGGAGATTTATTTGAACCTTTGCACCGGTGGAAAAATTATAATATAAAAAATGGTAATTTTAATATAACCGAAGGTTTAAAATATTAAATTACAATGTGGCTTGGTGCCCGACTGCGGGGCCATGGGTTATATGGAGACTCATATGACCTGGGGGCTAAAGAGGAGGGGCTAATCACAATTGGAAAACACGATAAGCGCTCGGAGGGCTAGCGCTCGGTTCCAGCACCAGGGTGTATGGAAGGGAGGGCTAAAGACTTAGCCCAAGGGGGCTTAAGTTCATAATATGAAAATGTGTTTTTTAGGCATTTTTCAATGATTTTCAAAGGAGTTGGTGGGTTTCGATAAGGCTAAGAAAGGGTGTTAGAACCTTATCAAAGGGATTTTGATGAAGGGGAAGGGGAAAAACATGAAAATGAGGGATTTTATGGAAAAATAAAGCAAATATGAGGTCAGTTTTGGAAGAAGGGAGAAAGAGGAAAATGGTTCTTGCAGCAGTTTTTCTTCATGTAATGACAGTAGAATTTCTGAGTTAAAAAAGGGGAAAAGTAGTGACGATTATCCAAAGGATAGGATATTATCAAAAGAATTTAAGCATCAAAATTTTTTAGCAATGAAATTGTTTCTTGAAGGCTATCCAACATCATTTAGCTACCACTTGATATGAAAAAATTTATGGGTGGCTAACAGTGGCTCCACTTGGGGATGGTGCCTTTTTGAAGGCATCAAGAATTTCAGACTTGCATTCTCTAGGAGGCTGATCAGTTGCCTCATCCATTGGGTTGCCTTCCTTTTTGTGGATGATCTTCTTTTGCTCTAAAAAATATTAGCATTCATGGATTAACAATGGAACTTCATCAAGACAACCTGTCTACCTATCCAATCCTACTGATCTAACATTTTTTCTTCTTTAGAGTTCACTTGGATTCGCAAACTCTTTTCACAACATTTTATTCTTTTGAAAGCATAAAAATAATCTAATTCTACTTCTTATTTCTCCTTGAACTCAGATTAAACAATTGAGTTCAGATGCTTCTCTACCTAATCTATTATCTGTTGGGATTAAATTTTCCAAAAGATTTTTATTCTCTACATTTTAACAACATAAATTTAAAAACAGTCAAGTCAAGATTAAGCTGTTTGACTTGCTGCAATCTATGGCATAAAAAAAAGCTGCACATAGAAATTTATTTTGCAGAAAATTTAAAACAAAAAGTGGAAGGTTTGAGATCTGAGATTTTAAAATATTTCCTTCCTCTTTTCTACACCTCTGTTTTGACCCTTACTTGAGCTGTCTTTCCTTTTTAGTTCTCTGGTTCAGATTTTGAGCTGATTAGAACCAGATTTACATCTTTTTTGACTCAGAAAATAAAATAGATTTGAGTCATCTCTCTTTGGAAACTTAGGTTTAGATTTTGATCTTGTTTGAACCTTTAATTTCTATCCTAATCTACCTACTGATAAGCCAAGATTAAACAGTTTGGCAAATCAAATTCACTATCCTATCAACAGTAAATTTAAAACTAATTAGTCAAGATTAGGTTATTTGACTAACTAGAAGTGTGTTTTTCAGGAGTGGCATTTGAGCTTGCACACTTTCAGATTTGTTTCTCTTTTTGGTATGGGGTTGTACCTTTCTTGTTTTCACAATCTGCCCTCTTTTCTCTTTTCATTGCTTTTGTATTTTTCTTTTTCTTTCAAAGAAGAAAACAACAACTAACTACATGCTCAAAGCTGAGCTTTATTGAAATTCCTATATATCCTACTCTAACTTGGAACATTTACATGTTTTAGCTAATGAAATCTCTTTTCCAGTACAACCAATCCAGTAAATGATTCCATGATTGGTCCTTCTTCATCTCCTTGGGCAGGCTGGACAAACAGGGCCACTCCCATTCCTTTTGTTTTTTAGCAGCAGTGCTAAATAATTTTCTTGCTTTTGGTAATACATTTCTCCTAATGACCTTGATCCCTTCTTCAAATATTTTCAAGAAATGAGCATAGGGATCTTGAAATAATACCTGGTTGTGAGTTTTTGGAAGATATGTTTCAACCAGGATCATCTCTTCTTTATCCACTGTATTAAGGCAAAGATTCTTATGAGAAAGAAAAACTTCCTGATCTTCATTATTATTTGAACTAGAGGATTCATCTATATTGCAGTGTTGTCCCCTTGTAGTCCTGGTATGCTTTGATTCAGTGGACTGTATTTTGTGAAGATATCATCATGTTCTTGAGCAGGGGTATCTCTTATTACCTCAACCTTTTCAGGAGGAAGCTCCTCATCTTCATCCTGCTCAAGAAATTTCTCTTTCTTCTCAACCTCAACATTACAACTAATAGAATGCTGACTCCAAATTATGTGAAAACTATTTCTGATGAATTGGTCTGGCTGACTGCTGCTTTCAAGCTGATTATAATGAAATTCATGACACCAATCTACTGCTAGTTGCCCTGCATGATTAATTTCTATTTGGAGCTCATCATCATCATCATCATATTGATTAGAAGTTGAAAAATCATTAGTATAAACAATTTCACCAATCAAGCATATTGGGTTATCAGTTTGTTCTTTTAACTGATATACAAGTTTATTTTCTATTTCAAGACAACAACATTTAGTAGGAAAATGAGCAGAAGTGTTTTGTTCTAATAAATAATTGAGGGCTGGTTGTTTATTTAATATCTGATCAATTTCTTCCTCTGTAAAAAGAGAAAGAATTTTCTCTTTGCTTTGGACAGAAGAAAAACAGCCCTCTCCCTCTTGTGTTAACTGGTTTTGAGGCTGGATGTCTTCTTGAGCCTCTTCTAGGGAATCATTACTTGTGCTTGCAGGGGAATTTTGAGGATTCTCTTCCCTTCTCTAATCTATCTCAAATTCAAACAACTCCTCATGATTTTCGTGATAGTTATTTAAAATATGGGATTCGGGAGTTGTTTCTAATAGATTATCAGGATGCCATTCCTCTTTAATCATCTGAAATGAGTCATGAAATAAAGGCAGAGACTCTGGTTGTGTTTTCTCTTCTCCTGTTTCAGATTTTGTGGGTTCAAAATGGCTTATGTTTTCCTCAAGGCATTGCTTACTATTAGTTTTTTCAATTTTGTCATGAAGTTCTCTTAATACCATCGTACAAGATATAGGTAATTAATCAGGAATTTCTTAACAACCTTCTTTATTGATTTCTTTGTAATCTTGTTCATCATACATATTTCGTAGAGTTTGGGTTTGTTCTTGATTTGAAAGGAGCATGGGTTGATCTAGATCATCAATTTTTAAATTAGCCTCATTCCTTTCAATTATTTTCCCAAGCATATACACCATCCTTTCCATCATGACCAACAATTTTTCTTTATTTTTTTCTCTATAGTCCTGCTCACCTTATTCTATAAAGTCTTGATCATTATCTATATATTTCTCATTTTCTAGGTCTTGTAATGGTTGAGTTTGTGTTTGATATGGGAAAAACATAGGTTGTTTCGGATAATCAACATCTAAATCATCCTCGTGCTTTTCCAATCTTTTATCAAGTATGTACACTATTTTCTCAATTAGGTCCAATAATGTGTTTAGTTTAGCTTCTCTGTCCATAATTGGATCCATGTTTGTAATAAGAGGTCACTGTAACTTTCTAACCAGTTCATAGTCCTTTACCAGTGAAGTTATTTGGTCTTTTGGGATTGTGGAGATGCCAGGTGGAAGATTTTGAAATTTTCTATCCACCAACAACATGATTGAGTTTTCTCAATGCATTCCCGGGAGAGCTTACAAGGACTAATGAAGTAATAGGCCTACTGGAGGCCAGTGGAGTCACCAGGTGGAAAATTTTTAGCTTTTGTGAAGGTAAAATGTTCTATGGTTCCACCACCATGTTTATTATGAAGCCAAACTAAATATTTTTGGGTTTTTCTGAGTTTCGATGGTTATTTGAAAGACTAATGAGTTTAAAAGAGCTTTCTAGGCAACTATGAACTCAGTGGTCCCACCATGATCACCATTATGTTGGTGTCCCGTGTTTTGATAGTTTTGCAAATCAAAATACAAGGCAACATCATAACCAATCTTTAGAGTTACAGGATCTAGTCCTCCTGTTCTCAGAGAGGGATCTCTCAAATGTTTGTTTGCAAAGGTTTATCTTGTGTGCTTAGAGTATAGATTTTAGACTAGTTATTAAGTGCAGGCGTTTGTTTGTTTGTTTGGTTGAATTGATACAGCAGAATATGAAAGGACTAGGAAATATATATAGAATGGAGAAACATCAGGCTCATTGGGCAATGGAGTCAAGAAGAGGTTATAACATACTCATCAATGGATATGGGATATCAGAGGGCAAATCTAACTTGGCCACAGGATCCTTTAGTTTTGGAATGAGATGGACATTAATGATTTGAAAAGTGAAGTTTAATTCTCAACAAAGGGAATTTGAAAGCACAATTTGAACAATAAAGAGCTTTTTGATAGACAGGGCTAACCATGAATTCTAAAAATCACACCTTTAAGCAAACAATGATTTCAAAACAAATTTTAAAATGAAATCTAAGATTCGGGGAACACCCTATTTCCTCAAAGATTTTATTTCAAATGACTTAGAAAACATAAAAGATTCACTGATAACTGCAGTCATAGAAGAGGGAACACCTAACACATCTATGATTACAACTATAAATACCTTTGAGACAACTATTTAAGTAAGGACAAAGGGAAATATCAGAACATACCTCCTTGACTCACTGTAAACAGAAAACTACAAAGGGAGACTTCAATAACAGTTTTAAAGTGGCAGCAGACAAGCAGGGAGAACCATAAATCATGTTGAAACCAACTATTCGAACTATTAAGGAAATAAACAAGCATGAAGACTAAATTGAGAGATTAAAGACTATAAAATACTTTAGCAGAAGAAAACATAAAACAGTGAAGGATGAACAGGTCTAAGGTGCTTCCAGGAGTCATTTCTTAGCCTAAAAATTTCAACCTACTGTAGTAAGAAATTATGGAACATAATGAAAACAAGGGAAAACATTAAACAGCTCAGAATACTTCACCAACAGCCAAGCTTATGGATCCAATGATAGAGCCTTCTCAGTAACAAGCATGCAACAACATCATAAAGGCTTCCAAGACTTCAATTTCTTCTTCAACTTCAACAAACTATGTATTATTTTAGAGAGTTCTAATATTACAACTAGTGATCAACCCACACCTCACTCATCTTCTTCAAAAGTATATATAGAAGAATGAGGAGGTGAGATCTGATAAAAATATCTCAAAAAATAATTAATATAGACTTAAATGGCTTCTTGGCCTTTGGGGGCTCAATGAAGCAGCTTACAATAGATGCCCTCTGTATTGAATAATTTACATTTGAGATTAAGCTCAGTGGGAGATTTTGTTGACCTTTGAGGTACTGTGTGCTGCCGAAGTTACTCTGCTGATATTTTTTCATTAGTTTTTCGGCATAATTTATCCTTTGGCTGCGTTGTGAGGCAGATATTTGGTCCTGATCAATAACTTCGGCCTTTGATTGAATACTTTGAGGCACAGGTGGCATTTCGGTAGCTGGGAGGAATAAATTTGCCTCAGCTGTGGCGGTGGAGGCTTTCTGACTGATAAACCTTTATGACTTTCCATTTAACTGTGTTTTAATCGGGGATTAGGCTTTTGATAAACCATTTTAGACGTAATCCCCAAAGGCCTATCTTCAGTCTTCTGTTCTGGCATATCTCTGGTTTTTTGCACTAATAAACCTTTATGACTATGCTTTGCTGGTGTGCAATGTTGTGCAGGGGTTATGTAGCATCAATTCTTCATAGATGATTGATGAAACGTGGTTTTAACACCTGCAATTGTTTTACTTTAACAAAATGAAGGTGGGAGGATCGTCACCCTCTACCTTCGAATTTCCTTCAGACATAGTGGAAAAACCTTTGAACCCTGTAAAATATGAAAAAATTAGAAAATCCTGCATGTATATGTTATATTGCTTCAGAGGACATGTGGGGGGGGAGCGTGGCCATTGGATGGCATCATCCAATGGTCAAGATTGATCAAAAGAAGTTGGAGGAGAGTGAAAAATGAATTTGAATCGGAGCCGTCGATCACGCAGAGATCGACGGTCGAGAGTGGAGATGAAAAGTCAAAGCAGGAGAATCAGGGCGATGGAATGTAGGCCATCGATTTGCAAATCAGATCGATGGTGGAGATATTTTGAATGTTGCGCCGTAGCCTGGTTAATTTTCAGGCTTCTTTAGTGAGCGATCGTCTTCCGATGGGTGGCCTCAGATCGGACGGTGGACGTCAGTATCGCGTCGGGTCCACGTCCGATATTTAACGCGCGATGGACGTCGGTTTTGTGAATAGTGCCCAAGACACGTGTTGGCCAACGTATGGAATCGCTGCGAAATGGAAAAAACCACCCTGCGCTCAAAAGCAGTGTGATGGAAGCCTCGTGGTTTTGAAATGGTAAGTGGATGGCGGGGACCACCAGGGTGACGGACTGTGCGCTGTCGATCTGCAGATCAGATTGACTGTGGAGATTGATTTGAACCTTTGCACTGGTGGAAAAATTATAATATAAAAATGGAAATTTTAATATAACGGAAGGTTTAAAATATTAAATTACAATGTGGCTTGGCGCTCGACTGCGGGGCCATGGGTTATATGGAGATTCATATGACCGGGGGGCTAAAGAGGAGGGACTAATCACAATTGGACAACACGATAAGTGCTCGGAGGGCTGGCGCTCGGTTCCAGCACCAGGGCGTATGGAAGGGAGGGCTAAAGACTTAGCCCAAGGGGGCTTAAGTTCATAATATGAAAATGTGTTTTTTAGGCATTTTTCAATGATTTTCAAAGGAGTTGGTGGGTTTCGATAAGGCTAAGAAAGGGTGTTAGAACCTTATCAAAGGGATTTTGATGAAGGGGAAGGGGAAAAACATGAAAATGAGGGATTTTATGGAAAAAGAAAGCAAAGATGAGGTCAGTTTTGGAAGAAGGGAGAAAGAGGAAAATGGTGCTTGCAGCAGTTTTTCTTCATGTAATGACAACGGAATTTCTGAGTTAAAAAAGGGGAAAAGCAGTGACAATTATCCAAAGGATAGGATATTATCAAAAGACTTTAAGCATCAACAATTTTTAGCAATGAAATTGCTTTTTGAAGACTATCCAACATCATTAAGCCACCACCTGATATGACAGAATTTATGGGTGGCTAACATAACCAACAAAACCCTCTTACTATTGGCCCTTTTGGAAATGACCTGATTGCAGAGGAAAAAGTCTCACCTGAAGCAATATGGGGGGGTGTTGGAACCAGGTTTCCACACCCTGAGAGAGAATTAAATGAAGTTTTCATCTTCAGATATGTTTTATTACACGGAATAAATTTCGCACCAGAAACCCTAACCAAAAACCCTAGGTTACTTATCACTGTTTAATCCTACACACGTGCATAGACAGTAGATTTTCAATTCCCTTAATTATTCTAACAATGTGATATTCAGACCTTATAGTACTAGATCTATGCAATTAACATTAATGTCAACAGTAAAGTAAGTACACAACCCATCGAATCACATGTAATATAACTCATATGCAATAAACATAAATCATACACCGAAACAGATCATAACAAATCACAGATGCATTTGGTACACAGATCTATCAAAACAGGTCTTTATTCATGAACATTTCGCAAAAAACCTTACAATCCTTCAGATCTACCTATGCACACGGCCAACGGGGTCTGCACACAGCCAGACTAATGTCTTCAGGCACAAAGCCAGTAGGAGTATTTTAGACACAGACGCTTACATAGATTCACATCAAAACAACATATTTCCATTACATTCATTACCAACTTATTTATCTAACTCGATCTATACTTCTACTTATACCTTAGCATGCACTCATACTAAGGTCTTCAAACCGTGGTTTGAGACTCCTAGATTTACCCTTTGACCCAATTACAACTCATGAAGGGACTTTGACATGCTCCAAATCCCCTTGATTGTGCATTTTTTGGCGTGCATGACTCAAAACTACAAAAAATGCTATTATTTACTCCCAAAAATGCGGTCCTAAGGGACGCTACTCCAACACTTCCTACATAAATTATTCATCCTCCCAAGTAGCCTCTTCTAGGCTAAAGTTCCTCCAATGCACTTTAACCTGGGTGATAACTCACTTCCACAATGTTACTTCTCTCTGATCGAGTATACGTAGTGCTTTGACCAGAAACTCGGCTTCTGATTTGACCTACACCCACATCCATTAAATATTGTTAGTCTTTATTACTAACAAATTTTATATATTTACAGATACACATTGTATAATTAGTTACCTAGATATTTTTCCTCTCAATCACATTTCTAGAATCATAAAAATATTTTTTCAATAGTGAAAAGTGAAAACATTACAAAAACACATTTGGCTAGGCAAAGCTAGTTGGTATGCCACAGGCCCAATTTGGGCTAAACTCTAAAATGGCTTGCAGAACCGGGGGGCTAGTTTGACACAAACTCCCCCATCCTAGGATCGTAAGGTACTCTTTTTAGGATATACCCACACATATACATGATCCTGCACTAGGAACTCTCAGTAGCTTCAATTTATATCCACATAAGTTTTCTTTTATATTGTGTAACTTTTAAATTTCCTCTTACCTTTTTCACTCCTTCCTTGATCTCTTTTGGTAGATCAGGCCCTAACATCAATTTATCTTCTGGACCACCCCAAATAACATGTGTTCTACACCTGCACCCATGTAATACGTCAAATAGAATCATATTCAAAGAAGTGTGATAGTTGTTATTGTAAGAAAATTCCATTAAATGAATGTAATCTTCCCATTTAGGTGTCTGTTGCATTATGTACATTCTCAACATGTATTAAATCACTTGCTTTACTCTTTTGATTTTCCTATATTGTTTAGGGTGGTATATAGTACTAAATTGTATCTGAGTACCTAACCCTTCAAATACATATTTCTAGAATGTAGATGTAAAATTTACATCCCTATATGAAATTACCATCCTCGGTATCCCATGCAACTTGAATATCTCTTTTATAAAATATTAGAAATTTGAAATTTTTTATATGTAGATTGTACTTGAATGAAATAGGAAAACTTACTTAATTTATCAACCACTACCATTATGGAGTCATTATTCCTTTTATTCCTAGGTAATCCAACGATAAAATCAAGTGTAATAACATCCCATTTCCACTCGGTAATAGGAAATGGATGAAGAAACCCGGTTGGATGTTGGTGTTTGACCTTTACTTGTTGGTATTCCAAACACTTAGATAAGTATTCAACCACTTATTTTTTCGAGCCTGGACTGAAACATTATTTTTTAAATAACTGATTAGTTTTTGGTTTCTGGGGTGGGCAGCATATGGGCTTCTATGATACTCATTTAGAATTAATTGTTTAGTGTTTGTTTGATTGGGAACATACATTATGTTTTGATAAATCAACATATTTTCCTTATCAATCTCGTATCCAAGTTGATGTTCCTTTCTATTTTGGTTTCATTCTTGTTGCCACAAGAACTGGTATTTAGGACCCCTCTGAGCAACCTCTTTAATTTGTTCCTTAAAAGAAATTTCCACTTCACTAGATACAATTTCATCAATAAAATTCAATTTTCTGTTTAAATCATTAGCTACATGACTCTCCTTTCCTTTTAAATGTTTAATTTCAAATTAGAAATCACTCAGGAAGGCAGTCCAACGTACCTTCAACAAAAACTAACTAATTTAATCATGAAATATTTAACTATAGTTACTCTTTTATATTTTTCCATACCAAAATCCTTGATTTACCAATTTAACAATGACACAACATTTCCTACTTCTAATTTCTAGATAATTCATTCTTAATAAAACATGAACCATTAAGAAGCCTAGTGTAGTACTTATATGTTCCCTCTAATCCACTTCGCGAGTGGTTACAACCACCTGAGAGGGAAGGATCCTCCCTACCAATGAGATAAATCTCAACACTGCATCTCCCCCAAGATACCTTCACGAGTAGGGTATTTTCGTTGGACATTACTGTACATGAAAAAATTATTTAGTGACTATCTGGTCCCAACCAGATATAGTCAAATATGTTTCCCAAACTTAAGAGAGTTACTTTTTCCAACCATCAGGAAAACGCCTCTCTATAAAAATATTTTTCTATTCTTGCAGTTTCTCTTGTTCGGATCACGTGAGGTTCCCTCAACCCCTTTTGGTTTTACCTTTCTTGAGAATTTTTATTTCTCCCAAGAGGAGTTTGGTTAGGTAACCGCCTAACCCATAACTTTCCAACTACCCTAAAAAGTGAGTCTGTTTCGACCTTTACACTCTCATGTGTTTTTTCTCATTATTCCTACATAGAATTCATATTCTTCATAAAAAACTTAATATCTCCTAATTATTATTTTTACCTCTACAACATATTCAAGGTAACAAAATATTTTTAACTTCAGTAAAAATAATATTTAAAAGTTACCAGGGGATATTACACCTCCCCCCCCTTAAGGGAAACATTGTCCTGGTGTTTTGACAAACTTAGAACAAGCTTGGGTACACTTCATAAATTGTTCATCCTCCCAAGTAGCAGCTTCTAGGATAAAGTGACTCCACTGCACTTTCACCTGGGTGATAACTCACTTCCACAATTTTACTTCTCTCTGATCGATTATACGTAATGGTTTGACTAGAAACTTGCCATTTAGTTAGACCTACACCCAAAACCATTAAATATTGTTAGTCTTTATTAATAACAAATTTCATAATATCTTTACAAATACACATTGTATAATTAGTTACCTAGATATTCTACTAATAAATGACATTTCTAGAATCATAAACACAATTTTTCAATAGTGAAACGTGAAAATCATTATGAACATGTATATGGCTAGGAAAAGCTAGCTAATATGCTAGAGGCCCAATTCAGGTTAAAATTTAAAATGGCTTACAGAACTGGGGGGTTAGTTTGGCACAACCTCCCCATTGTAAGGTACTCTTCTTAGGATTTACCCACACATATACATGATCCTACACTTAGAACTATCAGTAGCTTCACTTTCTATCCGCATAAGTTTTCTATCTATCTTGGGCAATTTTTAAATTTCCTCTTACCTTTTTCACTGCTTCCTTGATCTCTTTCAGTAGATCAGGTCCTAACATCAATTTATCTTCTTGATTGCTCCAAATAACAAGTTTTCTACACCCGCACCCATATGATACGTCAAACAAAGAATCTTCAAACAATTTTGATAGTCTTTATTGTAAGAAAATTCCATTAAATGAAAGTAATATTTCCATTTAGGTGTCTGTTTCATTACGTACATTCTCAGCATGTATTCAATCACTTGGTTTATTCTTTCAATTTTCCTATATGTTTGAGGGTGGTATGAAATACTAAATTGTATCTGAGCACCTAACCCTTCAGAAAACGTTTTCTAGAATGTAGATGTAAATTTTACATCCCTATCTAAATTTACCACCCTCGGTATCCCATGCAACTTGAATATCTCTTTCATAAAAATATAAGAAATTTGAACTGTTTTATATGTAGATTGTACTAGAATGAAATAGACAAACTTAATAATTTTATCAACCACTATCATTATGGAGACATTCATCCTTTTAGTCCTAGGTAATCCAATGATAATATCAAGTGTAATAACATCCCATTTCCACTCGGGAATACGAAATGGCTGAAGAAACCCGGTTGGATGTTGGTGTTTGGTATTTACTTGTTGGAATTCTAAACACTTAGATAAGTATTCAACCACTTCTTTTTTCATGCCTGGCCAAAAATCTTATTTTTCAAAGCAGTGATTAGTTTTTGGTACTAGGATGGGAAAAATATGGGATTCTATGATACTCATCTCGAATTAAGTGTTTAATGTTTACTTGATTGGGAACATACATTATGTTTCAATAAATAAACATGTTTTCCTTATTAATCTCATATCCAAGTTGTCGCTCATTTCTATTTGGGTTTCTTTCTTGCTACAACAAGAACTGGTATTCTGGATTTCTCTGAGAAACCTATTTAATTTGTTTCTTAAAATAAATTTCCACTTCACTAAATACAATTTCGTAAATAAACTTCAATTTTCTACTTAAATCATCTGCTACACGATTCTCCTTTCCTTTTAAATGTTTAATTTCAAATTTGAAATCGCTAATGAAGGCAGTCCAACGTGCGTGCTGAGAATTTAAAGTAGGTTGTTTAAAATAATTAGCTAAGGTACTATGATCTAGCGTTAGTACAAATATTTTCCCAAGTAGATATTTTCGCCACATTTTCAATTTCAAACTCTATATCATAATATGAGTACTTTTTTCATGTTCTTTTAGATTTCAGACTCGTATGCCACAAATATGCCCTCGTGCATTAGTAATCCTACCACAACTTTCTTTTTGGCATCTATACAAACAATAAACTCTTTATACAGATCAACAATTCTCAGTATAGGGGAAGTAGTAAGTAAGTGTTTCAACTAATCAAAAATATTTTGACACTCATCTATCCACTTGAAGGTCCTTCCTTTATTTTGTAAGGAAGTAATGGAATACACCACCCTTGAAAATCCTTCAATAAACCACCTACAGTACCCATCCAACCCCATAAAAGATCGTATATTAGCCACATTTTTTGGAATATGCCAATATATTATAGTTTTTATTTTCTCTGGGTCTACTGTTATTCCATCTTTGGTAATAACATGCCCTAATTACTGAATTTTCTCCATGTAAAATTCATACCTTTTTTTATTTTGTAGACAACTAGTGCCCCCTCAAAGTTTTCAAACCAATTTGCAGATGCTTCTTATTTGGTAATTTAATTGGAGTTAAATTACTTACATAAATCATCAACCAGGGCTAGTATACTGATGAAATGTATGTGCACTATATGTGCTAAGAGTATTTTTCACTCAAACAATTCCTAAATTAATTTTGAGATATTGAAATGCACATGTTTCTGTAGCAGTTATGAATTTTTTTCTATTGCTCTAGCTTAAAAGAAAGATCACACTCTTCTTGAAATGAATAACACACTTGTTCATGCTTCAAATTAAATAAAACACGGTCTTTTTATTTTAAATGAAATCTCACACACACTTTTCTTTGAACGAAATCACACCACTCTTGATTTAAAATGAAATCACATTTTCTCTTGCTTTAAAAGGAAATCACACTTTATTGAATTGAAACCATGCTTGCTTTAATTGAAACCACACTTTCTTGAATTGAAACCACACTTTCTTTAAAACGAAATCAAACTGTAAATGAATCTACTATTGACAGAAAGAAAGACTATCTCTGCAAATTAAAATCCTATCTATATAACTGAAATGTAAAGCTATGTTACTAATCTATGTAAACCTATTCTTTGTCCATGTGCACAAGGGATCTCGCTTCACTCAACAATAAAAATGTTTACACAAACTTGCTATGAAAAAAATCTTAAACTCAAAAATAAAATTGAAATTTAAACTAACTGAATCCTACAGAAGACACATAACGTGTTGTGTGACCAGCTCCAAAAATAGAAGAAAGGAGATATCAACGCCTTAGAAATAAGCCACTTCGAGGGGGCAACCTCCAATAAATTACATAAATGAACAATTCTTGGAGTCCATGTACAATTTACAAAACCTCCTTTCTATATATAGGAGTCCATGTGGCCATAATGTAATCCTAGTGGGCCAAAATGTAATCCTAGCCGACCTAACAATAATAATTTAAGGGCACAATAATAACAAAATGGGGGTTACAAGGGTACAATAATAACAATAAGGGGGTTACACTAATAACAATAAGGGACTATACTAGTAATATGGGGACCTAACATGCCCCTCTCCTCCAAAAAAGTGTTGTCCTCAATGCTTGAGTAGCTCTGGGTGCTTCTGTATAAACTTCTCATCCTCCCATGTAGAATCTTCGGTGGGTAAGTTCTTCCACTTGATGAGATACTCTGAAATTGATCGATTCCGTAGCTGTCGAGTTCTTGTTTCCATGACCACTTCAGGTTCCAATATGATTTTTCCTTCCTCATCAAGTTCTGGCAATATTGTTTGAATTGGAATATTTTCACCTATAACCTTCTTTAAGCATGAAACATGGAAAACTGGATGTACTCGCGAAGAAGCAGGAAGCTCCAATTTGTATGCCATAGTACCAATCTTTTGCAACACCTTGTAAGGACCATAGTACTTTGGCGATAATTTATTATCCTTCTTTGCTTGCTCGAGGGACATTTGTTTGTATGGTTGTAGCCGTAAAAATACCCAATCTCCTACATCAAAACTTCTCTCGCTGCGATGTTGATCTGCCTGTTGTTTCATTCGATTTTGTGCCAAATTCAGGTTATTCTTTAAGAGTTGGAGAACTTCCTGCTGATGCTCGATGTGATATTCCACTGCTTGAACCTTGGAATTTTCCCTTAAAGATGATGTGATGGATGGTGGATGATATCCATAAAGTTCCATAAATGAGGTCATTTTTGCTGCAGTATGGAAGGAAGTGTTATACCACCATTCAGCGAGAGGTAATCACTTGACCCATTGTGTTTGTTTATCAGATACAAAAAAACGAAGATATCCTTCCAAACATTTATTTACTATCTCAGTTTGACCATCAGATTGAGGATGATAAGATGAGCTATGAGCTAATTGAGTACCCAAACGAGAAAATAACTCCGTCCAAAAATTTCCAGTAAAAATGGGATCTCTGTCGCTCACAATAACCCTTGGGCTTCCATGTAGCTTTTGAATTCTATCCATAAATGTAGTAACAACTGTACTTGCTTTAAATGGATGAGATAATGCACAAAAGTGTGCATACTTGGTAATTCTATCAACTACCACCATGATGACACTCTTTCCTTGGGACTTAGGTAAACCTGTGATAAAATCCATTGAAATCTCCTCCCAACGTTGACTTGGAATGGATAAAGGTTGTAGAAGTCCCGGGGTCTTAATTGTCTCAACTTTATTCTGCTGGCAAACCAAACATTCCGCCACAAAATTTTGAATGTCAGATTTAAGGCCATCCCAAAAAAATTCTTTCTTCACCCTGTGGTAAGTTTTTAAAAATCCTGAGTGTCCTCCTAAAGGAGAAGTGTGCAATTCCAGAAGAATCTTTTGTTTTAGTTTGGAATTATTACAAAGATATAAGCAATCTTTGTACCATAAGGAATCATTTTTCCAACTAAATGTATCAGATGTACTAGGATCTTGCTGCAACTTTTGAATGAGTGTCCATACATTTTTTCCTTCTTCCATTCATCTCTTGCTTCGGTTATCCAATCTGGTTGGATAATAGAAATGGAAAAAAACAATGCTTCCACCTCTTCATTCTTTCTTGAGAGTGCATCTGCAACAACATTAAGCTTTCCTTTTTTGTAGATTATTTCAAAGTCATAACCCAACATCTTTGTGATCCATTTTTGTTGCTCTTCTGAAGATAGTCTTTGTTCCAAAAAGTGTTTAAGACTATCATGATCATTTTTTACCTTGAAGTGTCTTCCCATTAGGTAAGTTCGCCATTTCTTTAGTGCATGCAGTATTGCTAACATTTCCTTCTCATAAATAGGTTTCTGTAAATACTTTCCTTTGATTGGACGACTTTCAAAAGCAATGGGTCTTCCTTCCTGCATTAAAACAACACCAATTCCATTTTCTGAGGCATCACATTCCACAATAAAGGTTTTTGTGAAGTCTGGCGTAGCTAAGACCGGTGCTAGGCACATTGCCTCTTTAAGATGTTCAAAGGCCTTGGTTGCTTCAGGAGTCCATGAAAATGCATCTTTCTTCAATAATGTTGTTAGAGGTGCTGCTATTCTCCCATAATTCTTAACAAACTTGCGATAATAACCTGTTAACCCGAGAAATCCTCGCAACTGCTTTATTGTCTTGGGGACTTTCCATTCCTTAATGGCTTTAATTTTGTTAGGGTCTACTTTAACACCCTCGTGAGATATGATATGACCCAGATATTCCACCTCTTGTACTCCAAAGAAACATTTGGATGTTTTTGCATATAATTGTTTCTCCTGCAATAGTTTGAGTACCCTGTCAACATGTTCAACATGATCCTTCCAAGACCTGCTGTAGATTAGTATATCATCAAAAAATACTATCACAAATTTTCTAAGGAAGGGTTTGAAAATGGAATTCATCAACCCTTGAAATGTAGAAGGTGCATTGGTAAGGCCAAAAGGCATGACCAAAAATTCATAACGACCCTCATGAGTTTGAAATTCTATTTTTGGAATATCTTCATTCTTCATTCTAATTTGATGATATCCTGAACGAAGATCCAACTTGGTAAAATAAATTGCTCCATGTAATTCATCCAATAATTCATCAATCACAGGAATGGGAAATTTGTCTTTAATGGTGAGCTTATTGAGCTCCCTATAATCTGGACACATTAGCCATGATCCATCCTTCTTGTGTACCAATACTACAGGAGCAGAGAAAGAACTTTGACTAGGTTGAATTATACCCGCCTCTAACATTTCTGCAATCATACATTCAATTTCTCTCTTTTGGACATAAGGATATCTATAAGGCCTGCTGTTTGGAGGAACAATTCCTGGAATCAAATGAATACATTATCATGATCACGAATAGGTGGGAGTCCTTTGGGAGTTTCAAACACCTTGGAATGATTGTCCAAGACTTGTTGGAGATCTGCAGAAATAGATGATTTTGATGTTGGAACTTCTAGTGAGCATAATTGTGCAATTACACCTCGTTTTTCTTTCTTTAGAAGCTTTTTCATGACATTAGAGCTTATTATCTTTCCCAGCTTCCCCGCAATACCCCGTAATTCGACTTCCTTTCCTTCTGAAAAAAATTTCAAGAAAAGTTCTTGAAAATTAAAAGCTACCGTCCCCAAAGATTGTAACCATTGTACTCCTAGTACAACATCAGCACCTCCCATAGGAATGGAAGCATTGGACTAGTCAATACATATTCCCCCATGGTTAGCTTGATATTATGGCATTTTCCAGAGCAATTTATAGTTCCTCCATTTGCAACCATCACTTTACATTCTGGTGCTGGGTATAGGAAACAATTTAATTCCTTGGCTACCTTACAATGAATAAAATTATGGGTGCTACCTGAATCAATCAACACTATTACCTTTTCTTCTTGATTTGTCCTGCTATCTTGAGAGTTTGAGGAGTGGTAATTCCTGCCAGTGCATTACACGATATGGTCGGATTCATTTCTTCCTCTTCTAGGGCTGGTTCCTGGTGTATATCCTCTTCTTATTCATTTTCTTCTTCCTCTTCACAATCTATGTAAAATAATTTATTCTCAGCACACTTATGACCTTTAGTGTATTTGCTATCACAACTGTAGCAAAGCCCTTTTGCTCTTTTTTCTTCCAATTGTTGTGGTGTCAACCTTGTAGGTTGTGGAAATCTAGGCGTAGCAACACTTCCTTCTTTATAGAATTTAGTGGTAGGCTTCCTTGTCGCCATAATTTTACATTCAACTTTTCTTGCCAACCTGAATGCCTTCTCCAATGAATCAGGTTCCAGAACGCGAACTTCATGTTGCATGTTATCCTTTAAAGTGCCTATGAAGAGATCTATCTTGTGTTCCTCTGGAATATCAGTTACCCTTATATTCAATTTTTGGAAGTCCTCAATGTGCTGCCCCACTAAACCCTTTTGTTTTAGATTTATCAATTGGCTAAAGAAGGTGTTGCTCTTTGTATCCTCATAATGTGCTATCATTTCCTCCGTAAAAATTGACCAAGTGACAATTTTTTTACGGGAGCAAAGCCATCGATACCATACAAATGTATTTTGTTCTAATGTAAAGTTGCAATGCGTACCTTTTGTGTGTTTTGCACGTTATGGAGATCAAAATATTGCTCCATCTGTAGTATCCATGTTACAGGATCCTTTCCATCAAACTTCCTCATATCCATTTTTGGAATATGGTTGTTCTTCCCGCCAACATTAGAGTTTATGAAATCACGATTGACATTTATTTTGTTCTCATCATGAGGTTCTTCTACTATCTTTTCACCATTAGGAAACATTTCTTGTATCAACTTTGTCAAACCTTCGATGTCTTCTTTTAGATCATTCTTCATGTTTTCCATTTTGTCTTTCATTTCATCCATCTTAGCTTCCATGCCAGCTTCCATGCCATACATCTTAGCTTCCACACCTTTCTTCAAAACTTTCATTTCATTTTTTGTTGCTCTTTGCGAGAGTGAAATTTGTTGCACTTGATCTTGTAATTTTGATAGATCATGTTGCAATTATTCATCTTCATGAGTCATAGTAGAGCCTTCTGAAGGCTTAATGGTTGTTTAATTAATTTTACGTGGCATATTTTAGAACCAAATACTGATATCTATTCTATAATATACCCTTGGAATCAATTCAAATTGATTCTTCAAACAAGACTTATGCAATTCGCAAAAAAAATATACACCTTTTTCTTGCTTTTGAGGAGCTCAATATTGAAATTGGATTATCTCTGTAATCGAATCACTTAATTATTTTAATTTTGGTAGTGATGTAGCCCTCTGAATTATCTTTTGAATGCCGCAGGTCTGATTTGATTTGGATTCTCCAAGACAAATTTGTGTCCAATCTCCCACAATGACCTAATTATGGACTAGCTCAGTACAACGAACTTGTATGACTTGCCACATGTCACTGTTTCATCCTTCGGCTCTGAAATTGATATCCAAGAAACTAAAGTCTGTGTAATAGCAACCAATTTTTACGGCACTCCAATCCGATGCTCAGAGAGAGAGTTATGAATATTTTCCCACGATCACCTCTTTGAGATAAAATTCAGGAGCCTGAAAAAGCGCTACCTTCCACAGATCATATCTCCAAAAATATTGCGAACCAAGATCTGAATTTTTTTGAAAATGGTCCTCAATATTTCGGCTTTGCACCCTATGAATTTCAGCTTCTGATACTTTGTAGAAAACAATTTATAGCGCGAATTCCACGGTGACCTGTTTAGGAGCCTGAAAAATGACCTAACTTCCATAGATCATATCTCCGAAACTATTGTGAACCAAGCTCTGAAAATTTTAGAAGCTCTTCCTTGGGATTTCGGATTTGTACCCTAAAAATTTTAGCTTCGAAACTTTCAGAGAAAAAATTTGAGAAGAAAATGCTACAACAATGACCTGCTTTAAGCAGCGAAATCCTCCCTAATCGAAAGTTCTTCGATACCAAATTGTTGTGTAACTAGTTCAAAATAGAAGAAAAGAGATACTCAACGTCTAAAAGAAATAAGGTTGCCTCAGAGAGGGGGCAACCCCAATACATTACATAAATGAACAATTTTTCAACTATAAAAATAATTTACAAAACCTCCTTTTCTATATATAGAGTCCATGTACAATTTACAAAACCTCCTTTCTATATATCCATGTAATACATCAAAGCTCCAACGGTCTTGCTTTCAACCTAGCCGAATCTCACCTCCCTTATCTATAAGCAACAATAATAACAAAATGGGGGTTACAAGGGTACAATAATAACAATAAGGGACTATACTAGTAATATAGGGACCTAACATAATGAAATACTAAATTACAATTAAAAGGAAACCTTACTATCTCGAGGGTTCCCTCCTATGAGAAGCAGGTGTCAATATGATGCCTTCACAAGATGATCGACCACGCATTGGAATCACACAATAGAGAGATAAGAATGAAATCAGAGTTTGTATATAAAACATAGTGTTTACAATATAAAATCCAAGTCTCTATATGTTATGCCAAGAGGCATATTTACAAATATCCCACACATTAAATGTTTCAAAGTATTACACCTTATGCTAATCAAAACTAGCTAAAATTAACTTTTAAAGATAAGATAACGTGATCCTCTCATGATTTTCTATCAATGTAACCAATCATGAGGCTAAAAATCTGCATCTTGCTCGCCTGGTTCACCTCCTACGGTAGTTGAATTTTCCTTTGACTGAGCTAATAGGGTGTCTTCTTTATTAATCTAGGCTATGAAGGTGGGAAAAAATTGTTGTACCAAATAAATTCCACCTTCCCATATGCCTCTTTCTTCAGCTAGAGCTTTAGAACCTATCAAACCTTTAAATCCATTGTAAAAACATACGTTAGCTATGGAATTGCTGTAATTTGGTAGCTAATTTAAATATTAATATAAACAATAAATAACATTGTCATTTATGAAATATAACATGATTAATTACCTGTATTCCATAAGATTTGTGAGATTATGCCCAAATTAAAGTTATGAAGGTCAAAAGGAGGAGAATGAAGTGAAAGAGGGTTGTCAAAAGGAAGCAATTTTTGAGTTCAACACTTTTTAATGTTGCGAAACCAGCTCCAAAAATAGAAGAAAAGAGAGATCAACGCCTTAGAAATCAGCCACTTCGAGGGGGAAACCTCCAATACATTACATAAATGAACAATTCTTGGATGCTACAAATGACCAAAACCTCCTTCTATATATAGGAGTCTATGGGGCCACAATATAATCCTAGCCGACCTAACAATAATAATTTAAGGGCACAATAATAACAATATTTGGGTTACAAGGGTACAACAATAACAATAAGGGGGCTATAATAATAACAATAAGTGACTAAACTAGTAATATAGGGACCTAACATTCCCCTCTCCTTCAAATAATTGTTTTCCTCAACGCTTGAGTAGTTATGGGTGCTTCTGTATAAAATTCTCATCCTCCCATGTAGAATCTTCAGTGGGTAAGTTCTTCCACTTGATGAGATACTCTAAAATTGATCGATTTCGTAGTTGTTGAGCTCCTATTTCTATGACTGCTTCAGGTTCCAATATGACTTTTCCTTCCTCATCAAGTTCTGGCAATATTGTTTTAACTGGAAGATTTGCACCTATAACCTTCTTTAAGCATGAAACATGGAAAACTAGATGCACTCGCAAAGAAGCAGGAAGCTCCAATTTGTATGCCATAGTACCAATATTTTGCAACACCTTGTAAGGACCATAGTACTTTGGCGATAATTTAATATCCTTCTTAGCTTGCTTGAGGGACATTTGTTTGTATGGTTGTAGCCGTAAAAATACTCAGTCTCCTACATCAAAAATTCTCTCACTACGATGTTGATCTGCCTGTTGTTTCATTCGATTTTGTGCTAAATTTAGGTTATCCTTTAAGAGTTGGAGAAATTCTTGTTGATGCTCTATTTTATCTTCCACTTCTTGAACCTTAGAATTTTCTCTTAAATATGATGTGATGGACGGTGGATGATATCCATAAAGTGCCATAAATGGGGTCATTTTTGCTGCAGTATGGAAGGAAGTGTTATACCACCATTCATCAAGAGGTAACCACTTGACCCATTTTGTTTGCTTATCATATACAAAACAACAAAGATATTCTTCCAAACATTTTTACACTATCTCAGTTTGACCATCAAATTAAGGATGATAAGATGAGCTATGAGCTAGTTGAGTACCCAAACAAGAAAACGAATTTGTCCAAAACTTTCCAGTAAAAATGGGATCTTTGTCACCCACAATAATCTTTGGATTCACATGTAGCTTTTGAATTGTAGTAGCAACTGTACTTGCTTTAAATGGATGAGATAATGCACAAAAGTGTGCATACTTGGTAAGTCTATCTACTACCACCATGATGACACTTTTTCCTTCGGACTTGGGTAAACCTATGATAAAATCCATTGAAATCTCCTCCCAACGTTGACTTGGAATGGAGAAAGGTTGTAGAAGACCCAGGGTCTTAATTGTCTCAAATTTATTTTGCTGGAAAAACAAACATTCCACTACAAACTTTTGAATATTAGATTTAAGACCATCCAAAAAAAAAATATCTCCTTCACCCTGTGGTATGTTTTTAAAAATCCCGAGTGACCTCCTAAAGGAGAAGTGTGAAATTCCAAAAGAATCTTTTGTTTTAGTTGGGAACTCTTACAAAGATATAAGCGATCTTTGTACCATAAGGAATCGTTTTTCCAACTAAATGTATCAAATGTACTAGGATCTCTCTGCAACTTTTGAATGAGTGTCCACACTTCTTCTTCCTTCTTCCATTCATCCCTTGCTTTAGTTATCCAATCTGGTTGGATAATAGAAATGGCACAAAGAAATTCTTCCACCTCTTCATTCTTTCTTGAGAGTGCATCTGCAACAACATTTAGCTTCCCTTTTTTGTAGATTATTTTAAAGTCATAACCCAACATCTTTGTGACCCTTTTTTGCTACTCTTCTAAAGATAGTCTTTGTTCTAAAAAGTGTTTAAGACTATCATGATCAATTTTTATCTTGAAGTGTCTTCCCATTAGGTAAGGTTGTCATTTCTTTAGTGCATGTATTATTGCTAACATTTCCTTCTCATAAATAGCTTTCTATAAATACTTTCCTTTTATTGGACAATTTTCAAAAGCAATGGGTCTTCCTTCTTTCATTAAAACAACACCAATTCCATTTCCCGAGGCATCACATTCCACAATAAAGGTTTTTGTGAAATGTGGTGTAGCTAAGACTGGTGCTCGGCACATTGCCTCTTTAAGATGTTCAAAGGCCTTAGCTGCTTCAAGATTCCATGAAAATGCATCTTTCTTAAATAATGTTGTTATAGGTACTGCTATTCTCCCACAATTCTTAACGAACTTGCGATAATACCATGTTAACCCAAGAAATTCTTGCAACTTCTTTATGGTTGTGGGGACTTTCCATTCCTTAACGACTTTAATTTTGTTAGGGTCTACCTTAACACCCTCATGAGATACAATATGACCCAGATATTCCACCTCTTGTACTCCAAAGAAACATTTGGATGCTTTTTCATATAATAGTTTCTCCTGCAATAGTTTGAGCACTTGTCAATATGTTGAACATGATCCTTCCAATACCTGCTATAGATTAGTATATCATAAAAAAATACTAGAAAAAATTTCCTGAGGAAGGGTTTGAAAATGGAATTCATCAACCCTCAAAATGTAAAACGTGCATTGGTAAGGCCAAAAGGCATGACCAAAAATTCATAATGACCCTCATAAGTTTGAAACGCTGTTTTCAGAATATCTTCAGTCTTCATTCTAATTAGATGATATCCTGAACGAATATCCAACTTGGTAAAATAAATCGCCTCATGTAATTCATCCAATAATTCATCGATCACAGGAATGGGAAATTTATCTTTAATAGTGAGCTTATTGAGCTCCCTATAATCTGGACACATGTGACATGATCCATCCTTCTTGTGCAAAAATACTACTGGACTAGAGAAAGAATTTTGACTAGGTTGAATTATACCAACCTCTAACATTTCTGCAATCATACGTTCAATTTCGCTCTTTTGGACATAAGGATATCTATAAGGCCCGATGTTTGGAGGAACACTTCTTGGAATCAAATGAATAGCATGATCATGGTCACGAATAGGTGGGAGTCCTTTGGGAGTTTCAAACACCTTGGAATGATTGTCCAAGAATTTTTGGAGATCTGTAGAAATAGATGATTTTGATGTTGGAACTTATAGTGAGCATAATTGTGCAATTACGCCTCGTTGTTCTTTCTTGAGAATCTTTGTCATGACATTAGAGCTTATTATATTTCCCGGCTTCCCTGCGATACCCCGTAATTCGACTTCCTTTCCTTCTGAAAACAATTTCAAGAAGAGTTCTTGAAAATTAAAAGGTACCATCCCCAAAGATTGTAACCATTGTACTCCTAGTACAACATCAACGCCTCCCATTGGAATGGAAAGCATTGGACTATTCAATACATATTCCCCCATGGTTAGCTTGATATTATGGCATTTTCTAGAGCAATTTATAGTTCCTTCATTTGCAGCCATCACTTGACATTCTAGTGCTGGGTATAGGAAACAATTCAATTCCTTAGCTACCTTACAATGAATAAAATTATGGGTACTACCCAAATCAATCAACACTATTACCTTTTTCTTCGTGATATGTCCTTCTATCTTAAGAGTTTGAGGAGTGGTAATTCTTGCCAATGCATTACATGATATGGTCGAACTCATTTCTTCCTCTTCTAGGGTTGGTTCCTGGTGTATATCCTCTTCTTTTGAAGATCCTTGTTCATTTTCTTCTTCCTCTTCACAATCTATGTAAAATAGTTTCTTCTCAGCACACTTATGACCTTTAGTGTATTTGCTATCACAACTATAGCAAAGCCCTTTTGCTCTTTTTTCTTCCAATTTTTGTGGTGTCAAACTTATAGGTTGTGGAAGTTTAGGAGTAGGAACACTTCCGTCTTTATAGATGTGAGTGGTAGGCTTCCTTGTCTCCATAATTTTACATTCAAATTTTCTTGCCAACCTAAATTCCTTCTCCAATGAATTAGGTTCCCAAATGTCAACTTCATGTTGGATGTCATCCTTTAAAGTCCCTATGAAGACATCAATCCTGTGTTCCTCTGGAATATCAATTACCCTTATATTCAATTTTTGGAAGTCCTCAATGTGCTCCACCACTGAACCCTTTTGTTTGAGATTTATCAATTGGCTAAATAAGGTGTTTCTCTTTGTATCCCATAATGTGTTATCGTTTCCTCCATAAAAATTGACCAAGTGACAATTTTTTTATGGGAGAAAAGCCATCAATACTATACAAATGTATTTTGTTCTAAATGTAAAGTTGCAATGCGTACCTTTTGTGTGTTTTTCACATTATTGAGATCAAATTATTGCTCCATCTATGGTATCCATGTTACGAGATCCTTTCCATCAAACTTCCTCATATCCATATTTGGAATATGGTGGTTCTTCCATCCAACATTAGAGTTTTTGAAATCACGATTAACATCTATTTTTTTCTCATCATCAGTTTCTTCTACTATCTTTCCACCATTAGGAATCATTTCTTGTATCAACATTGTCAAACCTTCCATGTATACTTTTAGATCATTATTCATGTTTTCCATGTCCTCCATTTTAGCTTCCACATCATCCATCTTAGATTCCACACATTTCTTCGAACCATCCATATTATTCTTCAAACCATCCATCTTCGCTTCCACGCCTTTCTTCAAAACTTCCATTTCATTTTTTGTTGCTATTTGCGAGAGCGAAATTTGGTGCACTTGCTCTTGTAATTTTGATAGATCATGTTGCAATTCTTCATCTTCATGATTCATAGTAGAGTATTCTGAGGGCATAATGGGTGTTGAAATCTTTTTACGAGGCATTTTAGAACCCAATACTGAAATATATGCTCAATAGGCCCTTGGGATCACTTCAAACTGATTTTTTATACAACACTTACGTAATTCGGAAAACAAATACAAACATTTTTCTTAATTTTGAGGAGCTCGATATTGAAACTAAATTATCTCTGTGATTTTAGATCTTTAATATCTTAAATTTGGCTCTGATGTGTCCCTCTGAAACCTCTTTTGAATGCCACAAGTATGACCTGATTTGGATTCTTCAAGAAAAAGTTATGTCCAATCTCCCACAATGACCTAATTTATGGACTAGTTTAGTAGAGAAAACTTGTACGACTTTCCATGTGTCACTATTTCCTCCGTAGGCTCTTAAATTGATAGAAAGAAAACTGCAGTTTAGTTATTTATGGCCACTCTTTACAGAATTCCAATACAATGCTCAGAGAGAGAGTTATGAAGATTTTCCCACGATCACCTCTTTGAGATGAAATTCGGGAGCCTGACTTCCACATTTCCTACCTCCCATAATAATGCAAATCAATCTCTTAAATTTTTCCACGTTGTTCCTCAGGATTTCGGCTTCCCTCTATGAAAAATTCAGCTTCTGAAACCTCGTAAAAAAAACATTATAGTGAAAATTCCACGATGACCTGTTTAGGTTAAATTCAGGAGCCTGCAAAAAGCCCTAACTTCCACAAATCATATCTCCAAAAATGTTGTGAACCAAGCTCTACAATTTTGCAACAATGTTCCTCAAGATTTTGGCTTCGCGCTCTAAAAATTTCAGCTTCTGAACCTTCATAGAAAAAATGTTATAGCGAACATTCCATGACGACTTGTTTGGAGCAGCGAAACCCTAGAATCCAAAGCTCTGCTACCAAATGTTGTGAAACCAGCTCCAAAAATAGAAGAAAAGAGAGATCAATGCCTTAGAAATCAGTCAATTCGAGGGGGAAACTTAAAATACATTACATAAATGAACAATTCTTGGATGCTACAAATGACCAAAACCTCCTTCTATATATAGGAGTTCATGGGGCCATAATATAATCCTAGCCGACCTAAGAATAATAATTTAAGGGCACAATAATAACAATATTGGGGTTATAGGGGTACAACAATAACAATAAGGGGGATATACTAATAACAATAAGGGACTAAACTAGTAATATAGGGACCTAACACTTATGCTCTTCCATATTTCCAGAATAAACCAATATATCATAAATAAAGATCAACACGAATTTATCCAAATATTTGTGGAATATGTTGTTAATGAGACACATGAACGTTATTGGAGCATTGGTTAATCCAAAGGGAAATACTACAAACTCATAATTCCCATATCGTGTTCTAAAATTTATCTTATGTATATCCTCTTTGTTAATTCATATTTTATGGTACCTAGAGAACATGCCAATTTTAAAGAATACCGTATCCCCTTTAATTTGATCGAATAGATCGTAAATGCTTATTTTTTATTGCTAACTTATTTAGTGGTCTATAGTCAATATATACATGTAAGTTTCCATCCTGCTTCCTCATGAAAAGTACTCGATCTTCCCAAGGTGACACACTTGGGTGGATGTAATTTTTAACTAATAGATCCTGTAATTACATTTTAAGTTCAGTTAGTTCTGGAATACTCATACGATATGGTGCTTTGGACACAGGAGCAACTCCTGAACCAATTAAATGGTAAAAGTATATATCCCTCTTAGGAGGTAGTCCAGGGATATCTTTTGGGGTCACTCCAGTAAAATCCTACACCACAGGAAAATCTCCTAAAGTGGTAGTCTTTTCCTTAGAATTTGAATATCCTACTTGCACCGCATAAATTGGACATCCTTTCCTCATACATTTTTCTAGTTGTGAAGTTGTAATAAATATCTGTTTCATGGGTGTCTTTACCCCTTGCACCTCTTTCCATATACCTTCATCATTCAAATAACTAATGATATTGTCCTTACAATTTAGAAAAGACCAATGATTCTCTAACCAGTCCATGCCAATCAGAATATCATATGAACCCAAAGTTAATACATTCAATTTTGCCAATGTTGACTGGTTTGCTAATTTTACTGGGCAATTATCCACTTTGGCTACCGCACTTCTTTTTTCCCCATGGCTAGTTGTACTAGCCATGGGTTCTTGAATTTTAAATTTTGTAAATGCCATTTTTCTACTATATTAGGACTTATGTAACTTAAAATAGCCCCCAGATCAATTAAAATATACATAACTTGGTTGAATATTTTACCTTCAAACTCCACCACTGTTGGTTGGTACTCTGCTTGATGATCCTCCAGTGTAGCATTAATTTTAGTAAATATCTTAGCTACCTTCCCTATGGTAGATGCTTCTTGAATATGCGCTATTGGCCTTGCCACTTTTCAATAAGGAAATTTTTTAACGTAATGTGGTCCTCCACAACGCCAACATTGTAATGGGGGCCTAGCTATTGGTTCTCACTCATATTTATTAGGTTGTTTGGTAGTTGTTAATCCAATTTGTAATTTTTACCTTTGTTGGGTTCTTCTTGGATTTATGTTTGACTTGTTTTTGTAGGAATTTTTAAGGTTTATTGCCTTCGACCAATTTGCATTTTGTGTGGGTTTATGCCCTTTATTTTTTGTCCACGTTTTGCCACTATCTCATTTTAGCCTCATTTTCTAATAGCATATCTGAGCCATTCTAATAACTTCGTCCATAGTCTTGAGATTGTAAAATTCCATCCGTTCCTTCATAAATATTGATATACTGCTAATAAACAACTACACTTTCACCTTAAGATGGACATGGATTTCATTATAAACTCATCCATAGAAATTTTTCCCAATTGCAGGTAATGAAATTCCTTATATTTCTCATCGTAAAATCATTCAGTTAAATATTTATCTTTAAAATGTCTTTGAAACTCTTCCCAGGTCACTTCCTGTTCATCAAATTTTCGTACCATTTTCACTTCCTCCCACCATAAGGTGGATTTACCTTGCAATTGATAAATATCCATCAAATATTTCAAGTTATGATCGTATTCATAAATATGAAAATATTTATTCATATTAATGAGGCAAGATTCAACAAACTCTTCTTGTTCAACATCAAATATCGAGCGTTTATTTTTTTTAAACTCTAGCTACAATTCCACTTTATTACTCTTTATTCCTCTTAAATCCTTTATGACCTGAGACATTATCAGATTACTCCTCCTTATTTCCTTGACCCCCCTCCAATTCCGAGGCTTCCTCTCTTTGCCTTTGTTTCCCAGTCTCATTTCCATGTTCTGGGCTTGGAATAGGATGTAGATGGGTCTGACGATCCGAGAGGATTTTCATAAAATTATCTTGTTCTTGGATTAACCTCTTGTTATCTTATCTCAACCATAACATCTCATTCTTCAATTCTTGCACTGATTCAAATAGTGCAGAATTAGAATTTATGTTTTATTCTCTTAGCTTTACTCACATTTACAGGTAGCCTCTACATAAGGTCTTGGACTAGCTCCTATTGTTGGTGTTACTGGCGTAGGTCCAACTCTCCGCATTATGCCTCCTTGCTATCACTCTGTTCACACAAAAATTATTGTTATTCCTTCTCTTCCAAAATAGGCCACAATGTTGGAATGTGGCTTTGAAACCACTTATCACATCTCCCAATATATATATATATATATATATATATATATATATATATAGTTATTGAACATAAATTTTCCATTCTATATCTACATAATTAGTATCCATACTGTAACTACACAAAAAAAATTTCTATAGTAATAAACACACATTATAGTTACCTACCATACCAATATTACTGCACTTATGTATCCACTAATACGGTATTTATTGAAACCAATCCTTACAAATTTCAAATACTGATATGTCAAATGTTAACTGTAATATTCCCAAGTGGGAAAACTCAGCAATACATGCAAGAAAAACAAATTTTTCATAAATATAAGTATAAAAGGAAAAATGAAGCCCATGGATCCTTATATCTATCATTATTACACTTATATCTAAGAGGAGATCAGAAACAAATGACTTTTTCCTAGTTAAACAGGCCTCCCATGCTCAAAACATCCCAAAAACACTAAAAACCCCAAGATTTACTACAACACAAATTACTGCATAAAGTGACAGTGAATTTTATAGAGGGTTTATTCTCAAAAATGTAGAGACAAATCAGATCTTCTATTATATTAATCAATGAGGCATAAAAATATAGTTCTAGTCTCTTTTACATAGATCCAAAATGACCCAGGAAGGGTTTCATAACAGAAATGATATACATGAAATTTCTTGCTGAATATCTATGGCTGAATCATGTTGTATGGCTGAAGAACTATATAAATATGGCTGATCATGCAAATAAATGACAGTAGACTCTCCTACTAGCTTTCCAGAAAGTAGAATGAATCTCCTTCAGGGAAACTAGCTCAAAATACAAGGGATTAAACCCCTCCACTGCAATACCTTAAGAAATAATGTAGGTTCTAAAAGGGACTGTGCTATTTTTGAAGGTGACTGCTTGGCCTAACACCAGGTAGTGTAAACTGTAGCACAAAATTCTCTCCTCAGATTTCTTAAACAAGATCTCCAAGCAAGAGTGGCGAATTCCCGCATGAGAAAACCCTTGCAAATAACAGTGCAACAAACTTAGCTAAACAACCAAAGGATGAAAAAAGTCTAAACAAACCACATAAAAAATATAATCTTCAATCATGCCCCTTATGGTTTCCATTCCCTTCATTATATAGTTGATGAGATTCCTCACCAAGGGTCCCACCCAATAATGAGGTTGCTTCCATGCAAAGGCTCCTCCACCAAAATTTCGTTGTCTCCATTAGTCTTGCTCATATAGATACAATGCTGTTTGATTTGGTCAACCTTGACTGAGTCTTCATGCATTGTCTCTTTTCACACACAAGGTGTCTCCATTTTCACTAGCTGGGTTGATCTTCATTCACATTGAGTTGTCTTTATTTAGGATCCACTCCTCATATATTAATGTTGTCGACTTGGTCAAAATTGACTTTGTCCACACATTTTAGACCCTCTTCACACATTTGGATGCTTGATCTGGTTATTAACATGATACCTTTTCACATTATGAGGGATTCTATTCCTACTTAAGCAACTTATGAGCCTCCTTGCCCATTTATTTATCTAACTAGATTTTAAAAGCAAAATTAATATTCTTATTAGCTGCATGCTAATTTAGGAATATTATAGTCTTCCCCTCCAAAATGTTGCTTTTACTCAAGAAACTACAAGGGTGCTACAAAATCTCCCCTCCTCCTCTTGTGGCCTTCATGTCCCATAGTCTCCACCATTGCTTCAGATATTCTGCAACAATTCTGCCTCCCAATGGCTCCTCCCAAGTGTGAAAATTGGCCTTTGGTGAATAACCCAAATGTCTCTCATCATGAAAGAATGGAAGGTCAATATGGAAACCTTCTTGCTGATCAATGGCCTCCTCAAGATAGAAGTGATTACAATCATGGGGAATTTCATCATCAATGAAGGACTCCCATCTCCATGCTATCATCCAAATGAAATGAACCACCTCTCATCTTGGTAATTCATAGAAAGGCTCCTCCCAATTGCTCATGAGAGGCATGTACCAAGTGTTATAAACAATCATATGGCCCACCTCATAAATAAATAAGTGATGTACTATAGTGGCCATATAGTTTCCCATGCCCCCTTTGAAACATGTAGTGCAAAAAGTGTGGGAAATTTCTTTCCCCAAGGACACATCCAACCAATGTGTCTCTCCTCCAACCATGTCCTCTACAAAGATAAGAACATTTTCATCATATGGAATCATAATTAGAGTCATGCTAGCTGTCATATGCAATAATGGAGAAGGAAAATGATCCTTCAAGTGCAACCAACATATTTGTACTCCTAACTACCATAGAATATGATATGACAAGTGTTTTTCCCAACACTTTTTTGCCGCCCCATCCTTCTTACATGCTTGGAGAAGGTGTAATATGGTTGGTGTTAATTAATTATACCATGAAGAGTGCATCATATCTCCAAGTTATTCCAAGGAATGACCAACATCACCATTGTTCATGGCCCAAAGTGGCTCATGAGGCCCATAAGAAAAAGTGCCCCATCTTGGAGCAGAGCCCTGTGCATGAGTGTTAAGAAAATACAAGCATATATTAGATACATTATGATGTTTAGAAATACAATTTTTACCATAAACTTGATTCAAATCAGTGAGGTAGCTCATGGATGAGCTTCCTCTCACACCCAATGAATAAGGAGGTGGTAATGATAACTCTTCCCAAGAGCTATGTTCCTCCTCAACCAGAAAATGTTCCATGCACTTCCTCATATGAGAGTGCATCTCCTCTTTGAATTATTCCCACATGAATCCTTCCAAGATAGTATGATATGCTTTGATAAATCCAGTGGGTTTAGAAAGCAAGATCTCATAGGCTACATTAAGTAGTTTATCCTTGAGCTTGGAGTTTTTAGTTAAGTAGATCTGGTCATGAAAATAAATAACTCCATCAACTACTTTATACCTTCCATCCATCACTTGCCCCTCAATAACCTTACATGTGAAGAGGTTCTTGGAATATTCCATCAAAAGTTGGAACTCCCAATAAGGATCTAGGCTCCCCAACATTGGCAGCGCTGTAGAAGAAATGCAGCCCCTGTCATGACATGGATCTCCTCTTTGTCATACTTGATGCCAAAGTCACATGTTGGAGTACTATCAGCTTTATTTTGTTGCCTCTCTTGTAGCTGATCTTGCTTAACACAAGATTGAAGTTCATGGAATTTAACCTTGTTTTGAAAGGTTTCTTTCCTCCAAAACTTCCATACTTTTTCCCATGCATACAAGAGTGATAATAGCCTCTTATCATATTCATAAATATTCATTATATATGAAAGTATATTTTGTTTCTCTGTTGGCTCAGGGGGTCCTGACCTAGGTTCATAGCTTAAGGTTTGCCAACAAACCCCTATACTACTAGCCCTTTCAGTAGTGACCTGCTTGCGCAGGCCAAAGTCTCACCCGAAGCAGTATGGGTGGGTATTGGAACTAGGTTTCCGCACCTTGAGAGAGAGAGAGAGTAGGTAAGTCAAACCATTCAGCAACTATCACATCTATGCAGTTAGAGGTTGTTCGTAGGACTTTCAATCATTAACCAGAGTATAGTTTTACCAAATTTAAATAACAGGATCGCATCCATGTGCGGACAGCCAAGTATAAGCCCAAAACCAACCTGCACACACAGCATCAAGGTCCGCACACAGCAGGACTAAGGATCTCCGTGCACACAGCCAGCAGGAGTCCTTCCCCAATAACCCAATCCCAGATCTAACAGTTTACACTTAGCATCAATATCTATTCATTCCTACCTCTTGACTCAAAATGTCCTTCTATTTATAACAATATAGCCTAATCTTTCCTGTGGTCTGCAAACCATGGTTTGCGGACTCTAGGTCTACCCTTCGACCCATTACAATGATTTTGGGGCTTTGACCTACCCAAAAACCTTTGCGCTAAACTAAAATATGCAAAAACTATATATAAGTATTCAAAACTTTCCCAATTCGCAGCCTTTGGAGGACCCCGTTTCAACAATCCCCCAACATAATCTTGTGACTCATCCCAAGTCACTGTGGTGATGGGGTATCTGCTTGCGCCTATATGGTTACTCTGGTCATATAGTCATTTGATCTGATACGGTTTGAGCCGACTACCATTGACATAGCCTGGTAGCATATCGTCAAGCAGGGTAGCTAGCCTAACAACTCCACCATCTGTGATCTCCTTAACTGTGTAGGGGCCAAGAAAATGCTGTCGAAACTTTTCGGGATGATTTTCAAACTAGCTATCATGTAAGAGGACCAGTTTTCCCTTCGCAAAGGTCTTCTAGTGAATATGTTGATCATGCCATGATTTATCGCAGGCCTTCTGGACTAGCTGATGGAAATTTGCAAGAAACCAATCTTCCTCCAAAGGCATAAGTTGCGCCAATCACTCCTCCATGATGTCAGGTTCTGCCATGTTTGTAAATGCTGCAATACGTAGAATAGGAACAATATATTCCATGGGCATGACAGCTTCTTTACCATAAACCATCATGAATGGGGTTTTTCCTGTTAGCTTTTTGCAGGTCGTTCGATAGGCCCAAAGAACTGATGGGATGCGCACATCCCAATCGTTGTGATCAGCATTGCATACCTTCGTCAGTGCATGCTCCAAGATTTTATTAAAATATTCAACCACGTCATTGGCGTGTGGGCGATATGGTGTTCTCTTTGTATGAGGGATCCAAAACTCCTTGGTCAATGCCTGGATTGTTTCATTAACAAAGTGCATACCTCTGTCGCTCATGAGGATCTTTGGACATCCAAATCTGGTCAAAATGTGTTCGAAGATGAAGTGCACGGCGGTATCTGCGGTACAATCTTTTACAGTTTGTGCTTTAGCCCACCTGGTTACATAATCAGTGGCGGTAATGATGTAGTGCGCACCCATCTTCTTCTCGGGTGGGTTGATAGATCCAATGAAATCGATGGCCCACTTATCAAATGCTTGTAGAGCCATTTGTGGCTGAAGGGACATTTCATCTTTACGGGATGGCCTCCCTGTTCATTGGCACGTATTGCATGCTTTACAATAATCATGTGCATCATTATGCAGGGTTAGCCACCATAACCCAGCTCTCAAGACCTTTTGCATTGTTGCTTTCCCTGCGTAGTGACCTCCTGCTACTCCGTCATGAGCTTCTACCAAGATAGCGTGCCTTTCATGCTCCAAAAGATACCGCCGCAATACTTCATCTACTCCCATCTTATACAAGTGACCTGCGATGATAGTAAAATCCGTTGCTCGAGTGACTAGCTCTTTCTTCTGCTGTACAGAGTACCCTGGAGGTGTCATCCCTGTAGTTAAGAACTGAATGATATCCGTGAAGTGTGCATCTAATATCTTAATAGCAAATAGCTGCGCATCAGGAAATCCAGCTTCTAGGTCGGTTGGCTCCTCGCCACTCTCTATTCGGGACAAGTGATCCGGCCTAGAATTCAACTTTCCCGGATTGATGATGATTTCAAATTCCTATTCCTAAAATAGTAGTAGCCATCGACATATTTTTTCCCCCAGCACAGGCTTATTTACCAGATACTTCAAAGCTAAATGGTCTATGAAAATTTTGAAGTGTCCCCCTAGCAAGTAATGCTGATATTTATGTAAAGCATAGACCATGGCCAACCCTTCCCATTCTGTGGTGGAGTAGTTGCGTTCCACACCAGAAATTTTCCTACTTGCGAAGGCAACTAGATGGTCAATATCTCCTTCCCATAGCTACGTAAGGACAACCCCGAGGGCAATGCCTGATGCATCGACATGAACGTGGAATACCTTCTCCCAATTAGGAAAGATGAGAATAGGTGCTGAGACCATCTTTTCCTTGAGTAATTTGAAACTCTTTTGGCATTCATCATTCCAAAAGAATGACACATCCTTCTTGAGAAATTGTTCCATGGGGGCAGTAATCAGTGTCTAACCTTGAATGAATTTCCTGTAGGAACTTGTGTGTCCCAGGATTGAGCGCAGCTATTTCTCCATGGTTGGTAATGGAAAGTTTACGATAACTGTGATTTTGGCAGGGTCTACCATCAGTCCCTGCCGACAAACTATGTGGCTGAGCAAGATTTCGAAAGGTACGCAGAAGATACACTTCTTGATATTTAGGGAAATCTAGTGTTTTCAGCAGGCATCCAACATCATGTGTAGGTTTGATACGTGTGCCTTTACTAGGCCGAAGATAGTCCAATCATCAAAATATAGCTCGAGGAACTTGTGGATGAATTCCTTGAATACTATGACAACCACCTTTGAGAAGATAGCAGGGGCATTTTTGAGTCCAAATGGCATGAAAGTATACTGAAAAGATCCCCATTCGGTGGCAAACATGGTTTTGTTGCGGTTCTCAGGTGCGATTCTTATCTGATGGTATCTTGAGAACCCATCCGTAAAGGAGTATGATTCCTCTCCTCCCACGTTTTCTGAAATTTCATCTAAGAATGGTGTCGGGAATGGATCATGAATGCAGGCATCATTCATTTTGCACAGGTCCACATAGATCTGAATCTCTCCCTTAGTTTTCTTCTCTTGAACCACCATTGGATTGACCCAGTTTGTTTATTCAACAGGTTCAATGATACCCAAAGTAAGCATTTTATCGAGTTCATCCTTGAATTTTTGCTTATACTTGGGGTTCAACCTATAGGGTCATTGTTTTACAGGCTGTGCATCAGGTTTGAGAATGATATGCATGATGCCCAGGTCCCTCGTGATCCCCTTCACCTCTAAGAACTTTGTCGGGAACAAGTCCTGGTATTATGTAAGTAACTCAACCACTTTACCTACCATCTCCTCATCCCAGTAGTCCCCAATCTTAGCCATCTTAGGGTGCTCTTTCGTTCCAATGTTTACCTCGCGCAGCTTGAGCGGCTTAGTGAGGTCGATTTCTCGTAGTGGAGGTCCTTCAACGGCGCGCTCCCCTTCCAACTCTGAGATAGAGACAGACTTTAGATCATCTTCCCCATCCTCCCTTTCCAAGCTGTGACAATTGATAATATCCTGCATCTGTGCTTCCCAGGTCAGCGCCCTGGATGCTGCAGAGGAGCCAGATTTTCCAAATACAAAAGTATCTATGTCCTGCAAGGCTTCGTCAAGTGCCTCTGAACCCCCTATCAGTCCAAATGTTTTTACGAAGTCACTTGTCAAAGTTTCCCAATGGCGGGTGTGCTAATGGAGCTCCGCATCCAGGTACCATGAAGTAGGGATTGGACCCAGTGCATGGATGAAAAAATTAACCCGCTCTTCTGTAGTTTAGTTGACCCATGCCTTTATCCATGCAACCACGTGTTCCCATGGATTTCCTGGGCCAAGGAACATTTTAACCTAAACTTTTGTTGGAGTCTCAAATTGCAGGAGCATCATGTCTCGACAATCCTCCCACTCTTGTAATGCTTATTTATGTGTATCCCACCATCATGCAGGGGCCACATGCATAGCTAAGTTAAGGGCCCATAACCTTCATTCTCTAGGAACGTCAGCTTCAAATGCTCGCAAAAATTTCCTAACGTTACCAGAATCATCAAAATAGGGTAGATCTCTTACCTCCGATGAAATGTAGTGGAAATTCTGTGTGACCCGAAGGCATCGCAACTCAGAGACCTTATGTAACCGATTGTGCTAGTTTTCCATCTCCTAATCAGAGTCAGAGAAGCATTCACTGTCCTTTTCCCAGCAGAGTACTCCATCCGCCATGGGGTTGTTCCAATCTTCATCCTACATAGTTAACTTATATATGTGATCCACTTCCTCTTCATCGTGCATTGGCTCTTTGTATCGTTCCCCTTCTACAGGATCTAATGGTACTATCACCCTTGTACCATTATTCTCAAACACCATGCTTCTCTTCTTCAGATTAATGATACCTCCCATATCGATGGCCCAATCTAACCCTATAAGCGCAGGGTAAGGGTCTACATCTTCTAAAATCTGAATGAATTCAAAATCAGCTCGGACCTTGACCCCTGCGATATCTACCACGATCTTTGATAGTATCCCCAATGGTATGATCTTATGCTGATTGGCCATACATAGCTAGAAGGTGGACCATTCCAACTTAGGTTCCCCCATTCATTGCCAATTCTGTTTAGGCAATACATTCACATCTGACCCTGGGTCCAAAATAACCTGATCCATCTCGTAGTCACCAATTTGTGTAGTCAACTGCATCTCCATACCAGTGTGTTTCTTATATCTATATAATTTATGTATGTCCTTGATTTCCAGGGGGAGGCTAGGTCATGCAGCACAACTATATATTAATGCCTGAATATTTTCCACAGCCTTTGGGTTACGCAACATCTTCATACATGCCTGTAAAAAGGGCTTGACTTCTTCACCTGCCTTGAGGCCTCCTGGCAGCTACAAATTAGATGCCTCTGCCTCCGCAGAGTCTGTGCGAGTAGTGCTCAACGTTTCTTTTTCCTTTCTTAGATCCAAACCTTCCTGGTTGGTAACTTCTTACCGGATTATAGGTTCGGTTGCAGTCTTTTCCCCGGGACCTTTGGTGGCCATCCCACTGCGGGTTACCACATTCATGCTAGGATCCTTGTCTCGCAGTTCAGCCTTAACCCTCTGCACATTCTGCGTAGGTGTTGGCTGCTTCTCCTATATATTTTCCATTAAGATCGGACAATCTTTAATTGCATGGTACGGCTGACTGCAATACCGGAAGGACTACCTTGTAGGATTGGGACAGTCCCTGGCAAAGTGTCCTAATTCCCCACAATTATAACAGATTAGTTGGCCCCATCCCCGACCTGTGCTTCCACCTCTCCCGCCTCCCCTGCCCCTGGTTGGGGAGCTACTTGTGCTCGAGAGGGATCTTGGTGAGGATGGATCTGACTGTACCCTTTAGAGGTTACCTCACTCAATCATCAAATCATATGTCCAACAATTCTATTCATCGTGTCCTACTGGCCTGCAGAACCTACACCATTTCTTCTTTACCTCTGGGACATACGCAGCAAGATGGCGACAGTGGTTTGTATCATGCAGCCCTGCAATGCGACAATCTTCGCACCATAACTCCTGCCCACTTGATCCTATAACTTCCCTAGGGCGTAATGAACTAGGTCCCCCGGCCTGCATATAGTCTATTAATAGAGGGCAGTTATCCTTGGTGTGACCATTCGTTCTACATCGTATGCACCATTTTTCGGGGTTAGCTTCAGCGCCTTGTTCCTTTCGTAGGTTCTGGATCTCCACGTGCATTACCTCCAATTGTCCTTGCATCTGTTGGATGCCCAGTTGGGTATCATCTCTGGGCGCAACTTCTAATTTCATAGCGACCTCCAAATATTTTTCCTGCGATTCGAAAGTTTGATGACCCCTAGGTACACACAGGTGAGGTAGCAGCATAGCAATGAACCACTTCGTGTATTTTTTTCATCATACTGGAACCCTCCTTCTCTGATCACCTTTTTTAGTCATTGATCGGCCTCCCACACCGACTCAGAGGCCCCTTGCTTGAAATATTTTAGATCAACCACTATATGAGAGTAGAATTTAGGCTTCTTGAACTGTTGCTTCAAGGCGTTCTTTATCTCTTCAATGGTTGCGTTTGCATGTTGGCCGATATATCCCATGTACCAGTCCAAAGCTCTTCCTTCGAAGGTCAAGGACAACTGTGCAATTTTCGCCATATCACTAGCTACATTCTACGTAGTTCAAACCAATCCTGTGACAAACTAGAACTGATCCATGTCTTCATCCCCCACACCCTTAAAGTTAGGTAACTTCATGTGTGCGGCCATGTCACCCTCTGGTGGTGGCAGAGGTGTTGGCGAGTTATTACCCTTGTGTTGAATGGACAGTGGTGTGGCCAGAGGGATCTGCGCAGCTGCTTCTCTTACTAGACTGTAGGCAGATATGTCTCCTTCTTCGTTGGTCTGATAGTACTTGTTGCTTCGTGTCATACTTTTGGCTAGATCAGAGGTCATTCATTCGGTATGGCTGCACAAAATACTCTTTTCGCACAGTAATATCTTAATTAGTAACGGTATGGTCCTTAGAAACTTACCCCGGAAACCCTTGAAGAATCTTCGCTCTGATTCAGAGTAGCAGACAAACTGATTGATGGTAAATTCTATTACGAACCCTCCTAGTACACTATCCACCCAGTGATCCACCATGTGAGTGATGGTGTTATCATTTTTTCTAGCTGCTGGATAAATTCAGGGGTCCACTGCGTAACTCACTCGTCCTTCCAACACTTCTGAAATTCGACCAACCTTACGAGCCACTCCTGGAGCTCGATTGAAATTGTTACAAAGAAGATCTTGCAGATCTCTGTGAAAATATACTTATTCTTCCACTCTTCAGTGGTCAACTTCGTGCTGCAGTTTTCTTTTACTGCGAATTCCTGAACTTGTTGTTCAAACCATTCATTAATTTCTTTTCCTTCAGGCTTCCAATACAGCCTTGGCATTACCCGATCCCTCTCTCAAAATTCTCTCAGTCTCGGCAATGGAACCATTTTTTGGCTCAGGGGGTCCTGACCCAAGTTCAGAGGTTAAGGTTTGCCAACAAACCCCTATACTACTGGCCCTTTTGGCAGTGACCTGCCTGCATAGGCCAAAGTCTTACCTAAAGCAGTCTGGGTGGGTGCTGGAACCAAGTTTCCGCACCTTCAGAGAGAGAGCAGGTAAGTCGAATCGTTCAAAAACTATTAGATCTACGCAGTCAGAGGTCATTCACACGAATTTCAATGATTAACCAGAGTACAACTTTACCAAATTTAAATAACAGGTTCGCATCCACGTGTGGACAGCCAAGTATAAGCCCAAAACGAACCTACGCACACATCAGTAGGGTCCACACATAGTAGGACTAAAGATCTCCGTGCACACATCCAGAAAGATTCCTTCCCCAATAACCCATTCCCAGATCTAACATTTCACACTTAGCATCAATCTCTATTCATTCCTGCCTCTTGACTCAAAATGTCCTTCTATTTATAACAATCTAGCCTAATATTTCTTATGGTCCACAAACTGTGGTTTGCGGACTCTAGGTCTACCCTTTGACCCATTACAATGCTTTTGGGGCTTTGACCTACCCCAAAACCCCTGTGCTAAACTAACATATGCAAAAACTATATAAAAATATTCAAAACTATCTCAATTCGCAGCCTTTAGAGGACCTCGTTCCAACATGCTCCAAGGTTATGGAGTGGCCTTTTGACACCATGCTTATGTCAACACAGATTTCTGAATTCTCCTTTTCCAGCGCAAATAGATGAGTGGAAGATATCAAAGTCAATTTTATAAAATTTCTCAGCTCTCCTTGGAATCCATCAATAGTTCTCAGCGCTGTGGTAGCTCCCCTCAAGGCTCCTTCCTTAGCCAAATATGTCATTGTTAGACATATTTGAGAGAACACTTTATTCTTCCTCCAATCAGGAGGTCTCCCTGGTGGAATTCCTCCATGCAAAGGGACATCAAGGCATAGAGCAGGATGTATATGTGTGTGGACAAATTTGTCCTTGCCTTCATTGCATATATCCTCTTTCCTTCTTTGTGTATCAACCTTATGAAATAAACAGGGGTGTATACTCCTCATCATATGATGCTAGCCCTCCCCTTTATCTTCTTCTATCTTCAATATCTCGCCATTTGATAATGATGGCACATGTTGCACATGTATTGTGCCATGATCTCCATATTCAAGATTATTTATAACTCCTTGCAAGAGTGCAAGAGTTTCTCTCCTTGGAGAAAGTGCTCCATCTTCCTCTTCATTAGGTACTAGATGTGCTCTTGTCATGACTGTGTTTTTATCTCTAGCCTTCTCTTCCTCCTCATCCATAGTTGAAAATGCCTCGACATCAATAAGAGACCATAGATCTTGGTCTTCTTTTGAAGGAGGAATCTCCATGTCTTCCTCTTGAGAAGAAAGCTCCTCATGCAATGGAGATCTTTCCTTTGGAAAAGTATACAAGTGTTCATCCCCTTCAATATTTTTCTGAAATGGAGTTGGATTTATAGATCCTCCTAGCTCAAGCAAAGTTTGTATTTGATATGGTCTGATAGTCTCCATAGAAGGTGTTTCATAAGATTTTTCATCAAACCTTTCCACTATTCTTCTAATGAACTTTTCATAAGTAGATGTATTTGCATTCTTTAAGGAAATAGATTCAAACAACCACCAAGCATAAGCCTTACCCTCAAGATGCAGCGCTGCTACTTTGATGGCTTCCTTTTCTGAAACTTGATGTTGTTGCACATAGGTGTCTAGCTCCTTCACCCAAGCCCTAGCTAGACATTTAGGTGATCCATCAAAAGTAGATAGAAAGAATATACCCACACCATGTTGCTTGCTCCTTGTTCTTCTTTCCTTCTTGATCTTTCAAAACCCTTGGAAGTTCAAGTGATCTTTTAACCCCTCAGATTGAGCTTCATACTCTTGCAAATAATCACCAGCAGTCTCCTTCTTTGGCACATCTCCTTTCTTCTTCTTCTTTATCATGAAAAAATGGCTAATAGAGCGTTGTAAATATGATGATGTGGTTGAATGATCACACCCATAATATGAGGAATTAGAGATTTCCTCATGTATAGATCTTGCGGATCTTGTTTAGGGGCTTCCATGTCTTTCCCTCATTGATTTGATGTCTTTTCTTATACCCTGCAGAGTTTGAAGGAGAAGTTTTGAGAACCTCTTTCCTCCAGACAATCAGGGTTTTCTTTGATATCTCTTGTAGATCTTCTCCTTCCCATGAGAATTCTCCATATTGGTTGAAGAACATAAGTTGAGCCAAGATTAGGGCTCTGATACCACTGTAATATTTCCAAATGGGAAAACTCGGCAATACATGCAAGAAAAACGCATTTTTCAGAAATATAAGTATACAAAAAAATGCAGCCCATGGATCCATTATATTTGTCATTATTACACTTAGATCTAAGAGGAGATCAGAAACAAATGAATTTTTCCATGTTAAACAGGCCTCCCATGCTCAAAACAACCCAAACACATTGAAAACCCCAAGATTTACTACAATACAAGTTACTACATAAAGTGACAGCGCAAATTATAGAGGGTTTATGCTCAGAAATGTAGAGACAAATAATATTTTCTATTATATTAATCAATGAGGCATAAAAACAAAGATCTAGTCTCTTTTACATAGACCTAAGATGACCCGGGAAGGGTTTCCTGACAAAAATGATATACATGAAATTTCCTGCTTCAAATCTATGGCTGAATCATGCTGTATGGCTGAAGAAATACATAAATATGGCTGATCATGCAAATAAATGGTATTAGACTCTCCTACTAGCTTTCCGGGAAGTAGAATGAATCTCTGTCAGGGAAACTAGCTCAAAATACAAGGGCTTAAACCCCTCCACTGCAATAACTTAAGAAATAACACAGTTTTTGAAAGGGAATGCACTTTTTCTGAAAGCGACTACTTGGCCTAACACTAGGTAGTGGAAAATTTAGCACAAAATTCTCTCCTCAGATTTCTTAAACAAGATCTCCAAGCAAGAGTGGGGAATTCCTGCATGAGAAAACCCTTGCAAATAACAGTGGAAAAAACTTAGCTAAACAACTAAAGGATGTAGAAAGTATAAAAAAAAACACATAAAAAATATAATCTTCAATCATTCCCCTTATGATTTCCATTCCCTTCATTATATAGTTGATGAGCTTCCTCACCAAGGGTCCCACCCAATTATGAGGTTGCTTCCATGCAAAGGCTCCTCCACCAAAATTATGTTGTCTCCATTAGTCTTGCTCATCTAGATACAATGCTATTTGATTTTTTCAGCCTTGAATGAATCTTCATCTATTGTCTCTTTTCCCACTCAAGGTGTCTCCATTTTGACTAGCTAGATTGATCTTCATTGACATTGAGCTGTCTTTATTTAGGATCCACTCCTTATATATTAAATTTGTTGACTTGGTCAAACTTGATTTTGTCCACACATTTTAGACCCTGTTCACACATGTGGATGCTTGATATGGTTTTTAACATGATCCCTTTTCACATTATGAGGGATTTTATTCCTACTTAAGCAACTTACGAGCCTCCTTGCCCATTTATTCATCTATATAGATTTTAAAAGAAAAATTAATATTCATATTAGCTGCATGCCAATTTAGGAATATTACATTAACATACGAAATCTTAATGGGTTAATTATTTTGTGATATTATCAAGGATCTATAGTTTAATGATCGAGTTATATGTTTTGGTTAACCACACATTAGATTTAATCCCTCCTCCATCGTTATATCAAAATTTTACCTCATAGCTACGCACGACACCGTGGGTTAAGTCACTCTAGTGAGGATTAGATGGTAAGTAATGGAGGAGCTTTCTAGAGAGTCCATCAGCTTTACACTTGGAAATTTAGATCTATATATTTGGGTGACATTGATGGTTTCATTGATAACCCTCCAAAACTCATAAAAATTGGTTGAGGTAGTTGTTTCCCCCTACGACACAATTGTTGGGATCATTCGAAACTCTCCCACCTGGATATTGGCTCTACACTTATTGAATTTTCAAGGTTTTCCCGACGGTTTCGATATAATCCCAGATATTCTAACCTCTACCGGATTCTTTCACTCATGTAATTTTATTTGTAATATTCCCAAATGGGGAATGCAACAATATATGAAAGATATGCAAGAAAATAACACTGATCATATAAAACATAGTAGGAGGCCAATATGGAGAATATTAAATAGAATTTACATCAGAAAACTATATGCACAAGATGGCCCATAATATGTACAATGGGAAATAGAAGCCTCCAATAGAAATAAATCCTCAAAAAGAGGTGCTACAATCACATGTATAGATTGAAAAAGGCTTGACAGTGTTATTTTATTGAGCTACAATAGTTGGTGATTACACTTCAGATCTAGATCAAATCAGCGCATGAAAATTCAGATTTGTAACAGATCCATAGACTAGAAAGGCTCTTCTTCAAATTCCCCTCGTGGTTTTCAGCAAAAGATCATGTACAAGGAGTAGATCTGAGATCTAAATCTGCAGATCTGTAGAAATATTTGGATATTCAGGAATATTTAGATATGATATTATATGTACAATAAAATGATCCTCTTCAATGGATCTCAAAGGTGAAGGGCAGATCCCCAACACATGAGAATCACTCCTCCAAAATATGTGCCAAAGTGACCCTGCAACAACACCTACAAGAAAAAAAAAATATGTAAGTAAAACTGCGCTGTAGGGTTTAGATAATGTTTGGCCACATGCCAAGATCTTAAATTGATGCTCCAATGATCCAATACTCTCTTTCCAATGGGATAGAAGCCTTCCCCGCTGAAAAGGAGCACGAGAATGGTCTAGATCTGAGTAGATCTAGCCTGCTGCAACTTTCAAAGACAACCAAACCCTCAACAGGATCTGCGTTGTAGTTGGAAGAAGAAGCTTGCCCTTAAGCTAGATAGTGGACTATGCAATACAAGACTCACCCAAGATCTACTCAATGGGAAGAGGTGGGATTCCCGATCAAGAACACCCAATGCTAAAAAACATTTTCAATCTAAACAGCCAAAGAAAGCTTGTATTTCTAAATAGACAATACTTCAAAAATTCAATATCATTCAACAAAATTCTCATGCTGCCTTCCTCTTCCTTTTATAAGTTGAGAGCTTGCAAACCCTAAAACACCTTCATTGAAAACACTCCTTTCACACAAAGCAGCTCCATCTAAAACTGCATTGTGCCTCATTGATGGCCACTCCTCCAAGATAGCGCCATATATTTGGTCAAGGTTGACCTAGTCAAAATGTCCAGCCCCTTTCACACCTAAGGGTTCTTGATTTTGCAGCCAAGATTTAGCATTTTTCACATTTGGCTCTGATTTATTCTTTATTAGGAGTTTTATGAACCTCCTTTAAAATTTTATTCTTTAAAAAAAGAAAGAAAAAAAATTGAATATTCCAATTAGCTTGGTACTAATTAGGAATATTACAGTCCTCCCCTCCCAAAGAGTGCTTGTCCCCAAGCAACTGCAAGGACAAAACTGAAGATGTGTGGAACCTTCATTCCCATATGGAGCTCCAGTCTCCAAGCTATCATCCATACAAAATGAATCGCCCTCCAGATTGGTAATTCATAGCAAAAATCCTCCCATGTGAGAGGCACCTCCCAAGTGCTCAAGTTGCCTAAATGGTTCATCCCATAAGGAAATAAGAGGCCCAATGTAGCTATCATGGATGGTCCAATGCTTTCCCAAACATATGAAACATAAGAACCATGGAGAACCTCTCTCCCAAAGGAAACATCTAATCCTTTCATCCTCCCTCCAATCATCCCCATAAAAAGTAAAAGCACATCATCAATGTAGGGGATCAAAACAACATGGATACAAACAAATTTTTGTGCATATGGAGGTGGGTCATAGTCCCACATGTGGAACCAGTGCAGTGCATCTCCTGACTGCATTAGATCAATATGTGGTAAGTGCTTTCCCCACCACTTACTTGCTGCCCATATCATCTCACCATGGCTAAAAGTGTGAGATATATTTGGTGCCTTAGGAATGCACCCATCATGACACAAAATCTCCCTTTGTCCACCAAGGGAGTGGCCATGTTCAGAAATAATTTTGGCCCAAAATTGGCCATGAATTTTATAAGGTACAAAACTCCTCCTTGGAGTCATGGCCTGCATATACATGGTACAAGAATACATACAATCATAATATAAAACATGATTTACATAAGTATTCTCTTCACCAATAAACCTCCTCAAAAAAATGGAGTGGTGCCCAGATCTATCTCCTCTCTCAAAAGAAGAAAGAGAAGGCTGAATTAAATCTCTCATAGAGTTATGTTTCTGCTCCATCTCCACATGGTACATGCATCTTTGACAATGCTGATATAGTTCTCCTTCAAAGCCCTCCCAGTAGTAGCCCCTCATGATGATGCTGTTGAGCTTCATGGAATATGTGTGGCTGAAACAGAACTCTTCATAGGCCCTTTGTAACAAATTCTCCTTGAGCTTGGAGGCTCTAGATGAGAAGATCCTACCATGATCATAGATGACTCCATCTTGGACAAAATAGCCCTCACCATGTAACTAGTCATCAAGAATCATGCATGTGTGAAGATCCTTGGAATAATCCACCAACAGTTGGGATTTCCAATATGGATCTAAACTCCTCAACAATGACAGCGCTGATGATCTATCAACTGAAATGTCTATCATGTGGCTGCTCCTTCTTTTGACATCTCCCATGCAAAAGGTATGTGTTGGAAGTTCATCCCTTCCCTTCTTCTCCTCCTTGACATATCCCATGCCAAGAGTACATGATGGAAGGTTTTTATTCCCTCCTTGCTGTCCTTCTTGCATATGAACATGCTCAAGTGAAGATGGAAGTTTTTGGAAGTTAGTCTCCCATGGAAGCCTATCATCTCTCCAAAACCTCCTAGGCCTTGCCAAAGCATGCAAGTGAGACCACCATCCTCTATCATGTATGGAAGTTTTCTCTCCTAGTGAGATTATCTTCTGAGTTTTAATAGCCAAGGACTGCCCTCCTTGCCCCATGATGGTGTCTTTCTCCCTTCTTGCAAAATCTTCTCTCAGTGTAGTATGAGATGAGAGTGTGGACAATTATGATAAGGGAAAAATATTTCCCTCCTCCTTAAGCTTCCCCAACACTCTCAGCACTGTATTGTGGTCTTCTAATGCTCCCTTCATTCTTGGATCTATGAATGGAGCATCAAGGTGTGAGACATCTTTCCCCATATTTGAATTAGGTGGTCTTCCAAGTGGTTTTACACAAGATAATGATTTCCCATGGATCATCCCCATGTGCATAATAGATGGGATCATCATATCCCTGCTTCCACTACGCAAATTCACCTCTTTTTTTGTGTGTAAGTTTCATGATAATGGGGTTTCACTCTTAAGGATGCAAGAGTGCTTCTGATTGGAGCAATTGCTCCATCCTTCCCTCCATGTAATAATTTTTCACCTCCTACTATATCAACACTGTGATCCCTCATTTTTTCTTCTTCTCCTACCTTCTGCAAGATCTCACAGTATAAGGTGCTTTCTTCAGATGTCATTAACACATGTACACCCAACATCTCCTTGGTGTCAAGAGTCTTGATCTCAAAGGAAAGATCTAGCATAGTGTGTGTCCCAAAAACTGTATGCAATGTTGGAACACACTTCCTCCATTGTTTTGTCTCCTTGTATATCATCATTGACACATGCTGCTCATGTTCTTCATGTGTAAGATCCCTTGGAGCTTCTTGGAAAGATACAAGAGCCCTTCTAGTGGAAGAAATTGCTTCACCTCCATCTCCAAATAAAAGTAGATCTCCTCTTGCTATCACAGCATTGGAGGATCTTTCCATCTCTTCCTCTTCGTTCTCCTCATCAATGGAGAATGCCTCCTCATTAAGAGCTCCTTTTTCTTGATCTTCTCTTGAAAAAGGAATCTTCATGTCTTCTTCTTGAGAAGAAAGTTCTTGCTGAAGTGGGGCCTTTGCCCTTGGAAAATAATGTAGCAGTTCTTTAACCCCCTCAATAATGTTTTGAAATGGAGTTGGCTTCATGGATCCTTCCAAATCATGCAAAGGTTCTGAATTCTTGGGCTTGGTTTGCTTACCCAAGGAAGTTTCAGAATGCTTTAAACCAAATCTTTTTACTAATATCCTAGTGAACTTTGCATAAGTAGAGATATTTACATTTTTCAATGAAGAAGATTCAAATAACCATGAGGCATAAGCCTTACCTTGGAGATGTAGTGCTTCTAGTCTTATGGCTTCTTCTTCTGAAACTTGATGCAGCTGGAAATATGGGTCTAGCTTCCTTACCCAAGACTTGGCTGAGCTCTCGGGTGATCCATTGAAAGTAGGTAGAAAGAACCTACCCAAAGTGTGTTGCATGCACCCTCTTCTTCTATGGTATTTGCTAGATATTCTATCTTATTTAAGTTGAAAAAACTCTTGGAAGCTTAGATGCTCCTTGAATCTTCTAGACTGAGATTCATATTCTTGGAGATAGTCACCAAGAGTCTCCTCCTTTGGTGTTTCTCCTTCTGCTTCTTCTCTTGCTAGGAATGTAGGCATGCTTCAGCATTGTAGATCTGATTGTGTGGTTGAATTCTCACACACATAATATAAAGAACTAGGGCTTTCTTCATGTGCAATTCTTCTTGAGGGATCTGCATGTCTTTCCCTCCTCATTTCCTTGATTTCTCTTTTTAGCTCATGCATAGCTTGGAAAAGAGTTTTTGAGAAACTCCTCTCCTTTCATTCTTTCAGATAAAGGGGTCTTACCCTTGTCTTATTTGTCTTCTGTGTAATCAATCTTCTTCTTTTGTCTTTTATTTTCTTGAAAATACATATTGGATTCTTAGAAAGTATAGCCTATGCCAAGATGATGCTCTGATACCACTATAATATTCCCAAATGGAGAATGCAACAATATATGAAAGATATGCAGGAAAATAACACTGATCATCTAAAATTTAGTAGGAGGCCAATATGGAGACTCTTAAATAGCATTTACATCAGAAAAATATACGCACAAGATGGCCCATAAGATGTAAAATAGGAAATAAAAGCCTCTAATAGAAAGAAATCCTCAAAAAGAGGTGTTGCAATCACATGTATAGACTGAAAAAGGCTTGACAATGTTATTTTATTAAGTTGCAGCAGTTGTTGATTAAACTTCAGATATAGAGCAAATCACTGCATGAAAATTCAGATCTGTAATAGATCCATACACTAGAAAGGTTGTTATTTAAATTCCTCTTGGGGTTTTCAGCAAAAGATCATGTACAAGGAGTAGATCTGAGATCTAACTCTACAGATCTGCAGAAATATTCAGATATTCAGGAATATTTAGATCTGATATGATATGTACAATAAAATGATCCTCTTCAATGGATATCAAAGGTGAAGGGTAGATCCCCAACACATGAAAATCACTCCTCCAAAAGATGTGTGAAAGTGACCCTGCAACAACACCTATAGGAAAATGTAGATCTGGAAGTAAAACTGCGATGTAGGGTTTATATAATGTTTGGCCACATGCCAAGATCTGAAATTGATGCTCCAATGATCCAATACTCTCTTGCCAATGGGATAGAAGACTTCCCCACTGAAAAGGAGCACTAGAATGGTCTAGATTTGAGTAGATCTAGCCTCCACTTGCTGCAGCTTTCAAATAAAACCAAAACCTCAATAGGATCTGCATTTTAGTTGGAAGAAGAAGCTTGGACTTAAGCCAGATAGTGTACTATGAAATATATGACTCTCCCAAGAGCTACTCAATGGGAAGAGATGGGATTCCCAATCAGTAACACCCAATGCTAAACATCATTTGCAATCTAGGCTAAACAACCAAAGAAAGCTTGTATGTCTAAATAGACAATACTTCAGAAATTCAATATCATTCAACAACCTTCTCATGTTGCCTTCCTCTTCCTTTTATAATTTGAGAGATTGCAAACCCTAAACCACCTTTATTGAAAACACTCCTTTCACACAAAGCAGATCCATCTAAAACTGTGTTGTGCCTCATTGATGGCCACTCCTCCAAGACAGTGCTATAGATTTGGTCAAGGTTGACCCAATAAACTCATACAGAAACTATCTACGAACGAATATTTAAAACAAAAAATAAACAATAGCAAGAGCATAAAACATAAAACAGATAAACATAGAGATTTTCCCCTGGATCCCAAATCGAGACGACCAGCTTGATTTTTCATTATATTCCTTTTAGTGTTAAAACACATATATATACATGCGGAAGCATACATAAACCCCAATCTGTTAACCCTGGATTAGAACATAAGCATAGTTCCCTTGACTGGATCTACAAAATACCAGGGGCTGAAAACCATCGTACCCCAAAACCATGTGCAAACCCATGCACAAAACCATGGGTGGATCTGCCCACCAGAAAATAAGGACCAAACAATCTTTCTAGGGGGATTCCGTGGACCCCGACAGGGGGGCTACCGCCCCCCTGACCCCCCCTGACATTGCGCCCAACGTAACGTACAGGGGGGGCTATCACCCCCCCCCCCCTATGACCCCCCCCGTGCATGATTAGTTGTGGAAAGAAAATAACACATACCCAACATTCTCCCACTTCTTGTTTTCTTTCTGTAGGGGGCCACATGAGAGATTATTCATTAGCCTAGTGCTGCAACACCCAGTATTTCTCTACACCAAGAGAATTTCTGAGTGCTTACAGACTTCGTCAATGCATCTGTAACATTCTTCAAAGTGTCCACCTTTACCAGCAACACCCTTTTAGCCTCAACCATATCTCTCACAAAGTGATATTGAACATCAATGTGCCTTGTCTTTGAATGATAAGCAGGGTTCTTAGCCAAGAAAATTTCACTTTGGATATCACAATCTATCCTTATAGCTTGCTGCACCAACCCCATAATTGAACACAATATTTACAACCAAACTGTTTCCTTGCTTGCATGAGTGGCTGCTATGTATTCAGCCTCTATAGTTGAAAGAGCCACTACGAACTGTCTTTTACTCATCCAACTAACTGCACCTCCAAATAGGCTAAACACATACCCACTTTTAGATCTTCTTTGGTCCATATCTCCAACCCAGTCTGCATCAAAAAAACCACGAATGTCCAACACTCTTTCCAATCCTGGTCTTTCCTGGTAGCACAAGCCATAATCACTAGTGCCACGTAAATATATGAAAAACCACTTCATTGTTGTCCAATGCTCCTTCCCTGAGTTTGAAATAAACCTGCTTAATATTCCCACTTCATGTGCAATGTCTGGTATAGTACAGACTATTGCATACATCAGGCTACCCACTGCATGTAATGTTCCCAAATTTTAGCCTTAAGCTAAAAGGAACATTATAGTTGCATATTTTCATTTTGTTGAATAAAATGGGTAAGGAGACACCTTAACCCCTTTATATGGAGAAATAACACTGCTTGTGTGAAAGGAGGAATAATAAAGTAGTTGATTTGAGCACCACATGGTGTGACCAGGATTGGATCATGCTTGATCTATTCATTCTGACCAAAGTCAACTAAGTTGTCTAGGTACATTGAACCTTTTTGGACAACGTAGTTTTAGAGGAGGATCCACTTCCATGAGCCAGGTGGCAAGTGTGAATGGGACCCATGGTGAGAGGATTTCACTTGATTTTTAAGGAGGAGATGGAAACCCATTTTCATTATGCATTAGCTTATCATTTTCATTGGGTCTGCAAAGACTTGCATCCCTGGGCTGTTTAGCAGGGTTGTAGTGTTCTTGAACCCAAGGGTGTTCCTGGTCGGGAATCCCTACCTCGTCCTCAAGGAAGGAGAGGGTTTGATCTACATTTCCTTATTCCAGAATTTGGCCAAGCTTAATCCTTCAGCTACAACGTTATTCTGTTGGGCAGAAAACATTGAGTTGCTGGGTGCAACAACAGAGGAACTCATAGAGTTATTCTTTGGCTTGTTCTTCAGTGGAGATCTTGTATATTCTTTAGAGGAGCAGAAGAGGAGACTTCCGGGCATCATTTTAGATCTTTGGCACCAGGCCAATCATTCACCATCTCTCACAGCGCAGTCTAGGGTAGAAACTACGTTATTTATATAGGCAGTTGCTGGGAGGGCCATTGGAGCTTATCAGGAGGAGTGTTTTTGAGTAAAAGGGATCATCCCTTTTCTTAAATCAGAGGAGGGCATGAGTATTTCAGATTTTCCATAGCCTCATTCTTATTTTGATTCAGTTGCAGTGACAAGTTATTTGTCACATTGTACATTTTCTGGCATTTCTAGCAATCTCTCCTAGATTGGCTAGAAATCTTGTATTGGAGCCCATTCTTCTATTCTTGGGAATTTCTTGTATATTTCAGCCATATTTCATGTATATGCATCTACAACAGTAGATAATATAATATAGGCAACACTATCACTACTCTCCGGCATTTTGTGCAGTTGCAACAACTCTTGTATTTCATGTGTTGATCATTGGAGATTGATTTCGGTAGCTTGAGTGGCTTGTCCCTCAAGATATTTCTGTATATTGCAGCTGATATATTAATAAACATGATGGCTGTATTATATTCCATTTATTGATATGTACATTTTTTCATAGTTTCATGATTGTGTTCATGTATTGTTGTAGGCTCTCTATTTGAGCAGTTTCCTAAGGGATCTAGTTTGGGGAGATCTGAATAACCCATCTAGGGACATTTATTTGGGCTCAAATTCTCGAAGAGAATTTTTTTATGTATTAACAAAGGGATCCAAGACCCCTTTTAACTTATTTTTACATTGTCTTCCTTATACAGCGTCCTTGAGGACCATATTGCAGAAATTCCCAAAGAAGGAACATTACAGTGGCATTAGAGCATGAATCTTGGCTCAGCCTGTGTAGCCCAAGATAATATTCCATTAGAAGGAGAAGTTCCTAATTTAGAAGAGGAGATGTACAGAGAAAACAAGAAAAGAGGAATGACGGAAGAGGAGGTTTCCCTTCTTCTTTTCCAGACCCTGGAGGGTATCATTGAAGACCTTGAGGAGGAAGAAAGGGAAAACTGGAAAGATTCTCTGAGAGGGTTTGTGGATGAAGCAAGCCCTAGTTGTGACCATGTTGGGTGTGAGAATTCAACCACACATGCAGATCCACAGTGCAGTTCATTTCCCACTTGCGCTGCAGGAAGAATGGAGGAAGAAGATGCAGCCATTAGAGTAGCAGTGCTGCAACTCAAAGGTATGGCTCATGATTGTTGGTTTGAAAATTCTGTTTCATATTTTCATGCAAATGTAGAATCATATGATGGATTCACTGAAGGGTTGGTGAGAAAATTTGATGAAAATCACTGTGAATTTCTATTTATTAAAACATCAAACACTTTTCATGCATTGGAGGGAACCATGAAACAAGCTCCATTCCATATTTCTGAAGGAGATGTAAACATATATGATGGCTTGCTAAGGGAAATATCCCCATTGTGTGAAGGGCCCTCTTCCATTTGTGAAGTCATGGAGGTACTTCCTTCAAGAGATGACCAAGATATAGGGTCTCTCCTTGATGATGAGGTAATCTCAATTATTGATGGGGAGGATGAGCATAAGAGATCTAACATCACTGTCCCATTGGGAGGAGATCCATCACCACATGGAGGTGAAAGGGGAGTGTTGTGGAGGTAAATCCCCTCTGCGGACAGAGGCGATCCCTACTAGCCCAGACTGCGTCTAGCAACAATCGTTCACACTATAGTGCAGGTTCCTAATTGCAAATAAACCGACTAGCGATGAAGGCTTACCTGGAATCCAACACTGTTGCTTGTAGAAGAGGTAGCGCTCCCGTTCCTTAGCTCTGGTAGATCACGATCCCCACAATCCCCGTGACAGGACACCTGCACATGCGAGAAACAAAACAAACGCAAGCGTAAAATCCAGTAGATGCAACTATATGTCAGTCAGAAAGGACATAACTCATCATCATGAAAAACAACAAGAGTGGAACCATAACCAATAGTCGTTCATTAATAATCAATCAAAGGAAAATTACAACCATAGTTCTGATGCCGAATTCTCCTTCGGAAGGGGTCGCCAGTAGAACACATCTCGAAAATCCTGTCAAGGATGGGACAAATCTCTCTCTTCAGCTCTTGACGATAGTCTCCTTTCTTGAATTGGACTTAAGGGAATTATGGAGGCTCTTGCAGCATAAGGCTCTTGGGAATTTGGGAACTTGAAGACTTGAAGACTTGAAGACTAGCTTGCAATGGAGATGGGCAAGCTTTTATAGATGGAGAAAGGGGAGTTGGGATCCCTATAATTGTGGGATTGGCCATATCATCAAGGAAGCTTCCATGAGAGGTGGCAAACCACTTCCTCTCTATGGAAATCCGTAGCCAAACCTCCCAACTCAAGATAGATATCAGTTCCTGGATCAGTTAGGACGAAACTTTCGCCATTTTTTTTTTTTAAAACATTCCTTAAATTGGCTGGCACGAGTGCGACTCTGGGACAGAGCGCCAACTGGCGTGGCCTCTTTGAAGTATTTTACCCATTGGCGCAGGTAGTGAACTGTCTGCTCGCGCCAATGCTAAAAGGGCCACTTTCAGGGTTTTTCACAAGGATATGTCTTTAGGGCAATGAAAGCTCTTGTTCAGAGGGTTGTCATGAAAGTGGTTTCAAGCCATCTCACTACTCACAAGTCAAAAAATGAGTCCTCCAATGTGCGGGATGGGGATTGCAGGGACGGTGACAAATTACTGTGTAACAGATGCCCCCTAAAGCATGAGGCCCGAGAGAGAGAGAGGGGTGAAATGCTTTACAAGAACGTGTCCAACTGAAAACTCTGTCTTCAGAAAACCTGCGTGGAGAAATGCAACTGATATCTCAGATACATGATATATATGTGGTATGGGCGCAGCCATCCATAACAGAGTATACAATAATCCAGATCCAAGGCATGTGCACAGCCATCCAGTAGGGATCGATAAATAGAATCAGGCATGGTCGTAGCCATCCAGTAAGTGAGTCATGTAAATAATCATAATAATCCACAAACCTGCAGCCTGGATTATAATAGACACAATCCAGGGTCTTGCGCTCCATCTTGACCTGAACACAGTACAAGTTCAAGCATGCGAATATGTGAGATGAAGTCGAACATGCAAGAACATCGTCTGATTACCAGCCAATGATGAAAGTTGTTAACAGACGCGAGAGGTACCACCATTAATGCCAATGGTCCTCAAGGTACTACAGGTACAATCTATGGCATGTGAACAGTGAGCTGACGTCGAACACCCACAGAATCACTCGATTGGAGGCCAATGATGAAAACCTCACATCGAATGCGAAGAACCTGCCATTGAGGCATGCAGGCTCCAAGGTACCAGAAGGGAGTCTCTAGATTAGCTTCCCAGATAATGAGCTGAAGTCGACAAGAAGTGACCTTGATCGAAGGTGGGCCATAGTGTTTCCCACATCATCAAAATGAGATAGAGGAATATAATGTATTTGTGAATCAGGATCAGATGATAATCAGAGGAAGGTTGAAACTTGCAGAGGTTAACTTCTCTTGAACATATTGACGGCACGACGGTGGATTTGGCAGTATTTGACATCAAAAGATCAAAGGTCATGATGACGAGGCAAAGAGCAGATGAGAGGTCAAAAGGGATTACCCAAACCCACGGAGGCAAGTGAAAAACGAGATGAGATGTCCCCAACCCGACACGAATGCAGACAAGTGCCATGTTCAAGAGTGACATACTGCCGACACGACAATGATGTTGGTTCCATTTTTTCCCCACCATTTCGGTGAGTACCTCTTTATTTTTACACAAGCTTGAAGAGGATACCATATGCTTGTCATATAAATCCGTCCTTCGGACGAATCCATCCTAGTACATTTAACGAGCCCTAGGAAGGAGAAACTCGAATAACGTCATGATTGACAATTTCCGATGTCATTTAGGTTTAACGAGTCTGACAAAGGGAGAACTCGGCGTCTTTTCATGTTTAGAGAGTTTGAAAAGACAACAGAAAAGTAAACTCCAATGGTCCCTTTTCGTAGATAGTTTCTCAGATCCAAAAAGGTAGAAAACTTTGTCTGAGAAAACCTCCTAGTCGCGATAGGCTAGGGTATTCCTTTTTCGTAAATAATCTATCCCAGCCTGAAAAAGGGGTAAACGTATACTGGGTAGATGTCGTTTCGTGGCCATTTTAACAAGATCAAAACGACAAGGGCCTCGGCAATCTTTTCATGTTTGGAGAGTCAGAAAAGAGCTGAAAGATGACTCCTCCTGGAGGAACGAGTGGTATAAAAGGTAAAAAATGGTTCCGGTAATGGTGGAACTGCTCAAAACAAATAAAGGTCAAGAGGCTGGCTAACAAGACCACTCATCGCAGCGGTTCCTTAGGAATGGGTAAAACAACCAAGTGAAGGCATATGATCAGCCAAGCAGATAGTGACGATGGAGTGAGAAAACCAAGGCTCATCTGGAAAAACAGGCTGATAAAATGGCAATCACAAGAGGTAAAATGGGAATGGTTTCATTTTTACACAAGCTTGAAATCAGAAAACTCTGCTTGAAGTTGGTTTCATTTTTACACAAGCTTGAAACAAAGATAAACTATGCTTGAAACCAGTTTCATTTTTACAAAAGCTTGAAACGGAAACAAACTATGCTTGAAAAAAGTAAGCATGCCCCCATCATGGTTACTCAATTCGAGGTACATGCCCCCCAAGCTTCAATCCATATGAAAGACAGATGGAATGAAGGTTCAAGTTGCGAGATCTACGAAAGACTCGACTGGCATTTTCCGAGATCTTATCAAAGACTCGAATTGAACGGAAACGTGTTTCATTATTTTAACGAGGTTGACACATTAAAATAACTATCCTCAGAACACCCTTGTTTCATTTTTTAAGGAGCTTGACACAAGACAAGGAACTCTGCTCCGAAAACCTTGTTTCATTTTTTAAGGAGCTTGACACAAGACAAGGAACTCTGCTCTGGAGATCTTGTTTCATTTTTTAAGGAGCTTGACACAAGACAATGAACTGTGCTCTGACCGACTTCGTCATAATGAACAAGAAGTCATTGCTTCCAAGAGCTCCACTCCCGATGGAAGGAAAACATCCTGGAAGTCAGGACCTAATGCCCCCATCACCTGATGCACAACGACATCATCACTGAGCACAGGCACGGGGTAGGTAGCCACATAGTTAACCTGCGGTGGGGCAGATACAACGGGTGGATAAAAAATAGAAAGGGATGATGGTGGGCCAGCTGCCATATTAGGACCAAAGAAGGAAAGATGATCAGTGGTCACGATCCATCCTTCATGTGGAAAACAGACCACACGAAAAAAGGGAGGAGACAAGCGCTCCCATGGCATAGGTGTAATCGCGCCCCAAGAGCAGATTGAAATCCAAGGGGCCTGGAAAAACCATCACGTCCATATGGACGGTTTTACTTCCCAAAGTAATAGGTAACCTTGGAAGGATCCCTAAGGGTTGACTTGTTCTTCTGTTAAATGTCAACAGATTCTGCGTAACAGGCACAAGCGGCGGCGAACCAAAAGCTTTCCAAGTAGTTTGAGGATAGAACACTAACAGACGTGCCTTCATCTATAATGGTGCTGGGTACGACCAGACCAAAAGCCTGTACTGTGATCTCGAAAGGCACATAAGACGGAAGGCGGTATCCTGTAAATCGATTCCAATCAAAGGAAGCGACCAAACTACTCGGAGGGGCTACCATCGAACCGAGATGGTCTTCCCCTGGTGTTACGGAAGAAGAAGGAGCATCCTCCACGACCTCCATCTCGAGGGTGGGAGGAGTATCCTCTGGGACCTCCATCGCGGGAGGCAGAGGAGCAACTTCTTGAGGTACGGGGACAGGAGAATCTTTCTCCAAGTCCGAGGAATCTGAAGAAACCAGAAGAATATGAGGGGTATGAGATCCACTCTCAACGGAAAAGACCTGGTGCATCACGAACGGGGCCAGTTCAACTGATCCCACGACCAATGGTTGGTCGGGAACGGATTCATGAATTTGAATTTCCGAGGGAGCGAGATCGACCAAGGATGACTCTTGACCAATCGCAGGATCAGCTGGTGGAGGACTCAAAGAAAGTTTCTGGTAACCAGCCGGAAGGCATGGTGCCGAAATAGTCGAGTTGTGAAAAACTCTCTTGGCTTCATCCATATACAGAAAAAGGTGAATGGCATGGTTCCCTTCACACAACTTACAGGGATTGGTAATCTTACCCTGATTTTTAGGAGCTTTACCAGCAGCAGCCGAAGATGTGCCCCCAACTTGACTCTTAGAAGCCCAAGGCAACGGTGGACGACCGTTGGACCATACTTCAAGTACCTTGGGAATGCCAGGGCAATCTCAAAGAAGATGGTCTCCTGTGCACAACATGCAAGGGAACTTGAATTTTCGTGGAGGGTTGGGAGGTTTATCGACGGAAGGCTTCTTAGGCACAATAGCCGCAGAGCTAGCCTCTCCTTTATCAGAATTCTTCTTCTTTTTCTTCTTCTTCTTCTTCTTAGCCACCTAGTTACTCGAATCCAGACTTTCAGCAGGTGAAGTAGAAGAGGAGGACGCAGAAACAGGCGAAGAAGGGGAGAGGTCCACCTTAGAATCAACATGATGTTGTTCAGGCGGAGGAACTGATTGAACAGTAGTCGGGATATTTGTGACCACAGAGGTTGAAAACAACCAAACATGCAACCCAAAAGTTAACCCAGGAAGGGACAACGTTTCCATATAAGGAGCACCAACATTTCCAAAAGGAGGAAAATGATCAGGATTCCCATAGGAGGGGATTCCTTGGTTGGTGAACTCTGGAAAAGTTTCCATCAACAACTCAAAACCGCACACGGGCTAAAAACCAAGGCACACAATCAAACAGCCAACAAACAAATTCTAACAAGGCGTGTGATCGTGGGTGATTAATTTTTTACCACATTGAAAAATAAGAAACTTCACCGTTTCATGTTTTAAGAGTCGAGAAATGGTCAAAAGGTGACTCTATCTCTTTCAGATTTGACACAAGCGTGAAAGGACAAGCGCTTGGTGCTCCTTTCAAATTTAGGGAGTCAGAAAAGATCAAATGACTACTCAAGAATATTAGGCAAAAGGGTGTACCAAATAACCGTGAACTGCAATATACACCTTGGTTTCAATAATGAAAGAGAAATCAACCAAGGACTTTCCGTACGTGCAAGCAATCTCCCCGAATGCTGTGTCCAGTGTATCACGGGTATAGGGTGGCAGACTCGGCTTCCTATGGATAAAGGATTGAAACCTAGTGGGGTATCCCTTTATATACGCGATGGTACGGGGAGCACAAGTCTGTACTAGCGCTGTCTAAAGCCAAGAGGCGAACGACTGCTACTAGGTTTTAAGACGCCGGAACACGTCTCTAGCCTAGACCTCTAAATGTGTTTCGTTAGATTTCAATGCTGCTTTAGTGTAAATTGAGTAAATTTTAAAGTTTATCTTCAATTACGTTTCGGTTTCAAGGCCCTACCATATGTCATATGACAATCTCCTGTATGCAGCTATATGAGAAAAGAAAACTTTTCAATTCGATGAATGCTATCTAGTTAAGGGAAGAGCTTCAAACAATGATGCGACATAAAACAACACTGCAAACGAAATCTTTTCCAAACTAGATGACTTTCACTATCCAAAAGCAATTTCAAACATTCAACGATGCAAACAATGCAATGTAATCTATGCAAAATCCCCTCTTTCGAAAACTATGCAATTGTAATCTATGCACAATTTCCTTTTTCCTTTCAAATTATAAGAATGCACTCAATGCATTTTTCGATGAAATGAGAATCTACTTAATGCATGCTTTTAATAAAAGAGAATGCAATCAAAGTGATTTCTAGTTTTCAATCATTAAACAATGTAATCTAAGTTCAATGATGGATCTCAACAAATAATTTTCAATGCAATTTGATCTAATGCATTTTAACGAAAAGAAAACTATGAGATGAAAACTAAAAGAACGCAAATCTCCTTAATGAAGGATGAAGGCAAAAGGGATGCAAACAAACACTAAGAATGCAATCGTTGTTTCAAACACTTTGGCACGAAATCCCTCAAAAGGCGACAAGACATATGAGGTCAAACACAAAGAGGACTTCCAAAGCAAGAGATCAAAACAAGGCATTCATTCCCTTTTACATCAAACAATCATAGCAAGAAGACATCCCAAACAATGAGCAATGTAATCTATGCTCATACAGTGAAAAGACCGGAAGGGGAAGACACACTGGTGAAGGATTTAGGGAAAAAATCTCAATTTTCATACACCCTGAAATTGGCTCAACTTGTACATTGACAACTAGCGCCAACTGGCGCAACTTGCACATTAACAACTAGCGCCAATGGCCAATTGGCGCGGGTTCTAACTGACAATAAGCACCAACGCCTGAAAATGAAAAAACAAAGAATTTCTCCCAACCAAGACCGGACTCACCACTTCAAGCAGAATCCAAAACAAACCCAGAAGCAAAGTACTGACCAAAAGAAGCTTCCGAACAAGGGTAAACCCTAGCACCTACAGGAAATGGTGTGACTATCTGGCTGTAATCCGCGCCAGACAGGGAATGGCGCGAGTGATGAACTGGAAAACTACGCCAACTGGCACGACTGTCAGGGCTAAACTCGCGCCAATCAGGCCAACTATCAAAAGGTGAAAATTCGGAAAAGCAGAGGTCATATCTGATCCTTTGGGGCTGAACCAAAAGCCAAACACAAAAAGAGCCAACCAAAAGAGCCAATCACGCAAGTAGAATCGAGAAACAACCGAAAATACAAGACAATGCTCCAAGGGTTCAGTTTACAAACTAAACCGGATATTGACTAAAGCAGCATTGATCTACTTTGCAATTGCAGAGAAAAAGCGTTTCGAAGGCTATCTGGCCAACTTCAGACTCCGTCTATAGCTTATAAAACGAACGACAACAAGCCAATGATCCGCAGTGGAGTCGCTAATTTGTTGTGGAGGTAAACCCCCTCTGCGGACAGAGGCGATCCCTACTAGCCCAGACCGGGTCTAGCAACAATCGTTCATGCTATAGTGCAGGTTCCTAATTGCCAATAAATCGACTAGCGATGAAGGCTTACCTGGAATCCAACGCTGTTGCTTGTAGAAGAGGTAGCGCTCCTGTTCCTTAGCTCTGGAAAATCACGATCCCCACGATCCCCGTGACAGGACACCTGCACATGCGAGAAACAAAACAAATGCAAGCGTAAAATCCAGTAGATGCAACTATATGTCAGTCAGAAAGGACATAACTCATCATCATGAAAAACAACAAGAGTGGAACCATAACCAATAGTCGTTCATTAATAATCAATCAAAGGAAAATTACAACCATAGTTTTGATGCCGAATTCTCCTTCGGAAGGGGTGGCCAGTAGAACACGTCTCGAAAAGCCTATCAAGGATGGGACAAACCTCTCTCTTCAGCTCTTGACTATAGTCTCCTTGCTTGAATTGGCCTTAAGGGAATTATGGAGGCTTTTGCAGCATAAGGCTCTTGGGAATTTGGGAACTTGAAGACTCGAAGACTTGAAGACTAGCTTGCAATGGAGATGGGTAAGCTTTTATAGATGGAGGAAGGGGAGTTGGGATCCCTATAATTGTGGGATTGGCCCTATCATCAAGGAAGCTTCCATGAGAGGTGGAAAACCACTTCCTCTCTATGGAAATTCGTAGCCAAACCTCCCAACTCAAGATAGATATCAGTTCCTGGATCAGTTAGGACGAAACTTCCGCCATTTATTTTTATAAAAAACATTCCTTAAATTGGCTGGCGCGAGTGCGACTCTGGGACAGAGTGCCAACTGGCACGGACTCTTTGAAGTATTTTCCCCATTGGCGCGGGTAGTGAACTGCCTGCTCGCACCAATGCTAAAAGGGCCATTTTTAGGGTTTTTCACAAGGAGATGTCTTTAGGGCAATGAAAGCTTTTGTTCAAAGGTTTGTCATGAAAGTGGTTTCAAGCCATGTCACTGCTCACAAGTCACAAAATTAGCCCTCCAATGCGCGGGACAGGGATTGCAGGGACAGTGACAAATTACTGTGTAACAGGGAGCCATTGCTTTTATTAGAGGAGCCCTTGTATCTTTGCAAGGAGTTCCAAATGTTTCAACATGTGGAAGCCAAGGCACAATTCCGGACCCATATGTAACAGTTTTTGGGGATTGTGAGATGTAGGAGGAAGAGAAGGATCAACATCAAGGGATTATACACCCTTATCTATGCCAGAAATTTTTTGCACAAGAGAAGGAGACTGTACAACACAGTGAAGAGAGGGATAGATCAGTCCACTCATACATACAGTCCACTTCTGAAATTGATGTCTCACTATATGGAGGCATTCCCCCTGGGAGGCCAACTGATCTAGAGTTGATAAGGGGCATCTTGTCATTTGGTTCACCACTCTTGGATTCTAGAGAGGTGGAGACATTGGAGGAGTCCAGCACAGTGCAGAGAGTTTGGGATAGACTCAAGGAGAAGGGAGACACTCTCTCATTTTTGGTATCACCCACTCTCATCAGTTATACTGCGCTGACAGAGTTTTTTGCAGGGATGGAGGATGGAAAATTCATGATGCAGGATGACTACTCCACATATTTGACGAGGAAGAGGATAATTCCTTTGAGGGAGGACTCTTTCATACATAGGAGTGGATGGAGGCCACTCATGCTTACGTTGACCCAGCTTGGGATATTCCTTTTGGATGACAACTTCTCATGGGAGGCCAACTTCCAAAGGAAACCATCATTATTTGAGCATGAGTAGCTGCATGATGGCCATGTCATCATTTTGGAGGGTGACTTTGGTATGGGGGATGTAAAAGTAGTAGGCAGCAGCATGAGGAGAGCAACACATTGCAGATTACCAGTGCTATCTCTGAGGAGGATAGATCTGGATTAGAGGTCTCAACTCTTGGTAGAGTACTCCCAGGATCTAGATGCATGCATGATTTTGGATGAATTGGATGGAGATGACAGGTACATGGTGGATGATATGGTCATCTATTATTATGACAGAGTCTTTTTGACTAGGACCTCTAGTCTCAAGAAGAAACTATTACATGCAGCACATGAGGACTTCCTAGCTATGCACTTTGATGCATACTTTTTTTTGCTAGAGGCGTTCATTTGGGAGGAAATTCAGCATGATCTATATCAGAATGTGGACAGATGCACAGCTCGGATGATTTTGGAGAGGTCTGTAGGTTTTAAGCTTGAACAAAAATTATCTACACACGAATCTTATAACAGAAAATAAACAATAGCGAGATCATAAAACATAAAACAGATAAACACATAGATTTTCCCCTGGATCCCAAATTGGGACGACCAGCTTGATTTTTCATTATAATCCTTTTAGTGTTACAACACATATATATACATGCCGAAGCATACATAAACCCCAATCCATTAACCATGGATTAGAACATAACCGTAGTTCCCTTGATTGGATCTACAAAATACCAGGGGCCGAAAACCATCGTACCCCAAAACCATGTGCAAAATCATGCACAAAACATGGGTGGGTCCGCATATGAGTGGGACCACATACCAAAAAAAATTTCGCTGGGGCGCTACCTCAGACCCCAACAGGGGGGGCTTCCGCCCCCCCTATGACCCCCCTGCTGCGCCCGGCGCAACATACACTGCTTGGGGCTAGTCGTGGAAAGAATATAACACATACCAAAAATTCCCCTACTTGTTGTTTTCTTTCCACAGGGGGCCAGAGGAGAGCTTAGTCATTTCACAAATTCTTCAACACCCATTGTTTCTCTACACCAAGAGAACTTCTGAGTGCTCACAGACTTCGTCAATGCATCTGCAACATTCTTCAAAGTTTCCACCTTTACCAGCAACACCCTTTTAGCCTCAACCATATCTCTAACAAAGTGATATTGAACATCAATGTGCTTTGTCTTTGAATGATAAGCAGGGTTCTTTGCCAAGAAAATTGCACTTTGGCTATCACAGTCTATCCTTATAGCTCACTGTACCAACCTCATACTTGAACACAATCTCTGCAACCAAACTACTTCCTTGCTTGCATGAGTGGCTTCTATGTATTCTGCCTCTGTAGTTGAAAGCGCCACTACAGACTGTCTTTTACTCATCCAACTGACTGCACCTCCAAATAGGCTAAAAACATACCCACTTGTAGATCTTCTTTGGTCCAGATCTCCAGCCCAGTCTGCATCAACAAAACCACGAATGTCCAACATTCTTTCCAATCCTGGTCTTCCTTGGTAGCACAAGCCATAATCACTAGTCCCACGTAAATATCTGAAAACCCGCTTCACTGCTGTCCAATGATCCTTCCCTTGGTTTGACATAAACCTGCTCAATACTCCCACTGCATGTGCAATGTCTGGTCTAGTATAGACTATTGCATACATCAGGCTACCCACTACACTTGCATATGGAACACGGGACATATCCTCCTCTTCTTCTTGTGTCTTGGGACACTGTTCAGCAGACAACTTTGCACCTACAGGAATAGGAACACTCATCGGTTTACTATCCTGCATATTGAACGTCTGCAATATAGTCTCGACATACTTCCTCTGGTTTAACTAGAGCTTCCTCTTTGCCTGATTTCTCTTAATTTCCATGCCCAAAATATAGTTTGCAGCACCAAGATCCTTCATGTCGAATTTGGAGAACAGTTGGGTCTTCAAATCTTGGATAATTTCTTTGTCATTTCCAATCAACAACATATCATCCACATACAAGACCAAATAAATAACACGGTCACCAATTAATTTAAAATAAACACGGTGATCCTCCTTGCTTCTGGTGAAGCCAAGTCCCCGTATATAGGTATCAAATTTCTGATACCACATCCTTGGTGACTGTTTTAACCCATACAGAGACTTCTTCAACCTGCATACCAATTATTTCTTACCCTTCACCATAAAGCCTTCAGGTTGCTTCATGTAGATCTCCTCTTCTAGATCCCCGTGAAGAAATTTTGTCTTCACATCCATCTGTTCTATCTCAAAATCAAATGCAGCAGCAACAGATAAAAGTAATCTAATAGAAGTAACCTTGGCAACAGGAGAAAAAATATCACCAAAATCAATTCCTAGCACCTGGGAATAACCTTTTGCTACCAACCGAGCTTTGTATTTCTCCACCTTGCCTTCTACATTCATCTTCTTTTTAAACACCCATTTGCTCCCGATGGGCTTCCTTCCAGCCGACAACTCCACCAGATCCCATGCCTCAATTTTGTGCAAGGATGCCATTTCATCAACCATGGCCTCCTTCCAGAGTTTTCCATCCTCTGAATCTACTGCCTCCCTGACAGTTCTGGGTTCATCATCAGTTATAGTTAAGGCAAAACTTGAACAAAAAGCAGATGGACTATACCTTTCTGGTTGCCTTCTTTCCCGAACTGATCTTCTCAAAGCTGGAGTTTGTGGCTCTTCATCTTCTGAGTCTTCTTCTGTTGTAGAGTCTGATTCATTCTCCTTTAGCTCAAACTCTATCTTCTCAGGTTCCTTTGGTAGGACTTCATGTTTAACAACATATTTCACTTCTCTAAATACCACATCTCGGCTGTACACAACCTTCCTTGTTTCTCGGTTCCAAAGCTTGTAACCCTTTAAACCATCCTTATACCCAATAAAGATGCACCTTTCAGATTTATTATCCAACTTGGTCCTTTTCTCCTTTGGAACATGTACATATGCATCACATCCAAATACCCTTAGATGTGAAAGAGAGGGTTTTTTACCAGTCCATACCTCATGTGGGGTCTTATCCTCCAACGCTGATGAAGGTGATCTGTTAACTAAGTAACATGCAGTCTCCACTGCCTCTGCCCAGAATTCTTGTCCTAACCCGGTACCACTGAGCATGCTTCTTGCCTTTTCCATCAGTGTTCTATTCATTCTTTCTGCAACTCCATTTTGTTGAGGTGTGTGTGGAGTAGTCTTCTGCCGTGCTATACCACACTTCTTACAGAACTCTTCAAATTCCTTCTTGCAGAACTCCCCACCATTATCTGTCCTCAGTGCTTTTATCTTCTTCTCTGTCTGGTTTTCCACCAGAGCCTTAAATTCTTTAAATTTGTCAAAGACTTCAGATTTCCTCCTCAAGAAATATATGCATGTATTCCTTGAGAAGTCATCTATGAATGAAACATAGTACACAAAATTTCCCAGTGATGGAATTGACACAGGTCCAAACACATCACTGTGCACAAGTTCTAGTATCTTGTTCGCCCTCTTAGCACCAGAAGGAAAACTCACCCGATTCTGCTTCCCATATACACAATGTTCACAGAAATTGAAATCCAGAGAGCAATTATACATACCTTCTACCATACCATTTCTATGTAGTATCCGAAGGCCCTTCTCTATAATATGTCCAAGCCTTTGATGCCATAGCATGGTCTTTTCTCCAGAGACAGCTAAGCTTTCCGCTCCATTTTCAGGAACCACATAACTGTTACACCCATCAATAATAGTGCTACCTTGTAGCTTGTACAGAGTTCCAGTCTGAACTCCCCGCATTAATACCAGTGCTCCCCGAACCATCTTGTAGGCATCTTTCTCGAACAGTGTTTTTGCACTTGCATCATCCATCTTGCTTACAGAAATCAAATTTCTGGCCAATGCAGGGATATGCAGAACACCAGGAAGTGTTATAATCCTTCCACCTTGCAGCTTCAGCTTGACTTTTCCATGTCTGACGATTCTGGCCTTCCTATCATCCCCTAGAAAGACATCACCACCATCATATTTCTCATACTCGCAGAACCACTCCCTATGGGGAGTGAAGTGAAAGGATGCACCCGAGTCAATCAACCATGAATCATGATCTACATGTGTATTTGAAGAAGAAGCCAAATACACATCCCCACCTTCATCCGAGGTGGTTTTTGCCTCTGCAAAAGGAGCTTCATCAGATCCCTTTCCTTTCTCAGGAGCTTTAGATCTGCATTCCTTTTTGTAGTGTCCTTCCTTTCCGCATTTCCAGCACACCTTTACAAACTTTCCAGGAGATTTAGATCTCCCTCTAGATTTGGATCTCCCACTCGAAACCTTATTCTTGTTTCTGTTCTGGGACCTTCCTCGTACAGATAAGGCATCTCCATTACGACCCTCCATATTTCTCCGTCTCATTTCCTCTGATAGCAAGGCTGAGACGATGTCATCAAAATTCAAGGTAGTTGTATTGCTACCTATTGCAATAACCAGACTGTCCCACGAGTCTGGTAGAGAGCACAACAAACTGATGCACTTATCTTCATCTGAGATTTTAATATCAACAGACGACAGCTGACTTACCACGGTATTGAAGGCATTCAGATGCTCTGTCACCGAGTCTCCATCCTTCATCCTCAGGTTATACAGCTTTTTCCACAGGAACAACTTATTCACCAGAGACTTAGATTGGTACAAAGTCCCAAGTTTTTCCCACAAATTCTTCGCCGTAGCTTCCCCAGATACATTCAAAAATACTGAATCTGATACACACAACCGTATTGTGCTTTTAGCCTTCCGATCCAGTTTCTTCCAGTCTTCATCTGACATTGCCGTTGGTTTAGTACCTGGATCTACCGCGATCCACTGATCTTTATCCACCAGCAGATCCTCCATCTTGAGCTTCCACAACTCAAAACTCTGACCATTAAATTTCTCGATCTCTATCTTTCCGCCACTCGCCATCTTCTTTCACCGCAAGAGTCGATCCCGCAGATCTCCCACTGAACAGGGTCTACCTCAGGCCTGAACAAAAAAACCTTAGCAGCAAAGGCATCCCCTTGAAGCCGAAACAACTCTAATACTAAATGTAGGTTTTAAACCTGAACAGAAATTATCTACACACGAATCTTATAACAGAAAATAAATAATAGCGAGAGCATAAAACATAAAACAGATAAACACAGAGATTTTCCCCTGGATCCCAAATTGGGACAACCAGCTTGATTTTTCATTATAATCCTTTTAGTGTTACAACACATATATATACATGTCAAAGAATACATAAACCCCAATCCATTAACCCTAGATTAGAACATAACCGTAGTTCCCTTGACCGGATCTACAAAATACCAGGGGCAGAAAACCATCGTACCCCAAAACCATGTGCAAAATCATGCACAAAACATGGGTGGGTCCGCATATGAGTGGGACCGCATACCAAAAAAAATTTCATGACTAGCGCGTGGGGCTAGTCGTGGAAAGAATATAACACATACCCAACAAGGTTGGTGTTGAGTCTCAAATCTGCATCTTTCTAGACTTTTTCCATTTACCTGGACCTCCTAAGCTATCAA